>JAJOZX010001031.1:1012500-1032500 GCA_023014485.1 Bathynomus jamesi | reverse complement strand
TATGCTAATGCACATTTCATACATATATTTTTGGTCACTGCTGAAACTTTTAACAATATCGGCCGAAACTTCTTTAATGTTGTCCTCTACAGGGGTATAATCAACTATATGCAGTTTGGTCATATCCTTTCGGGAGTTCATTTCAAGAGAACCTTTGAAGGTGTTTGGTCGCGAAGTTTTTCCATCAATTGCTTCAAATACGTGCCTGAAGGGCAGTTCGTTTGCATGCAAAAGGCAAATCAGCCATTGTACCAGCTTGTCCAGATATAATTCAGTCAATTTTAGCACTCCGCCAATCCTGCCAGTGTTCACTGGGGTGCCATCGCATAGCAAAGCTTTGAGGGATTCTTTGCTATTAGAATCAACTATAAAAGTTATTTCATCTGCAATACAACAAGCAGTTCCGTTATCTGGAGATATATGATCCATGTAAACATCACCAGGTTCTTTGACTATTACATAATGTTCTTCGTGCTCCATTCCCTTCTTTGTCTTAGTTTGATATTTTCTACCATCAAATTCGATGCCTTCAATCTGTGTGTTCTCTGATTTCACTTTTATTATGTTCTTTTTACCCACACGTATTCTTTCTCTTTCCACTTTTTTCCTATCCAACATATTGGTTTCGTCTAATATTCCCATATCCTTCAAAGCTGCATTTACTATAGCTGCAGTAGCTCTGTAACTTACACGGTATCTATCTGCTGTCATTGTAAAGTTATCATAAATAATTATGTTCTGATGGTTTTCTCTCAGCTCAAAATCCGGAACAAAGTCAATATCGTCGCTGTCATCATCAATTTCCATGCTCTCATCTTCCATAATATGTAAAGGGTCCAGTTTGCTGGTTGAGGCGACAGTCATATCTAGGCTTATCTTGGCTCTTCTTTCTAATCCTTTAACTCTATCGTGAGTCCTTTTTCTTGCGGAAGTCCTTACTCTGTCGATTGGTCCTAGTTGGTTTTTTCTTTATTTCTGCCCCACAAAAGACTCGCACTCAATCATTGGAACTCTAATATCACATCTGCAATCCGTTCGACTGATTTTTTTATCGTAACAAGTACAAGTGCAAATATCAAACATTTCATCGAATGTCTCCACCTTCTGTTGAAAACTGTTTGTTTCTTTGTTTTAATGGTACTTTATTTAGCTTTGCTGCAGATTCTATCAATCGTTCAACTTTTATAGCTATTCCTTCAAATCCTATATGTGGAAAGGAAAACTTCTCCCAAATGGCTTCCACATCTTTAGTGACAATTCTGTAACATTCTTTTGCTGTTCTAGAACCTTTCGAAATAGGTTGTTCTCGTTTTCTTACCAAAATAATGCCTAAATACGTCAGCCTTTGAAGGAGTCATTGAAGGTGGAAATTCTGCAGGGTGACCAAATGTTGAATTGTGCGTTTTGCTTCTTGTCGCCATGATTTCACTTATTTAGGCCTAGTAGCATTAATAACAAGAAACTAATTGTTAAATTCTAGCAATTGAATCATTCAATCTGAATTTAATATAACTCATTCGGAATTAAATTATAACTCATTCAATCATAAACAATCTGAAACTAAACAAAGAAACGTGACAAAAATTTATATAATTCATCTAATCTATCTAAATTAATCTATGTAATCCATTCAATCTATCTAAAACTCTATCTAAATAATCTATCCAAATTAATCTAATCTACTTAATAAGACTTAATATAATGGATGATTGTCACATTTGGGGTTTATATCTGTGGAGAGAGTAAAATGGGGGGGGATGCTATGGAAGGGGTAAAGGGGGTCGCATATACTCCTTTTTTTTTTTACAAGATGTTGAGATCATCATTTCCAACTACGTGCATACTGTGGAATTGGAAAAACTCGATTTTTGAAATGTTTCGACCCCCCTTAATACACAAACAAGTATATTGAACTGAAAGTCCGTCCTCGTGTGGAATATTTATTACTACAGTTAATGTTGAAACAGCAGACTGTGAAGCCGGTTTACGTGTTAATTCTCATTGTAAACTTGTATGGACATTGTTTAACATTCAAGTATTGACGTTGGCATATTCCTTTTGAATGTTAAATTTTTTGTTGTCACTCGAAGTACGTAGTTTATAAGTTTGCAGACAAACAAAAAGTTAAGTAGTATGCCAGGGAAAAGAGCGCGGAGGAGCGCGAGAATATTTCTGACCCGCCGATGGAAGGGGAACCAGACAAAATAGTTTGAGAACCACTGTATAGCATAGTATACACGCGCCATGTAGGTTTGTGCGTATTAGTGTATATAAATCGTGCGTTTAGAGGATGTGTGTTTGATGGAAAGAAGCTTGGTTGAAAAGATGTTTTGATGCCTTTTTTGACACTAAAGATAAAGAAATGGATGAACTCTGAACAGAAACGTTCACTGTATGTTGTTCGTCGTGTTTGTCGCATGACTTTGTTTCTCGGTTAAATTTAATGGTTATTCTGACGTCAAATAGAGTGTAGATGCTAATGTAAGGTATCGGTACTGATACAGTGTGATGAATGCGAAGAGACTCGTATAACACGTTAATTAAAGGAACATTTTCTACAGTAAAGTTCTCTAGTTAAAATGTTCGAGAAGGGAAATGTATTACATTTGAAGTATCGATTCATGGGTATTTTCTCGTAAGGCATAAAATGAAATGTTATTTTTCTTTTAGAAATACTATTCTGTGGAGCTGAGTTTGGTTCCATTCCAAGAGGAAAATGGTCGACTCCTGACGCAGGTGAACGAACTCCACATGGAAAATCTCAAACTCAGAGAATTCAATGAGAAAGTACATAAAGGCAAGTAGCGTTAAAGGTAACACCTTATAATTGAGGTCCAATGGGTCATAATTACAAAGATCAAAGATCAGTCTTATCGTGTTTTGAGCGGTAACGTTTTCTGGTAAAAATTATATATATATATAATAGTGGTGGACCGGATATCCGCATCATTTTTAACATCCGCATCCGCACTTCTGACTGCAGATGTTATGCGGATATTACCTCTAATAAATTATGCAATTTACAATTAAATTAGCTTATAAAGTAGCTTATAAGGCCCAGTCATGCACATTTAATGTAAAGTATTAATTATTAATGAACAAACAAATATATAAACCTCAAAATATAAATATCTGGTAACACGGAAAATTGAATGAAACATATTTCATTCAATTTTCTGTGGCTGAAACTCTTGAGAAAGTTATTATTTTTATCATAATGAAAATATTAATATTAATTTTAATTCTTATCCATTGCCTGCCATAATAGTAATATCACGAAATTTGAAAAATTGTCATATATTCGTAATTCTATATTATATTAATAGATTAAATATTAGTGGTGCACCGATTAATCGGTATCGGCACCTGGCATGTCGATTAATCGGCATGCCAGGTGCCGATACCGATTAATCGTGCACCACTACTAAATATCCGCATCCGCATCCGCAGATGTTGAAAAACTGCCATCCGGTCCACCACACACCAACACACACACACACACACACACACACCTGTACTCCCTGGAAGGGACTTCCTCAACACTGAAGGAAAATAGCTTGGTTGTCAGGGGGCCAAGACTTTTTAACCAGTTTCCAAAGGACCTCAGAAACGTTACAGGGGTCAAAGTTGAAGTCTTCAAGAGAAGACGATGCTTGGCTCAGGACGTTACAAGATGAGCCGGGTGTACCTGGCTATGTACGGTGGAGAGCGCAAAAAAAACAACTGGCTCCTCCACCAAGCCAGATCTACAGTAGAGGCGGGGCCACCAGCTTGACCTTCGTGTGAAGAGAGAGCAACGCACGGAACAGCAACAAGGTATATATATATATATATATATATTATATATATATTATATATATATATATATATATACAGACTGCGTTCCAAATTATTAAGCAGATTGCATTTTCTCCACTGTTTTCAAAAGTTTTTCACTGATTTCAATGAAATTTATAGCAAATAATTACTATATATAGAAGCACTGATGGTATTCATTTCGATAAAATATTTTGATAATTAAAATAATTATCTCTTTTTTGTTGAAAAATATGTAAAATATGATGATCCGAATTATTAAGCAAGTATTCTATTTACGGATCTAAATGGTGAAAATGGGTAAGAAGAAGGATTTAACACCAACTGAGAAAAGAAAAATAGTCAACTTACTCGCTGAAAATATAAAATCTATTGAAATTGCGAAGCAGTTTGGCAGAGCTTATCGAACTGTAAACAAGTTTGTAGCGGAGGGTACCAAACTGAGGCAGCGAAGTGATAAAGGAACTATAAGAAAAGTGACAAGGTGGCAGATATCTGTAATCAAGCGCAAAGTTGCAAAGCATCCCTTGTCTTCAAGTAGAGGTTTTTGAGCAGGCTGGCATACATAATGTACCAAGAACATCTCGATGTGGAATCCTCCAAACAATTGGCAAGACATGTAAACCTACGATTCAGTCACCATTAACACCCAGGTACAAGAAGCAGCGTGTTGAATGTGCGCGTCAGTACGTGAAAACAGATTTTAATACTGTATTGTTAACCGATGAATGAAGAGCAACCCTTGAGGGATCTGATGGTTGGTCAAGAAGATGGATTGCTAAGGGTCAATCTCTACCATGGAATGAGGTTTTCTTTTAGAAAGCTTGTGTAAGACTGGGCATTCATTTTTACACCATCAGGCACTCTGTATGGGACAGCTACTTCATTGCCTATCAATCCTGCCCAAAACATGACAACACCTCCACCTTGTTGGCGTCTTAATCTCAATGGTAGAAATTGGCTCTCAGCAATCCATCGTCTTGACCAAACATCAAGTCCCTCAAGGGTTGCTTTTCATTCATCGGCGAACAATACAGTATTGAAATCTGTTTTCAGAACTGACGCGCACATTCAACACGCTGCTTCTTGTGCCTGGGTGTTAATGGTTGTTGAATTGTAGGTTTACACGTCTTGCCAATTGTTTGGAGGATTCCACATCGAGATGTTCTTGGTACATTATGTATGCCAACCTGCTCAAAAACCTCTCTACTTGAGGACAATGGATGCTTTGCAACTTTGCGCTTGATTACAGATATCTGCCGCCTTGTCACTTTTCTTATAGCTCCTTTATCACTTCGCTGCCTCAGTTTGGTACCCTCCGCTACAAACTTGTTTACAGTTCGATAAGCCCTGCCAAACTGCTTCGCAATTTCAATAGATTTTATATTTTCAGCGAGTAAATTGACTACCGGTATTGTTCTTTTCTCAGTTGGTGTTAAATCCTTCTTCTTACCCATTTTCACCATTTACATCCGTGAATAGAATACTTGCTTAATAATTCGGAACATCATATTTTACATATTTTTCATTAAAAGGAGATAATTATTTTAATTATCAAAATATTTTATCGAAATGAATACCATCAGTGCTTCTATATATAGTAATTATTTGCTATAAATTTCATTGAAATCGGTGAAAAACTTTTGAAAACATTAGAGAAAATGCAATCTGCTTAATAATTTGGAACGCAGTGTATATACAGTATATAAGGCCTTCCGAAGCAAAAGTAGCACAAGTGCCATCCGGGGCAAAAATGAATTATACCCACTGAGAGGTTCTTCAGACTGTATACCAGGGGTTCCCAAACTTTTACCACCAAGGACCCCTAAATATTAATTCCGTACGGACATAGACTCCCACAAAAAAAATTATGAATTCAGTTACAAACTATAGTATATTTCATAAACATAGATAGCTTTTAAATTAATGTAAAATTAAACATTCTACGCTCATTAAACCAGTTTAATAAACACTTACCGAATGTCTAGTGTGAAGGGTGAGGTTGATGGGCATTTAAAAGTGAAGGAATATTCGGTTCCAGATTAGTGAGTTTCAATCTCAAATCGCCATTATTTTCAAGGTCAAGTCGATTTCTCTGCTTGGTTAAGATACTGGTAGCATGACTAAATCCAGCTTCTACCATATATGAACTAGGAAAAGCTAACAAAAAAGGTTCAGCAACTTTTTGCAATTTGGGATAGTTTTCTGCAAGTTTTTTATTGCGCCAAAATCCACTAAGACTTTTATTTGAGTAAAGTGATTTAGCTTCAATGTCAACTTTCATTTGGATGATTTCTTCTTGCAGATCAAACTCCAAATCTGTAACATCACTGTTTGTATCACATGGAGAAATGATCCACTTTGGAACTACCATATTTTCGAGATCCTTGAAACGAGTTTTAAGATTTTGGTATAAGAAAAAAAATTAATGGAAATATTTTAATATAGTTAATGTTACTATTTTTCCAAAAGCTTAGAGACCCCCTGGAAGCTTCCTACAGACCCCTGGGGGTCTGTACAGACCACTTTGGGAATCCCTGCTGTATACTATCATATGGTAATGGATGAATTGCAGAAACGCCAATGTTCGTATGGTCGAAAGTCCCGCAAAAAAAAAAAAAAATACTGTATATCTGTCAGAAGGTCGCATAAATTTCAACGCTTTCTCTGACGATTAAAAAAATTGGCGCTTGTGCTACTTTTGCTTCGGAAGGCCTTTTATATACAGGGCGTCCCAAAAAAATGTATACACACTTTAACAGCTGATAGCTCAATTGATGTTTCTTTCTTTCCAAGTTAAACCCATTAGAATTAATAATGGCAGTCAGACTAAGCTTTGAACAAAGGAAATTCATTCTAAAATGCTACTGGAAGTGTGAAAACGCAGTTGAAGTGCAAAGACAGTTTAGGAGGGTTTCAAACAGATCCACCAACGCGACTTACCATCACTCGAATTAGAGATAAGTTTGAAGCCGATGGAACTGTTCAGAATGTCCACAAGAAGCGTTCCGGAAGACCACGGACATCGACAAGCCCCACAAAGCAAGAAAGAGTACTGGAAACGTATCACCAAAGTCCAAGAAAATCTGTGCGGCAAGCGAGTCGTGAGGTAGGAATTTCAGAATCGTCTGTCCAACGCATTTTGAAGCGCTGTCAATGGAAAAGTTACATTCCAAGATTAGTCCATGCTATTAATGAAGATGATCCGGACCGAAGAGTGGAGTATTGCGAGTGGTTCTTGGCACGATTGATGTGGATTGGACGAAGGGGTTTCGTAGAATACCCTCCGCGTTCACCAGACCTCACACCACTAGACTTTTTTTTATGGGGATACTTCAAAGACAAAGTCTACGCTATAAAACCTGCAACAGTCGCTGAATTGAGAGCAGCCATTGAACGAGAATGCACACAAATACCAAACGAAATGTTTCGTGATGTTTGCGATTCCATTGCTTCGCGTTATCAGCAGTGCCTGGACCAGAACGGACGTCAGTTTGAAAACAGGCGTTGACAAAACAATTAAATAATGTCTGTAGATTCTATTACATTTTGAAAATGAAATGTATTTTAATAAACACTGCCTTTATAATTATTAAAGTGTGTATACATTTTTTTTGGGACGCCCTGTGTATATATATATATATATATATATATATATATATATATATATATGGTGTTTATAAAGTCCCTATATATTTCAATGAAAACGTAGCAAAAAGGGTAAAATTCAATAACAATATAATAGAAGGCATACATTTAATGCAGCGGTTCTTAACCTTTTTCGTGTCATCTCCTCCTCCGACCAGTTCGCCCTACCCGATTTCCCCCTCCATTAGGATACTGAAAAAAGTAGCCTCGAAGACAAAATTTAATAACATTAGCAGACTTATAATGTACACTAATTATATGATCACCAAACAAAATTCTGCCGTAAATCCCACCTGAATTCCTGAAATTTCCCCCAAGTTAAGAAATGCTGATTTAATGAATACTTAAGCATATGATTCTACATGAGCACCATCACTATCTCTACAGAGTTCGAATCTGTCAGCAGCATTGCGGAACACATTGTGCAGCATGACATTTCTTCTGGATGTAGTAAACTTTATACTTGGGGTGTGACAGTCTTCCGGCCCCGAGTCGTGGGATTCTAGAGGAACTGGCTGCCAGATCCTTTAGGTTCTCTCTCTCTTTCGGGAGGGCGGGTGAAGTATTTTGCACAATCCCGTCCCGTGGGTTACTAGGACCCCATCCCATCCCTACTCTGTCGTTTTAGCTTACGTTAAGGTTGTTCTCCTCTGAAAAAAAAAAAAAAAAAAAAACAGTATTGTCTTTTTCTCTTCTTTTACTATTAGGACCCTACTGCTACCTCATGCGTGGGAAGAGAGGCTTTGGAACCTCTATAAATAACACCATTTAACGCTCGTAGGTTGTGAGAGACTGGGATGGAGGGGTCCCAGGCGTAGGGGCGCGATGAATGGAGTGTGGCTAGTGTTCCGTTAAGCCCATTCCTAACGCGTAATGGCCTGACCAGCCCCCTGCGACCGTTCTTTGGTGACCAATTGATGGTGCTTGGCTGTACTGCTCTGAGGTGAGAGAGCTTTACTGCCCAGCTGGCTGCCAGGCCAGCGTAAAGTCTCGGGCGTAGCCTCTGGGTCTGGTGGGATATCCCTTGAACACTGGATTCTAAGAGTCTGGCCGCTTGTGAGTGACTAGTAAGACTTAGTAAGGGGCTGCATCTCGCTGTCGCTCCTGGCGGAAAATCCGTGAGGCCTGCGTCGCGACTGTTTGTCAGTTGGTAGCTGCGACACGTTTGGGACTGTCCGGCCCTGGGGAGACCTTTGGTCGGTGTGGCAGCAGGAGAGGTGTAGTCTTCTGGAAGGGATGAGCGTCACTTGCAAATAGGTGGATGCGTCGTCTATGCGCGGGATGAATTCCCCCCCCCCCCCCCCTTTTATATACTGGTCAGAACGTTTTTGGATAGTTTTCATTGCTAGAACGCTTTATCTTATTCAGAGTATTCAGAAAAAAAAAAAAAAAAGAGAAAATATGGCAGGGCCAGCTAAATTGAAAGCAGAATGCTTTAAATGTAAAGTTAATCATTGGTGCGTTGACTTCCCTTAGGGTAGTATCAGCGATATCACATCCCTTAGTGTATGTTTGTTTTGTAAACTTACAGACAACCACGAAAAGGAAGTTAAAGAGCTAAAGGAATTAGTAAAAAAGCTTGAAGCTAGGGTCGTAGCACTGGAAATCCAACCCAGTGGACAAGATCAAATTAAAAACACACCAGCAGATTTAAACTGTAAGATTAAGTATCTAGAACAAAGGGAGGGCGCAAAGAAGGGGCTGATAGAGAAGGGTGGGAAGGGGCCAATGAAGAAAAAGGGTGGGAAGGGGCCTACTGATGGCCCAAAGAAACCGAAGGATGTAGCTACCTGTCGGGTTGGGTCGGGTGGTGTAACTGCGTGTATGGGTGGCGACGGGTTTCGAAAGGTCTCGGGCAAGAAGGCTGCGAAGCCGAAGCCTGAGACCCTAATTGCCCCTGTCAAGACCTCTAACCGCTTTAGTCTCCTGTGCTCGAAGGAGGAAGACACCGTTTTGATTGGGGACTCGTAGATCAGGGGCCAGGAGAAGTACTTTGCTTCTGCAAACCGGGATGGGAGGAAGGTAAGGTGCTTACCTGGGTGGGGAACGGCGCACTTAAGGAAGGAGGTAGAGAAGGTGCGCGTGGCTAGTCGGAGGACTGCGATCGTTGTCCACGCTGATGGCAATGACCTGTTCCTCAAAGGCGGTGGGGTAGATCTTACAGAAGGGATCATCACCGAGATCATGTCTCTTGCGGATGATCTAAAACTGAAGACAGACAGGGGAATGTTAATGGGTATTATACCGCGAATGAATGCCAGTGATCACGCGCTCAGTAAGGTCATTGGCATCAATGAGAGGGTACAAGACTTGTGCGTTCCGCTGGGCGTGAAGTTTATTGACCCCTTCGATGCATTTTCGGGTAGGTGGGACCTTTACCAGAGGGATGGTGTCCACCTCAATAACAAGGGTAAAGGTGTGCTAGGCGCGCTGCTCGACCGGCACCTATACAGAATGGTGAGGTCGAGTCCGGGGAGACATGATGGGCCCCCACCGGGGAGATGAGGATGAGCCGGTGGCGGACGTACCTTCAACTGAAGGTTGCGTCGAAGTACAGGTGGGTGACCCTCCTCCTACGTTGGAGGGGGCTCAGTCTCCTGCGGAAGTTGCCCCCTCGTTAGTGAGGGGCTCTTCAACTCCCGACAGCCCTGGCTGTTCGGGAAACGGGTCGTGCTAGGGGGCGGTCAGAATAGGGAAGGCTCCCTCCGTGCAATGCTTTTTAATGCTAGGTCAATTAGGAACAAGTTTCGCGAGCTACGGGCGCTCTTAGCATCAGAATACCAGGATATCGTTGCTATCACCGAGTCCTGGATTCATACTGATCGTAGGGACTACGTTGGGGAGTTCGAAATTCCCGGGTATAGAATGTTTCGCAAAGACCGCACCCGTGGGGAGGGGGGTGGGGTACTAATATACGTGAGGGACACGTTGAGTCCGGTTGACTGCCAGTTCCGGTCGGAACGGGAGCTGCTTGGCGTCGATCTGAACGTGGGAGGGACGAACTATAGGTTAATCTTGGTGTACAGACCTCCGCATCTCCTCCTCGAGGACGATACAGCCCTGTACACCGAACTCAGTAGCCTGCTAGGGGATAGGGTGTGTGTAGTTTTAGGAGACTTCAACTGTCGCGCATAAAGTGGGAAAACAGGACTGCCGATGCTGAAGGGAGGAGGCTAGTTGACTTTGCTGATGAGAACTTCCTCACTCAGTGGGTCAACGAGCCTACACGAGGCGAAAGCGTTTTGGACTTAGTGTTCACGACCGAAGACAACCTCGTCACTGGCCTCACCGTTGACGAATCGTTGGGCGGGAGTGATCACAGTCTTATTAGGTTCCGTGTGTGCGTCCTTCGGGTGAAGCGTAGTAACTCGAGAGGCAGTAAGCTCGATCTCCGGCGGGCGAACTTTGTTAGCCTCAGGGATAGCGTAGGAGATATGGGGTTAGAGGTCGGCGGCGATGTTGAGGTAGTGTGGAGTGCATTCCGGGACGAGTTTATGGTGCTGCAGTCTGCTGCCATACCCTCAAAACCGGTCACCCCTGCTTCAACGCAGCCTAAGTGGTTCAATCGTGACATCGCCTCGGCTATCCGAAATAGGAAAGTAGCGTATAGGAGGGCGAAGGCCAATCGTTCCCACGAGAACACTTTAGCGTATGTCCGCCTGTGTAGGGAAGTGAAGGCGAAGGTTAGGCTAGCGAAACGTAACGAAGAACTACGGGTGGCAAGCCTCTGCAAGGGGAACCCTAAGGAGTTCTTCAGTTATGTTAATAGTAGAAAGCCCATTAGAAGCATGATAGGTCCTTTAAAGGACGGAAGCGGCGTTCTGCGGACCTCCGACGCGGACATCGCTAATGTGCTTAATGAGTACTTTGCGGAGGTGTTCACCAGGGAGGATACCCGCGTCATCCCCGAGCCAGCTGTGAGGCACGAAGGTGCTGGCCTGGATAGTGTTAGATGTACCGCGACAGTCGTTGCTCATAGAATAGACAAACTGAGCGCGTTTAAGGCTCCTGGGCCAGACCAGTTTCTCCCCAGTGTTTTGCGAGAAGTGCGCGACCAGGTGGCTCCCCACCTGGCTACAGTCTTCAACAAATCGTTGGTGATGGGCCAGGTGCCTGGTGACTGGAGGGAGGCCAACATGACCCCTATCTTTAAGAAAGGGGATCACGAAAGTCCAGGGAACTATCGTCCTATTAGTCTCACTTCAGTTGTAGGTAAATTATTAGAAAGGATAATAGCTGATAGAATCGTTGACCATTTGGACTCCTACAAGCCGCTTGGGGACTCCCAACATGGGTTTAGACGGCATAGGTCGTGTCTCACCAACTTGCTCGAGTTTTTCCACGTCATGTTGAATGAGTACGATAAGAGTAGGGCGATTGATATACTTTATCTCGACTTTCAGAAAGCCTTTGATAAGGTACATCACCGCCGGCTAATGGCGAAAGTGCGCGCGCTGGGTATCGGTGGGGAAATAGGTAGGTGGATTGAAAACTGGCTAAGGAATAGGCGGCAGAGGGTGGTAATTAAAGGGGCCAGTTCGGGTTGGGCCTCGGTCACTAGTGGGGTTCCTCAGGGTTCCGTTTTGGGGCCACTGTTGTTTACCATTTACATAAATGATATCGACGGTGGCATCGTCAGTCGGATCGCCAAATTCGCTGATGACACCAAGCTTGGGGCCAATGTTGGGACGCCCGAAGCGATCGAGGAACTGCGTGCGGACCTAGGCAGGATAGGAGATTGGTCCGAAAAATGGCAAATGCCGTTTAATTTGGGTAAATGCAAAGTGATGCACATTGGCTACGCCAATCCAAGTCGGACTACTCGATGTTGGGCAGTAATATCGAGGTGACTGATTTAGAAAAGGACTTGGGTGTGCTAATTAGCAGCGACCTTAAGTTTACGAAACAGTGTGTAGAGGTGGAAAAGAAAGCCCAGAAACTATTGGGTTATATCAGGAGGCAATTTCAGTTTCGGAACAAGGAGATTGTGCTCTCACTGTACAATTCCCTTGTTCGGCCGTACCTGGAGTATGCTGTGCAGTTCTGGTCGCCCACCCTCAGGAAAGATATTGAGAGGCTGGAGCGAGTGCAGGGGAGGGCCACAAAGTTAATCCCTTCCGTTAGGCATATGGGCTACAATCGACGGTTACGCGCCCTGAACTTGTTTTCGCTTGAAACTCGGAGGCTGCGCGGTCAACTGATCGAGGTTTTCAAGCTCTTACGAGGGTTCAACGATGTCGATTTTAGAAGTATGTTTAGTTTAAATGATAACCCAACTCGCAACAATGGTTGGAAGTTGGATTTGAAACGGTTTAGGACTAGTGTGTGTGGGAATTACGTTACGTATAAGATCTGTGACACATGGAACAGGTTACCTTCGGAAGTTGTGAACAGTTCCTCTGTGGATCAGTTCAAGAAAAGGTTAGACGAAATCTTGCACACTATTTGAGTGTGTAAAGACATTTAGGACCTCAGTCTGCGGAAATTTCTTTCCCTATAAAATAGTTAATATCTGGAACCAACTTCCCTCAGAGGTTGTTTCCAGTCAAAGTGTAAATATGTTTAAAAATAGGCTAGACAAAGTACTGAATACTCTCATGTGAGCAAACTAAATATAGAGCTATTTATATATTCTCCACTTTCCTGTAAAATTTCCTTGGCTACTTTTCCAGGGTCAAGGTATTTTCTTCAACCTTTTTCCGTACCTGCCTCTGGCAGGGAGGGAGCGGAGGGTGGGGAGAGAGCCTTCTACTTTTCTATCCAGTTTTCTACTACTGCTAGGATTGTTGAAAGAAAAATAAACTCACAAAATTTTCCCTGGCACCCGTTGCCATTGGTACCTCCTCGGTATGGGCCGCAAGGCCTTTTGAGGTACTTCTTTTCCTTGTAACTCCTTGTAACTCTTTCTCTCTCTTTCTCTCTCTCTCTCTCTCTCTCTTTCTTTCTCTCTCTCTTTCTTTTCTCTCTCTCTCTTTCTTTCTCTCTCTCCTCTCTCTCTTTCTCTCTCTCTCTCTTTCTCTCTCTTCTCTCTCTTTCTCTCTCTCTCTCTTAGCAGAGATGGGGTTAGAGGTTGGCGGCGATGTTGAGGGAGTGTGGAGTGCATTCCGGGATGAGTTTATGGTGCTGCAGTCTGCTGCCATACCCTCAAAACTGGTCACCCCTGCTTCAACGCAGCCTAAGTGGTTCAATCGTGGCATCGCTTCGGCTATCCGAAATAGGAAAGTAGTGTATAGGAGGGCGAAGGCCAATCGTTCCCACGAGAACACTGAAGCGTATGTCCGCCTGTGTAGGGAAGTGAAGGCGAAGGTTAGGCTAGCGAAACGTAACGAAGAACTACGGGTGGCAAGCCTCTGCAAGAGGAACCCTAAGGAGTTCTTCAGTTATGTTAATAGTAGAAAGCCTATTAGAAGCATGATAGGTCCTTTAAAGGACGGAAGCGGCGTTCTGCGGACCTCCGACGCGGACATCGCTAAGGTGCTTAATGAGTACTTTGCGGGAGTGTTCACCAGGGAGGATACCCGCGTCATCCCCGAGCCAGCTGTGAGGCACGAAGGTGCTGACCTGGATAGTGTTAGATGTACCGCGACAGTCGTTGCTCATAGAATAGACAAACTGAGCGCGTTTAAGGCTCCTGGGCCAGACCAGTTTCTCCCCAGTGTTTTGCGAGAAGTGCGCGACCAGGTGGCTCCCCACCTGGCTACAGTCTTCAACAAATCGTTGGAGATGGGCCAGGTGCCTGGTGACTGGAGAGAGGCCAACGTGACCCCTATCTTTAAGAAAGGGGATCACGAAAGTCCAGGGAACTATCGTCCTATTAGTCTCACTTCAGTTGTAGGTAAATTATTAGAAAGGATAATAGCTGATAGAATCGTTGACCATTTGGATTCCTACAAGCTGCTTGGGGACTCCCAACATGGGTTTAGACGGCATAGGTCGTGTCTCACCAACTTGCTCGAGTTTTTCCACGTCATGTTGAGTGAGTACGATAAGAGTAGGGCGATTGATATACTTTATCTCGACTTTCAGAAAGCCTTTGATAAGGTACCTCACCGCCGGCTAATGGCGAAAGTGCGCGCGCTGGGTATCGGTGGGGAAATAGGTAGGTGGATTGAAAACTGGCTAAGGAATAGGCGGCAGAGGGTGGTAATTAAAGGGGCTAGTTCGGGTTGGGCCTCGGTCACTAGTGGGGTTCCTCAGGGTTCCGTTTTGGGGCCACTGTTGTTTACCATTTACATAAATGATATCGACGGTGGCATCGTCAGTCGGATCGCCAAATTCGCTGATGACACCAAGCTTGGGGCCAATGTTGGGACGCCCGAAGCGATCGAGGAACTGCGTGCGGACCTAGGTAGGATAGGAGAGTGGTCCGAAAAATGGCAAATGCCGTTTAACTTGGGTAAATGCAAAGTGATGCACATTGGCTACGCCAATCCCAAGTCGGACTACTCGATGTTGGGCAGTAATATCGAGGTGACTGATTTAGAAAAGGACTTGGGTGTGCTAATTAGCAGCGACCTTAAGTTTACGAAACAGTGTGTAGAGATGGAAAAGAAAGCCCAGAAACTATTGGGTTATATCAGGAGGCAATTTCAGTTTCGGAACAAGGAGATTGTGCTCTCACTGTACAATTCCCTTGTTCGGCCGTACCTGGAGTATGCTGTGCAGTTCTGGTCGCCCACCCTCAGGAAAGATATTGAGAGGCTGGAGCGAGTGCAGGCGAGGGCCACAAAGTTGATCCCTTCCGTTAGGCATATGGGCTACAATCGACGGTTACGCGCCCTGAACTTGTTTTCGCTTGAAACTCGGAGGCTGCGCGGTCAACTGATCGAGGTTTTCAAGCTCTTACGAGGGTTCAACGATGTCGATTTTAGAAGTATGTTTAGTTTAAATGATAACCCAACTCGCAACAATGGTTGGAAGTTGGATTTGAAACGGTTTAGGACTAGTGTGTGTGGGAATTACGTTACGTATAAGATCTGTGACACATGGAACAGGTTACCTTCGGAAGTTGTGAACAGTTCCTCTGTGGATCAGTTCAAGAAAAGGTTAGACGAAATCTTGCACACTATTTGAGTGTGTAAAGACATTTAGGACCTCAGTCTGCGGAAATTTCTTTTCCTGTAAAATAGTTGATATCTGGAACCAACTTCCCTCAGAGGATGTTTCCAGTCAAAGTGTAAATCTGTTTAAAAATAGGCTAGACAAAGTACAGAACACACTCATAGTTTAAGATTAAAACCTCAGAAAACTCTGCAGGAGTTCGCTTGCTCGGTGTCTCTGTGAGCAAGCTAAATATAGAGCTATTTATATATTCTCCACTTTCCTGTAAAATTTCCTTGGCTACTTTTCCAGGGTCAAGGTATTTTCTTCAACCTTTTTCCGTACCTGCCTCTGGCAGGGAGGGAGCGGAGGGTGGGGAGAGAGCCTTCTACTTTTCTATCCAGTTTTCTACTACTGCTAGCATAGTTTGAAAGACAAAATTTTCCCTGGCACCCGTTGCCATTGGTACCTCCTCGGTATGGGCCGCAAGGCCTTTTGAGGTACTTCTTTTCCTTGTAACTCCTTGTAACTCTCTCTCTCTCTCTCTCTCTCTCTCTCTCTCTCTCTCTCTCTCTCTCTCTCTCTCTCTCTCTCTCTCTCTCTCTCTCTCTCTCTCTCTCTCTCTCTCCCACTGAAGCGTATGTCCGCCTGTGTAGGGAAGTGAAGGCGAAGGTTAGGCTAGCGAAACGTAACGAAGAACTACGGGTGGCAAGCCTCTGCAAGGGAACCCTAAGGAGTTCTTCAGTTATGTTAATAGTAGAAAGCCCATTAGAAGCATGATAGGTCCTTTAAAGGACGGAAGCGGCGTTCTGCGGACCTCCGACGCGGACATCGCTAATGTGCTTAATGAGTACTTTGCGGGAGTGTTCACCAGGGAGGATACCCGCGTCATCCCCGAGCCAGCTGTGAGGCACGAAGGTGCTGGCCTGGATAGTGTTAGATGTACCGCGACAGTCGTTGCTCATAGAATAGACAAACTGAGCGCGTTTAAGGCTCCTGGGCCAGACCAGTTTCTCCCCAGTGTTTTGCGAGAAGTGCGCGACCAGGTGGCTCCCCACCTGGCTACAGTCTTCAACAAATCGTTGGTGATGGGCCAGGTGCCTGGTGACTGGAGGGAGGCCAACGTGACCCCTATCTTTAAGAAAGGGGATCACGAAAGTCCAGGGAACTATCGTCCTATTAGTCTCACTTCAGTTGTAGGTAAATTATTAGAAAGGATAATAGCTGATAGAATCGTTGACCATTTGGATTCCTACAAGCTGCTTGGGGACTCCCAACATGGGTTTAGACGGCATAGGTCGTGTCTCACCAACTTGCTCGAGTTTTTCCACGTCATGTTGAGTGAGTACGATAAGAGTAGGGCGATTGATATACTTTATCTCGACTTTCAGAAAGCCTTTGATAAGGTACCTCACCGCCGGCTAATGGCGAAAGTGCGCGCGCTGGGTATCGGTGGGGAAATAGGTAGGTGGATTGAAAACTGGCTGAGGAATAGGCGGCAGAGGGTGGTAATTAAAGGGGCTAGTTCGGGTTGGGCCTCGGTCACTAGTGGGGTTCCTCAGGGTTCCGTTTTGGGGCCACTGTTGTTTACCATTTACATAAATGATATCGACGGTGGCATCGTCAGTCGGATCGCCAAATTCGCTGATGACACCAAGCTTGGGGCCAATGTTGGGACGCCCGAAGCGATCGAGGAACTGCGTGCGGACCTAGGTAGGATAGGAGAGTGGTCCGAAAAATGGCAAATGCCGTTTAACTTGGGTAAATGCAAAGTGATGCACATTGGCTACGCCAATCCCAAGTCGGACTACTCGATGTTGGGCAGTAATATCGAGGTGACTGATTTAGAAAAGGACTTGGGTGTGCTAATTAGCAGCGACCTTAAGTTTACGAAACAGTGTGTAGAGGTGGAAAAGAAAGCCCAGAAACTATTGGGTTATATCAGGAGGCAATTTCAGTTTCGGAACAAGGAGATTGTGCTCTCACTGTACAATTCCCTTGTTCGGCCGTACCTGGAGTATGCTGTGCAGTTCTGGTCGCCCACCCTCAGGAAAGATATTGAGAGGCTGGAGCGAGTGCAGGCGAGGGCCACAAAGTTAATCCCTTCCGTTAGGCATATGGGCTACAATCGACGGTTACGCGCCCTGAACTTGTTTTCGCTTGAAACTCGGAGGCTGCGCGGTCAACTGATCGAGGTTTTCAAGCTCTTACGAGGGTTCAACGATGTCGATTTTAGAAGTATGTTTAGTTTAAATGATAACCCAACTCGCAACAATGGTTGGAAGTTGGATTTGAAACGGTTTAGGACTAGTGTGTGTGGGAATTACGTTACGTATAAGATCTGTGACACATGGAACAGGTTACCTTCGGAAGTTGTGAACAGTTCCTCTGTGGATCAGTTCAAGAAAAGGTTAGACGAAATCTTGCACACTATTTGAGTGTGTAAAGACATTTAGGACCTCAGTCTGCGGAAATTTCTTTTCCTGTAAAATAGTTGATATCTGGAACCAACTTCCCTCAGAGGATGTTTCCAGTCAAAGTGTAAATCTGTTTAAAAATAGGCTAGACAAAGTACAGAACACACTCATAGTTTAAGATTAAAACCTCAGAAAACTCTGCAGGAGTTCGCTTGCTCGGTGTCTCTGTGAGCAAGCTAAATATAGAGCTATTTATATATTCTCCACTTTCCTGTAAAATTTCCTTGGCTACTTTTCCAGGGTCAAGGTATTTTCTTCAACCTTTTTCCGTACCTGCCTCTGGCAGGGAGGGAGCGGAGGGTGGGGAGAGAGCCTTCTACTTTTCTATCCAGTTTTCTACTACTGCTAGCATAGTTTGAAAGACAAAATTTTCCCTGGCACCCGTTGCCATTGGTACCTCCTCGGTATGGGCCGCAAGGCCTTTTGAGGTACTTCTTTTCCTTGTAACTCCTTGTAACTCCTCAACTGATCGAGGTTTTCAAGCTCTTACGAGGGTTCAACGATGTCGATTTTAGAAGTATGTTTAGTTTAAATGATAACCCAACTCGCAACAATGGTTGGAAGTTGGATTTGAAACGGTTTAGGACTAGTGTGTGTGGGAATTACGTTACGTATAAGATCTGTGACACATGGAACAGGTTACCTTCGGAAGTTGTGAACAGTTCCTCTGTGGATCAGTTCAAGAAAAGGTTAGACGAAATCTTGCACACTATTTGAGTGTGTAAAGACATTTAGGACCTCAGTCTGCGGAAATTTCTTTTCCTATAAAATAGTTAATATCTGGAACCAACTTCCCTCAGAGGTTGTTTCCAGTCAAAGTGTAAATCTTTTTAAAAATAGGCTAGACAAAGTACTGAACACACTCATAGTTTAAGATTAAAACCTCAGAAAACTCTGCAGGAGTTCGTTTGCTCGGTGTCTCTGTGTGCAAGCTAAATATAGAGCTATTTATATATTCTCCACTTTCCTGTAAAATTTCCTTGGCTACTTTTCCAGGGTCAAGGTATTTTCTTCAACCTTTTTCCGTACCTGCCTCTGGCAGGGAGGGAGCGGAGGGTGGGGAGAGAGCCTTCTACTTTTCTATCCAGTTTTCTACTACTGCTAGGATAGTTGAAAGACAAAATTTTCCCTGGCACCCGTTGCCATTGGTACCTCCTCGTATGGGCCGCAAGGCCTTTTGAGGTACTTCTTTTCCTTGTAACTCCTTGTAACTCACTCTCTCTCTCTCTCTCTCTCTTCTCTCTCTCTCTCTCTCTCTCTCTCTCTCTCTCTCTCTCTCTCTTCTTTCTTTCTTTCTTTCTCTCTCTCTCTCTCTCTCTCTCTCTCTTCTCTCTCTCTCTCTCTCTCTCTCTCTCTCTCTCTCTCTCTCTCTCTCTCTCTCTCTCTCTTTCTTTCTCTCTCTCTCTTTCTTTCTCTTTCTCTCTCTCTCTCTCTCTCTTTCTCTTTTTTCTCTCTCTCTCTTTCTTTCTCTTTCTCTCTCTCTCTCTCTTTCTTTCTCTTTCTCTCTCTCTCTCTCTCTCTTTCTTTCTCTTTCTCTCTCTCTCTCTCTCTCTTTCTTTCTCTTTCTCTCTCTCTCTGCGTGCGGACCTAGGTAGGATAGGAGAGTGGTCCGAAAAATGGCAAATGCCATTTAACGGGTAAATGCAAAGTGATGCACATTGGCTACGCCAATCCCAAGTCGGACTACTCGATGTTGGGCAGTAATATCGAGGTGACTGATTTAGAAAAGGACTTGGGTGTGCTAATTAGCAGCGACCTTAAGTTTACGAAACAGTGTGTAGAGATGGAAAAGAAAGCCCAGAAACTATTGGGTTATATCAGGAGGCAATTTCAGTTTCGGAACAAGGAGATTGTGCTCTCACTGTACAATTCCCTTGTTCGGCCGTACCTGGAGTATGCTGTGCAGTTCTGGTCGCCCACCCTCAGGAAAGATATTGAGAGGCTGGAGCGAGTGCAGGCGAGGGCCACAAAGTTGATCCCTTCCGTTAGGCATATGGGCTACAATCGACGGTTACGCGC
>JAJOZX010001031.1:635000-1007500 GCA_023014485.1 Bathynomus jamesi | reverse complement strand
AGGCTGGAGCGAGTGCAGGCGAGGGCCACAAAGTTAATCCCTTCCGTTAGGCATATGTGCTACAATCGACGGTTACGTGCCCTGAACTTGTTTTCGCTTGAAACTCGGAGGCTGCGCGGTCAACTGATCGAGGTTTTCAAGCTCTTACGAGGGTTCAACAATGTCGATTTTAGAAACATGTTTACTTTAAATGATAACCCGACTCGCAACAATGGTTGGAAGTTGGATTTGAAACAGTTTAGGACTAGTGTGTGTGGGAATTACTTTACGTATAAGATCTGTGACACATGGAACAGGTTACCTTCGGAAGTTGTGAACAGTTCCTCTGTGGATCAGTTCAAGAAAAGGTTAGACCAAATCTTGCACACTATTTGAGTGTGTACAAAATTTTCCCTGGCACCCGTTGCCATTGGTACCTCCTCGGTATGGGCCGCAAGGCCTTTTGAGGTACTTCTTTTCCTTGTAACTCCTTGTAACTCTCTCTCTCTAGTGTATATATATCAGTGGCGTGCGGTGATTTTTCGTCAAGGGGAAGCAATTCAAGCAAAAACAACAAAGATTATATAAAATAAAAATAAAACTTTAAAATACTCGTATATAATAAAAACAAAACACATATAATCATCTACTTACTTTACTTATAGGTTAATTCTATTCTTCTTTTTTTTTATTAAATATATCTATTATTTCTTCGTAAAAGGCATCGGTTTTCATATCCTTAAGAAGCTTTTTCTCAATTGAGATTAAAGCTAAACTTGCAAGCCTTTCTTACCCTTGCGCATTTCTAGCGTAGTTACATATTCGCTTTAAATGAGAGAATGACAGCAGACAGCACGTAAAGTTGCCAGATATTTCAAGAAAATTAACTATAAGATCTGGACAGCGATTTCTAAATTGCTTCCTTTTTGACATAGGGAAGGATAAAATAACGATAAATATATATTCTTTTTCGCTTAACATGGCCATGGAATTTTTTAGTAGAAAAACTATATATGAAACTTGTTGTATTCAATAAATACTACATTATTAAACATTAAATGACTTTTAGAATGGAAAGAAACAATTTGTAACAGTAAAAAAAAAGCGAAAGTCATTGGGAAAAAGGATGCATTTCGTCAATTGTTGTCCAACTCGAGATTTTTTGCGTCGGCTTTCTTAAGGGTTTTTGCACGAACGGCAACCAATGTATATACTATGTATCCACCTGATTACCAATCAAATGCTATAAATAGTATAATAAAATGATTTTGTACAAATTATTAACACATATTGAACTGTTTAAACTTTAAAGTATAATACAGCATTTTCTTCTTTCTTTGAATATGGAAGCATTGCTTCCCTTGCTTCCATGGACCGCACGCCGCTGATATATATATATATATATACATAGTTACAAGGAAAAGAAGTACCTCAAAAAGCCTTGCGGCCCATACCGAGGAGGTACCAATGGCAACGGGTGCCAGGGAAAATTTTCTACACACACAAATAGTGTGCAAGATTTGGTCTAACCTTTTCTTGAAATGATCCACAGAGGAACTGTTCACAACTTCTGAAGGTAACCTGTTCCACGTCACAGATGTTATACGTAAAGTAATTCCCACACACACTAGTCCTAAACCGTTTCAAATCCAACTTCCAACCATTGTTGCGAGTTGGGTTATCATTTAAACTAAACATGCTTCTAAAATCGACATCGTTGAACCCGCGTAAGAGCTTGAAAACCTCGATGAGTTGACCGCGCAGCCTCCGAGTTTCCAGCGAAAACAAGTTCAGGGCGCGTAAGCGTCGATTGTAGCCCATATGCCTAACGGAAGGGATTAACTTTGTGGCCCTCGCCTGCACTCGCTCCAGCCTCTCAATATCTTTCCTGAGGGTGGGCGACCAGAACTGCACAGCATACTCCAGGTGCGGCCGAACCAGGGAATTGTACAGAGAGAGCACAATCTCCTTGTTCCGAAACTGAAATTGCCTCCTGATATAACCCAACAGCTTCTGGGCTTTCTTTTCCACCTCTACGCACTGTTTGGTAAACTTAAGGTCGCTGCTAATTAGCACACCCAAGTCCTTTTCCAAATCAGTCGCCTCGATATTACTCCCCAACATCGAGTAGTCCGACTTGGGATTGGCGTAGCCAATGTGCATCACCTTGCATTTACCCAAGTTAAACGGCATTTGCCATTTTTCGGACCACTCTCCTATCCTACCTAGGTCCGCACGCAGTTGCTCGATCGCTTCGGGCGTCCCAACATTGGCCCCAAGCTTGGTGTCATCAGCGAATTTGGCGATCCGACTGACGATGCCACCGTCGATATCATTTATGTAAATGATAAACAACAGTGGCCCCAAAACGGAACCCTGAGGAACCCCACTAGTGACCGAGGCCCAACCCGAACTAGCCCCTTTAATTACAACCCTCTGCCGCCTATTCTTCAGCCAGTTTTCAATCCACCTACCTACTTCCCCACCGATACCCAGCGCGCGCACTTTCGCCATTAGCCGGCAGTGAGGTACCTTATCAAAGGCTTTCTGAAAGTCGAGATAAAGTATATCATTCGCCCTACTCTTATCGTACTCACTCAACATGACGTGGAAAAACTCGAGCAAGTTGGTGAGACACGACCTATGCCGTCTAAACCCATGTTGGGAGTCGCCAAGCAGCTTGTAGGAATCCAAATGGTCAACGATCCTATCCGCTATTATCTCTAATAATTTACCCACAACTGAAGTGAGACTAATGGGACGATAGTTCCCTGGACTTTCGTGATCCCCTTTCTTAAAGATAGGGGTCACGTTGGCTTCCCTCCAGTCACCAGGCACCTGGCACGTCTTCAACGATTTGTTGAAGACTGTAGCCAGGTGGGGAGCCACCTGGTCGCGC
This sequence comes from Bathynomus jamesi, assembly GCA_023014485.1. Classification (NCBI taxonomy): domain Eukaryota; kingdom Metazoa; phylum Arthropoda; class Malacostraca; order Isopoda; family Cirolanidae; genus Bathynomus; species Bathynomus jamesi. The sequence goes on along the minus strand of JAJOZX010001031.1, from coordinate 1,004,622 downwards.
ACCTCCCGCAACACACTGGGGAGAAACTGGTCTGGCCCAGGAGCCTTAAACGTGCTCAGTTTGTTTATTCTATCGGCAACGACTGTCGCGGTACATCGAACACTATCCAGGCCAGCACCTTCGTGCCTCACGCCTGGCTCGGGGATGATGCGGGTGTCCTCCCTGGTGAACACTCCCGCAAAGTACTCATTAAGCACATTGGCGATGTCCGCGTCGGAGGTCCGCAGAACGCCGCTTCCGTCCTTTATCATGCTTCTAATGGGCTTTCTACTATTAACATAACTGAAGAACTCCTTAGGATTCCCCTTGCAGAGGCTTGCCACCCGTAGTTCTTCGTTACGTTTCGCTAGCCTAACCTTCGCCTTCACTTCCCTACACAGGCGGACATACGTGTCAGTGTTTTCATGGGAACGATTGGCCTTCGCCCTCCTATACGCTACTTTCCTATTTCGGATAGCCGAAGCGATGACACGACTGAACCACTTAGGCTGCGTTGAGGCAGGGGTGACCGGTTTTGAGGGTATGGCAGCAGACTGCAGCACCATAAACTCGTCCCGGAATGCAGTCCACACTCCCTCAACATCGCCTCCGACCTCTAACCCCATCTCACCTACGCTGTCCCGGAGTACCAAAGTCCGCCCGCCGTAGATCGAGCTTACTGCCTCTCGAGTTACTACGCTTCACCCGAGGGACGCACACCTGGAACCTAATCAGACCGTGATCACTCCCGTCCAACGATTCGTCAACAGTGAGGGCAGTGACGAGGTCTTCGGTCGTGAATACTAGTCTAGAAAGCTTTCGCCTTGTGTAGGCTGATTGACCCATTGAGTGAGGAAGTCCTCATCAGCAAAGTCAACTAGCCTTCTCCCTTCAGCAGTCCTGTCTTCCCACTTTATGCCGCGACAGTTGAAGTCTCCTAAAACTACACACACCTTATCCCCTAGCATGCTACGGAGTTCGGTGTACAGGGTTGTATCCTCGAGGAGGAGATGCGGTGGTCTGTACACCAAGATTAACCTATAGTTCGTCCCTCCCACGTTCAGATCGATGCCAAGCAGCTCCCGTTCCGACCGGAACTGTCAGTCAACCGGACTCAACGTGTCCCTTACGTATATTAGTACCTCTCCCTCCTCCCCACGGGTGCGGTCTTTGTGAAACATTCTATACCCGGGAATTTCGAACTCCCCAACGTAGTCCCTACGATCAGTATGAGTCCAGGACTCGGTGATAGCAACGATATCCTGGTATTCTGATGCAAAGAGCGCTCGTAACTCGCAAAACTTATTCCTAATCGACCAAGCATTAAAAAGCATTGCACGGAGGGAGCCTTCCCTATTCTGACCGCCCCCTAGCCGACCCGTTTCCTGAACAGCCACGGCTGTCGGGAGTTGAAGAGCCCCTCACCAACGAGGGGGCAACTTCCGCAGGAGCCTGAGCCCCCTCCAACGTGGAAGGAGGGTTACCCACCTGTACCTGGACGCACCCTTCAGTTGAAGGTACGTCCGCACCGGCTCAACATCATCATCTCCCCTGTGGGGGCCCGTCATGTCTCCCTGGGCTCGACCTCACCATTCTGTATAGTTGCCGGTCGTGCAGCGCGCCTAGCACACCTTTACCCTTGTCATTGAGGTGGACACCATCCCTCTGGTAAAGGTCCCATCTACCCAAAAATGCGTCGAAGGGGTCAATAAACGCACAAGCCTTGCACCCTCTCGTTGATGCCAATGACCTCACTGAGCGCGTGGTCACTGGCATTCATCCGCGGTAAAATACCCATTAACATTTCCCTGTCTGTCTTCAGTTTTAGATCATCCGCAAAAGACATGATCTCGGTGATGATCCCTTCTGTAAAACCTACCCTACCGCCTTTGAGGAACAGGTCGTTGCCACCAGCGTGGACAACGATCGCAATCCTCCGACTAGCCACGCGCAGCTTCTCTAGCTCCTTAAGTGCGCCGTTCCCCGCCCAGGTAAGCATCTTACCTTCCTCCTGTCCCGGTTTGCAGAAGCAAAGTACTTCTCCTGGCCCCTGATCTGCGAGTCTCCAATGAAAACGGTGTCTTCCTCCTTCGAGCACACGAGACTAAAATGGTTGGAGGTCCTGACAGGGGCAACCGGGGTCTCAGGCTTCGGCTTCGTAGCCTTCTTGCCCGAGACCTTTCGATACCCGTCGCCACCCATACACGCACTTACACCACTCGACCCACCCCGACCGGCAGCTACATCCTTCGGTTTCTTTGGGCTTTCAGTAGGCCCTTTCCCACCCTTTTTCTTTATCGGCCCCTTCCCACCCTTCTTTGTGCCCTCCCTGCCCTCCACCTTGCGCCGCGGTTCCGTGTGTTCCACGTGGGTCGCTGGCGATTCCTGACATTGATTTTGTACCGTGGCTCCCAGTTGCACCTCTACCCTTTCTCCGCGGTGCCGAGCTCTATCCAGTCCATCGCTGGACCGCCTTTCCAGGGTAGCTATCCTATCAATGAGCTCCGGGGTGGAGGGCGCAGCCGCACCTCCAACAACCGATCTGGTGTTCTAGCAATGAAAACTATCAAAAACGTTCTGACCATTATATAAAAAAGGAGGGGGGGAGGTGAATTCTTCCCGCGCGTAGACGCATCCGCCTATTTGCTAGTGACGTTCATCCCGTCCAGAAGACTACACTCTCGCTGCTGCCGCACCGACCAAGGGTCTCCCCAGGGCCGGACAGTCCCAAACGTGTCGCAGCTACCAATTGACAAACACTCGCGACGCAGGCATCACGGATTTCCCGCTAGAAGCGACAGCGAGATGCAGCCCCTTACCAAGTCTTACTAGTCACTCACAGGCGGCCAGACTTAGAATCCAGTGTTCAAGGGATATCCCACCAGACCCAGAGGATACGCCCGAGAGTTTACGCTGGCCTGGTAGCCAGCTGGGCAGTAAAGCTCTCTCACCTAAGAGCAGTACAGCCAAGCACTGTTCCCTCTAAGGTGTGCGCGTGTGCGCGCGCACACGCGTTGTGAAACCCGCGCACACAGCAAAATAAAATGCGCACAGGCTCAAGCGTGTCATGAGTCACGACAGTAAATGAAGTAATTTTAAAAATTTCAGTTTAATGAATTCTATAAAGAACAAATTAAGAAACCGCTTGAAAGAAAATCATTTGAACATGCTCATGCGAATTAAAAGTTACCTGAATGATGACGGATGTATTAATCTTCATAGAGTTTATTTGGAATGAACAAATGCTAAAGATCGTAGGGAGAAATCATAATCATACTTTAATGAAAGACACTTTCATTTAATGCTATTTTGATTATATTTTATTTTACTGAATTTTATTATTTTTTATTTTATTCCTATTTTGTGAATGGATAAAATGATGTATTAATCTTGATAGTCTATTTTAAATTGCTAAATGTTAAAAATTGTTTTGAGAAATGATAACTAAAATAGTCATTTTCAATTAATGTTATTTTTATTTTATTTCTTTATTTTGTTGAATTTTATTTTACTATTTTTTATTTTATTCCTATTTTTAGAATGGATAAAATGTTTTCTTTTTTAAGAATATATAATATTGTAAACAGTTTTTTAATATCCATTTAATAGTACCGTAATGATCAAGCTATCACCTTATGGAAATAATATTTATTAAGTATTTAATACTTATATATATTTCATTTTGAAGATAATAGCGCTCAGAAAAGTTTGCACAATTTTTCACCATGAATCTAAATGTAGGCACAACGAAAATTTCTTGCGCGCACGGACTAAAAAAAATTAGAGGGAACATTGCAGCCAAGCACCATCAAATTGGTCACCAAAGAACGGTCGCAGGGGGCTGGTCACTGGTGAGGCCATTACGCGTTAGGAATGGGCTTAACGGGGCACTAGCCACACTCCATTCATCGCGCCCCTACCCCTGGGACCCCTCCATCCCAGTCTCTCACGACCTGCGAGCGTTAAATGGTTATTTATAGAGGTTCCAAAGCCTCTCTTCCCAAGCATGAGGTAGCAGTCGGGACCTAATAATTAAAGAAGAGAAAAAGACTTAATACTAAATGAAATTATTTATTTTTTTATTTATTTTTTTTTGAGGTCAGAGGAGAGCATTCTTAACCTAAGCTAAAAGGACAGAGTAGGGATGGGATGGGGTCCTAGTAACCTACGGGACAGGATTGTACAACAGACTTCACCCACCCTCCCGAAAGAGAGAGAGAGAGAGAGAGAGAGAGAGAGAGAGAACCTAAAGGAACTGGCAGCCAATTTCTCTAGAATCCCACGACTTGGGACTGGAGGGCTGTCACACCCCAAGTATAAAGCTTACAACACCCAGAAGAAATGTGCAAAACATTTATACCTCCTGCGGAGTGGGAAGGAGGGAATTTATTAGATAAATTTACGCCGTTTGTACAGTTTTAAAATACAGTCACAAAATAATTAAATTTGCATTTCATTCACAAATTAAAGTAGAAATGATACTTTAGAAAATAGTACCTCTTTCCGTTCCTTTCTCTTTGTCCCAGTTTGTTTCCATTGAAGCCCTTCCCATTTTAATGAACACAAATTTCAATGGGAAATCTGAGAACTTTTTTTGATTCTTATTTTACAAAGTTTTGTAAAACACTTTTACACTTATATATTTTAGACCATTTGAAATATAGATTCATGGAAATATATTTTATTTGGAAGACCCCGATCGCGCTCAACTGTTTGCTGAAAGTAGTATAAGGATAACAGAAGTGGTACTTTTCACTTCCTTTGAGGCGATTTTCCGAAATGAAGGTACTCTCCAGGAATTGGAGGGATACCGCATTTCTGCTACCTTTAAAGTAGGCATACTTCAGTGCATTTCTTAGTAATCTTTTAACTTGGCAACGCCACCATTCCTCGCATCTTTCATTTTTTGAGTTGGAAGTCCTTTGCTCAAATCCACAGAACATGAGAATGCCTCGCGCAAGTTAGAGAGAGAGAAGGAGAATTTAGAGTTCCTGGTGGGGGAACTGAAAAGGAGGATTTCTTCTCTCGAAGAAGAGTCGCAGAAGAAGAGCAAGCAGATTCTTCTTCTACAGGACAAGAACCTCAAAGCGGTCGTCGTCACACCCGGTAAGAGTTAGTGTTATTTATTGCTAATGACTGCGTGCTATTTTTGACGTGTTTTGGGATAAAGGAGATGACGTTAGACTGTATTGAATAGAGGAAACTTTGGTAGTGTAACCATAACGACGGTGCTTCATATTCAAATGCTTGCAAATCTTTTAAAATTGGATGATGATGCTCAAAGCAGTCGATTGATTCCGCTTTTACCTGTCCTGTATCGGTTTATAAAAGAGTTCTTCCCAAGTTTGCTGTACCTTTTTGTGCAATAATTTACACTGTATCATTAATTTATTTATTTCTCATTTTGGTCTTCTGTCAGATGGAAACCTTTAATCCAACATCATTGACTTCACTCCGTATAATAAAATGGGCAATTGTTTCGTGTAGCTTTTATTTCACGCGTGTTTGTAGTTTGTACATGATCGAAGGTCGAAGTGAACTGTCTTATAACATTTTTGTCGTCGTCGTTGTCGTAAACTTTAATGAAAAGTACCTTTAATTGCAAAGGTAAGTACCATTCTAATTAGTGTGTAATCTTTAGTAATTTGTCGTCGTTGCGCAACTTTATTTTACTGAAGATTTGCATTTATGGAATTTAAGAAAATTTGTTACAATTATTTTTATTAATTGTAAGTTTAGGGCTTGGATTGTTTATTGTAGAGTCTGAAAGCAGTATTACGATATCGTAATTGTAGTGTATGTATTCGGTCACTGAACACGTCATGCGACCTTCCAATTGAATTTAAATTACTGATCGTTAGAACTTAGGTGTACTTCTCAAGTCTAAGGTAGTTAAGCAAACTTTCATTCGGATTGGATATGTCATTATGCGCCACTAATTCCTCTGTTAAAATAATTATTAATAATTGTAGTCTTTAATTAATATTTATTTTGATGTCAGGCGGAACGAAAAAACCGATTGCCTCCCAGAGACAGCGCATGGAAATCACATCCCTCTTCCAGCCAACCACGATGACGTCACATGACAGATGTAGCGAGTAAGAATGACTTCACGTTTACCATTGCCGTTGTTAAGGTCATTGATGGTGTCTCAATCGACGCTTCGGCTGTCGTCATTGTCTGATCGTAGTCTCATGCAGATTACTGGTGTTGTTTTGGACTGTAACTGAACGTCCTCGAGGGATTCGAGATATGAAATTCTCAATAATTCATTGAGTGAATGAGTCGTGGTACTCCTTCGGTAGACACTAACGAAGGATTGCGCTCTTAACACGTCTTCTGGCTAACAAAAACACAAAAACCCCAAGTAATAATATGATGTCTCAGGCTAATTGTTACAAAACTATTAAATTGGGTGTCACAGCGGCAAGTTTCGAGAGGTGGATGCGATGAAAACAAGAAGGGATTTACACGAGAGATTTGTAGTCACTAAACAGTCACTTACCCCTTCCATAGCATCCCCCCCATTTTACTCTCTCCACAGGTATAAACCCCAAATGTGACAATCATGCATTATATTAAGTCTTATTAAGTAGATTAGATTAATTTGGATAGATTATTTAGATAGATTGAATGGATTACATAGATTAATTTAGATAGATTAGATGAATTATATAAATTTTTGTCACGTTTCTTTGTTTAGTTTCAGATTGTTTATGATTGAATGAGTTATAATTTAATTCCGAATGAGTTATATTAAATTCAGATTGAATGATTCAATTGCTAGAATTTAACAATTAGTTTCTTGTTATTAATGCTACTAGGCCTAAATAAGTGAAATCATGGCGACAAGAAGCAAAACGCACAATTCAACATTTGGTCACCCTGCAGAATTTCCACCTTCAATGACTCCTTCAAAGGCTGACGTATTTAGGCATTATTTATTGGTAAGAAAACGAGAACAACCTATTTCGAAAGGTTCTAGAACAGCAAAAGAATGTTACAGAATTGTCACTAAAGATGTGGAAGCCATTTGGGAGAAGTTTTCCTTTCCACATATAGGATTTGAAGGAATAGCTATAAAAGTTGAACGATTGATAGAATCTGCAGCAAAGCTGAATAAAGTACCATTAAAACAAATAAACAACAGTTTTCAGCAGAAGGTGGAGACATTCGATGAAATGTTTGATATTTGCACTTGTAGTTGTTACGATAAAAAAATCAGTCGAACGGATTGCAGATGTGATATTAGACTTCCAATGATTGAGTGGGATTCATTTGTCGGGCAGAAACAAAGAAAAAACCAACTAGGACCAATCGACAGAGTAAGGACTTCCGCAAGAAAAAGGACTCACGATAGAGTTAAAGGATTAGAAAGAAGAGCCAAGATAAGCCTAGATATGAATGTTGCCTCAACCAGCAAACTGGACCCTTTACATATTATAGAAGATGAGAGCATGGAAATTGACTTTGACAGCGACGATATTGACTTTGTTCCGGATTTTGAGCTGAGAGAAAACCATCAGAACATAATTATTTATAACTTAACAATAACAGCAGATAGATGCAAAAAACTTCACTTTTTTCTACGTGAAGGTCAAAATATGAAAATAAAAACCCACTCTAATAGACAGAGTTTATTTCCACGACAGTTTCGACGCCCACTGGCATCCTCCTCGGGTGGATACAGAAACACGAATGAACCAAAACAAGAGGGAAAAACAGTCCAGGGACCGACCGTTAAGACATTCGCACCTAGGTTAGATCCCATTCTCCCGACACCGGAAGGGCATTTTCATTAAGTACATTCGCGCAAATTTAAAACTATCTTCCTGTTCTAAACATACAGATTCTATTATATTTTTCTTACATAATTATTGAATTTATTATTAATTTTATTACATTTAATATTGCATAATTATTTATTACAGAAATTATAAATTTATTATTACATTGGTTATTACATTATTGTTTATTATACAGAACTTATAAACCGAAAAACGAATGAAAAAAGCCGATTAGGAAACAATCCAGAGAAATTCGCACCTAGGTTAGATACCGTTCTCCCGACACTGGAAGGGCATTTTATTACAGGGTCCGCTTATAAGTACATTCCCACAAATTAAAACTATCTTCTTGTTCTATACATACAGATTCTAATATTTTGACATAATTACTGCATTTATTATTACATTTACATTTTTTTAACATTTATTATTATTACCTTTACCCTAATTATTAAATTTATAATATTACCTTTATTATTACATCTGTTGCATTTATATTTATTTCCACATTTATTACTTCCATTATTACATTTACTAAAGGCGAGTAAGGAAACATTCCAATCCAGAGACATTTAAGAAATTCACACTTAGGTTCGAACACGTTCCCACGACTCCGTAAGGGATTTTTTGACCAAGAATCTCATTAAAGGGTCTAACTTATAAGTACCTTCGCACAAATTAAAATTATCTACTTTTTCTATACACACAGATTCTATTATTTTTCTTTTGACATAATTATTACATTTATAAAGTACCTTACTTGATTCCCAATCTATAGCATGATTATTTTGGCTGGCGTGATAAAAAATGGCATTATTAGTATTACAACTTCTGAAGGCATATTTGTGTTCTTTAATACGGGTTTCAATATTTCTTCCAGTTTCTCCCACGTATACTAAATCACAACTTTTACAGGGAATGCTGTAGACACAGGCTTGTTCCTCTTTTGCCACGTTATTCCTAACCAATTTACTTTTCACGGTAGACGGAGTATTTGAACGCCAAAGCAAACTTAAAATCTTTCGTCAACGGTTTTACTCTTTCTAAGCCGGCAATGTAAGGCAAACTCACATTGTTTTTGGTTAACTGAAGGTTCCCGAGGGGCATAAAAAGATTTTCTGGCTTTAAAATACGCCTTTCTGATAAACCACTCGGGATATTTTAAATCCTTAAAAATGTTCCAAATCTTTGAATTTTCCGGGTCCAGCAAATGTGGGCTACAAATCCTGAGTGCTCTTAGAAACATGGAAGAAATAATTGAGCTTTTAACCCCTTCATCATGATATGAAAAATAATGAATGTACGAATTACAATGAGTAGGTTTTCTATAAACCGTGAAATTGGGCTTTCCGCTTTCGTTAATGACCAAAACATCCCAGGAATCTAATTTGGTTTCGTTATGTAGATGATATTTTCTCATTTTGGCCTGACCACTGGAACAACTTTGACACTTTCTTTCAGTCATTAAATAATCTTGTTCCCTCTATTAAATTTAAATATGAATGGGAGAACGACAAACAATTACCTTTTCTAGATGTTTTGGTCATTAACGAAAGCGGAAAGCCCAATTTCACGGTTTATAGAAAACTTACTCATTGTAATTCGTACATTCATTATTTTTCATATCATGATGAAGGGGTTAAAAGCTCAATTATTTCTTCCATGTTTCTAAGAGCACTCAGGATTTGTAGCCCACATTTGCTGGACCCGGAAAATTCAAAGATTTGGAACATTTTTAAGGATTTAAAATATCCCGAGTGGTTTATCAGAAAGGCGTATTTTAAAGCCAGAAAATCTTTTTATGCCCCTCGGGAACCTTCAGTTAACCAAAAACAATATGTGAGTTTGCCTTACATTGCCGGCTTAGAAAGAGTAAAACCGTTGACGAAAGATTTTAAGTTTGCTTTGGCGTTCAAATACTCGTCTACCGTGAAAAGTAAATTGGTTAGGAATAACGTGGCAAAAGAGGAACAAGCCTGTGTCTACAGCATTCCCTGTAAAAGTTGTGATTTAGTATACGTGGGAGAAACTGGAAGAAATATTGAAACCCGTATTAAAGAACACAAATATGCCTTCAGAAGTTGTAATACTAATAATGCCATTTTTTATCACGCCAGCCAAAATAATCATGCTATAGATTGGGAATCAAGTAAGGTACTTTATAAATGTAATAATTATGTCAAAAGAAAAATAATAGAATGTGTGTGTATAGAAAAAGTAGATAATTTTAATTTGTGCGAAGGTACTTATAAGTTAGACCCTTTAATGAGATTCTTGGTCAAAAAATCCCTTACGGAGTCGTGGGAACGTGTTCGAACCTAAGTGTGAATTTCTTAAATGTCTCTGGATTGGAATGTTTCCTTACTCGCCTTTAGTAAATGTAATAATGGAAGTAATAAATGTGGAAATAAATATAAATGCAACAGATGTAATAATAAAGGTAATATTATAAATTTAATAATTAGGGTAAGGTAAAAATAATAATAAATGTTAAAAAAATGTAAATGTAATAATAAATGCAGTAATTATGTCAAAATATTAGAATCTGTATGTATAGAACAAGAAGATAGTTTTAATTTGTGGAAATGTACTTATAAGCGGACCCTGTAATAAAATGCTCTTCCATTGTCGGGAGAACGGTATCTAACCTAGGTGCGAATTTCTCTGGATTGTTTCCTAATCGGCTTTTTTCATTCGTTTTTCGGTTTATAAGTTCTGTATAATAAACAATAATGTAATAAACAATGTACTAATAAATTTATAATTTCTGTAATAAATAATTATGCAATATTAAATGTAATAAAATTAATAATAAATTCAATAATTATGTAAGAAAAATATAATAGAATCTGTATGTTTAGAACAGGAAGATAGTTTTAAATTTGCGCGAATGTACTTAATGAAAATGCCCTTCCGGTGTCGGGAGAATGGGATCTAACCTAGGTGCGAATTTCTTAACGGTCGGTCCCTGGACTGTTTTTCCCTCTTGTTTTGGTTCATTCGTGTTTCTGTATCCACCCGAGGAGGATGCCAGTGGGCGTCGAAACTGTCGTGGAAATAAACTCTGTCTATTAGAACAGCAGATAGATATCTTGTAAGTTACAGAGCTACTGCAGCTATAGTAAATGCAGCTTTGAAGGATATGGGAATATTAGACGAAACCAATATGTTGGATAGGAAAAAAGTGGAAAGAGAAAGAATACGTGTGGGTAAAAAGAACATAATCAAAGTGAAATCAGAGAACACACAGATTGAAGGCATCGGATTTGATGGTAGAAAAGATCAAACTAAGACAAAGAAGGGAATGGAGTACGAAGAACATTATGTAATAGTCAAAGAACCTGGTGATGTTTACATGGATCATATATCTCCAGATAACGGAACTGCTTGTTGTATTGCAGATGAAATAATAACTTTTATAGTTGATTCTAATAGCAAAGAATCCCTCAAAGCTTTGCTATGCGATGGCACCCCAGTGAACACTGGCAGGATTGGCGGAGTGCTAAAATTGATTGAATTATATCTGGACAAGCTTGTACAATTGCTGATTTGCCTTTTGCATGCAAACGAACTGCCCTTCAGGCACGTATTTGAAGCAAGTGATGGAAAAACTTCGCGACCAAACACCTTCAAAGGTTCTCTTGGAAATAAACTCCGAGAGGATTTGACCAAACTGGATATAGTTGATTATACCCCTGTAGAGGGCAACATCAAAGAAGTTTCTGCCGATATTGTTAAAAGTTTCAGCAGTGACCAAAAATATATGTATGAAATGTGCATTAGCATACAATCTGGACGCATCTCACAAGCGTTAACCACCAGATCCCCAGGTGCCCTCCATCATGCAAGATGGCTAACACGAGCAAACAGGATCCTGCGCTTATATGTCTCTACACGGAATCCAGACAAAAACATCCAAGACCTAGTAAAAATTATAATGCTGGTTTACGCTCCAGGCTGGTTTTGGATAAAGTCTCATCCAAAGGCAAATGAGGGAGCATCTAATTTTTGGTATATCATGCACTTTCTTAAAGGCTTAGATAAAAAGCATCGGATGATTATGGAGCGTGTCCTCAGAAATAACGCCTATTTTGCCCACCCAGAGAATATCTTACTCTCACTGATAACAGACACAAGAAGAGAGGTCAGAGAGCTGGCTCTTCAGCACATCATTCGAGCAAGAACTAGGAGCACCAGTACGAGAAATTTTGAGCTGCCAAAAACATTGAACTTTGAAGCAGACGATTATCCTAACATGATCGACTGGGACAACGAAACCATCACCCCTCCACCTATTTTACAGAATTTGACAAATGATGATCTTCTTAAAGTTCGAAATGAACCACTTCAGCTTATTCCTTTTCCCTGTCACAGCCAGGGAGTAGAACATGCCGTAAATGTGGTAACAGAAGAATCACAAGATAGAATTGGTTACGAAAACAGACATAAATTTATTTTGAATGTACTGGAGTCGAGAAAAAAGCTACCTGTGTTCCAATGGAAAGGCCAGTGGTGTCAGTAATTTACGATTTTAAATTTCTTAAGGTGAATATTTTGGTTTTAGTATACTTCACTTGATTCTCTAAGTAATATACGGAGAAAGATTTCTATTTATATATATATATATTAGGGCATTCTGCGGCTATAGGGGTGATGTACAAAGTTTGGAATTCAATACCACACACATGTTTAATCAAGTCCATTTATTAACTGAACAACACACACAAAATTTTATTCAATTTGAGTAATATTTACTGGTACCCCAAGAGCCTCCTTCAAGTCTTATTGGCGAGATTATGGAATCAGCTGAACAAAAAATGTACTTCCGTAACTTTACATCCAAAACAATTAACAGAAACCTTAGTCTTTTCAACACATTATAAAAACAATGAAAAATTTACCAACATATCCATAGGGATCATATGTAATGGGACTTCTCTGCACTGGGCATAGTCTTCCGATGATGCTCGATCACTTGGAATGCCAATTCTTTCTCGTCTTCGCGCTGGGTGATCGAGCTGTTGAAGTCAGTTGCGAGCTTCACCGCTCGCTCAGCGCAGTCATTGACGACCCGAATGGCCCTAACTCTCTCCTTCTTCGCCACCAGGTCCTCCAGGTAGTGGGGAACTTTGAGTCCCATGCATTTGAAGAAGTTAGCAGTCCGTTTAGTCACGAAGTCTGGGAGAGTGAGCAGATACGGCGATTTCATGCACTTTGACTCGAATTTTCTTAGCCCCTTCTTGCGCGCAGGGACCTCATGGAGATTTTTAAGCATATGCTTCTTTTCCAAATTGTCTACCTTATCCGAGAAAAAGGCGGGACCAACAAGGTCTTCACCGAGGTACCAGAGGTGGTTCTGAGCCTTGGCTATCGCAATGGTTGCAACTGCCTCGTCTTTGGTCTTGTATCCTTCAAGCTGTCGGAGGAGCTCGATGTCGTTTCGAGGAGCATCGACGCCACTGGGTGCCTCAAACCACGCTCGAAGGTAAATCGTAGTGGAGAATACGTTGATGCGTCGCAGCGCCTTCTCTTCCGACGGCGTTAGGGAAAACTGCCTCCGAAACAAGAAGATCTTGAGGGAATAAATTCCTTTTGCCATCCACCTAGCTCGGTGGAATGCTCTGGGATTGCGGAAGAGACTCTTCTTCTGCTTCCTTGGAGGGACGGTTGCCCCCAAGAAGAGAAGCGCCAGCTCCATGTATTCTTGGTAATCATCCCGGTCCTGCTTCTGACTAAGTCTGGCACTGATGAATTCAACAACACTGTTCCGGTTATCAGAGACAAAAGTCTGCAAGGGGTCAGGGTCTTGCGGGTCATCTTCAAAGGGATGGTAGCTGCCCTGGTCAATGAAGCTCCAGTAATCCCTGAAGCGAGCAAACAAAGGAATGTTAGGGCCAGAGGAAGAAAAGAACTTGTCGAAGACTGCAGTGACCACCAACTCGTGAGTGTGGTGGCGGCAAGCGAAGAAGACGAGTGGACGCTGCAAGCCTTCTTCAATTGTGACACATGCTCCTGTGTGTAGACCTGTATTTGCCGCCGTTGTGTCACAACATATTCCTGCAATGAATGGTTTCACCTTCGGCCAATTGTCCAGCACGGTGAGTATGGCATCTCCCATTGCTCTTCCGGTTCCTGATGCAATTTTTGGAATGGCCAGCAGCTTTTCGAAGCCTTCTCCTGATACAACGATGGGTAAGTGATCCGACTTACCACCTCGTTCGTCGGGAAGGATCTTCCCATCGAAGTGGAGAATGCACGGCTTCTGGGGGTCAAAGTTGGTCTTAATGTCCTCGGCAATTCTGTGTCGTGTTTTGGTTCTGGCACCGTGAATGGAGGTCGCTGAGAGCGTCAATTCTCGCACATTCACCCCAGCTGCTGACAGGGCAGGAGCGACGATGTGTATGGCTTTTTGCACGCTTGTATTTGTCCGGTCAAGGGCCGCGACGAACTGGGGGTCATCGATAACCCGGCGAGGGTCCATCATCATGACTTTTGGCTGAGAGCTACATTGGTGGAGGCAGTGGCTGACCTGAGTGAATTCCTCTCCCGAAGACTCGGTGGAGCTGGACGAGCTGCCAGTCAATTCTGCATCTGCCTCTGCATGCTCCGGCTCCCGTATTCGTTTCATTTCCTCCTTAGACTTGTGTCGTCGTCGCTCCTCGTTCTCCTGCTTCATTGCCTTGGCCTTGGATGCTTTGGTAAATGCAACGTCTTCTGGGCCAATGACCATCTTTCTCATTGTCCGTTGGTCTTTAAGGAAGTCGCAGTCCTCTTTATTTGTCTTCGAAGATCCAGCTTCAGAGTGAGCAACATCAAATAAGGTCTCCATGTCCAACAAGAACTGTTGTTCATGAGCTCGCTGTGTTTCTGTTCGTCGATCCTTGTGATTAGACAACTTCACGTACCTCTCCTGAAGCTTTTTGAGCTTGGCAACAATGTATGGCTTGTGGGATGTCTTCAACGATGCTTTTGTCCACACCTTCATGAGTTCTTCGGCCACATCACTACATGCTCTTGGAAGACTTTGCTTCGTGACTCGTTGGATGAAAAACAGACGCTTTCCAACTTTACCCATGGTGGGAAGCTGTCTCATGGAAGAGAAATCCTCCTCCCTGAGGTGCCCGAGAAGCCACAAACTCACTCGCTTGCGTGTTGTTGCCATCTGTGAAACAAATAAGACTCATTAGTAGTGGTACGACACGTCAGACTGATAACACAGTTTGTAGGCAGGCAGCAGATGCCCACCTAGTGGGGATGGGTTGATGAACGGAAAGTGTGTGTGTGTGTGTTTGGGGACGAGTAGTGCTAGTCGTGTGCTCGTGTCGATTGTGTGCTCGTGTCAATACACTCGCTGTTTCAACGCTCTACAAGTTGACCCAAACCTACAAGGGGCTTGGGGGAGTGGAAGGAATGAGACTATCAAGACCATGTTTTGTGTTGTTTTTTTTCAGTACAAATGGATCCAGTTTAGCATATGTCCGTTGCTGGATTTCGAACTTCGTGTTTTCGGAATGCCCTAATATATATATATATATATATATAAATAAATAACTTTAACTTTACTTATATCATTATTTACTTTAATCTTTGTCATTTCAGGTTTTTTTATTCAAAGAATTGGTTTCAATTTCATTTCAATTTAAAAAAAGGGGGGGCATATGCAACGGGTAGGGGGGGGTGCGCATATCCGTGTAATTACAGTATGTTGTTTAGGGGCCCAAAGGAAACTCCGAGCAGTGTGTAGAATAAGAATACCAAATTTCGACCCCCCCTATAATGTTTATATTTACCATTTAATTGCGGTAAATATAAACTGTTATACTAACGGAAACAAATCTTTTGACAGGTGCGGTTGCAGCAATCAGGGCCTGAAGACGAAGAGCAAAGACCTTTATTTGGCTGACCTTCTGCGGATGACAGACAAGAAGCTGATGATACTGCAGGAAGAGGTGGAGTCGCAGAAGCAGAATGCATTCCACAATGAAAAGGAGTGTGCTGAACTGAAGATGAAGGTTGGCATTTATAAGTTATCATCCATTGATCTTAATGGGAAAATTGTAATAGTCGGAAAGTTGCATTGATTTAACTGGCAAAAATAGGAACAAAATTGTGAGGAGTTTGTGGTTTCATTTTCATGTACTTGCGATGATACTCAATTCTTTACACTTCTTTATTCTTCCGTTCACAGATTTTCAGCATATCTTCGATGAAACTTTTATGATTATGTAATTTTCAAGATGATTCTTTGTCTCTTAGATAAGCAATAGAGACGCTGAGATTGCGAGGTTGCAGGGGTTGTTAGAAGGTGGCAGGTCAGTGGCTGCAGTGTTGGAAGACAACAAATTGATGGCAGCTCATTCCCAACTGCACCAGCTGAAGCTGCAGGTGGAACATCTTACTAAGACCAATTCACAGTTGGAGCTCAAACTTAAATGTAAGGCTTTGTATTGATCCCTTTGAAATACTTATTATGCATAATCAAGAAACGGTTAAAATGTTCTTAAAATATTATGCAATCGGATGTTAAAGGAATAAAATTAGAATTTTATTATCAAACATTAGCACTGGATGATTCTTATCAGGAAACGATGGAATTATTCTTTGCTATCCTAAGATGGTCTTTGTGATAATTTTATTTCATCTAGTTCTTAGCGAGTTAATTTCGAATTCTCTGATGAGCGAAGGGCGATCTGATAAAGTAAGCAAGTACTGGATTATCTTTCTCTCGGTAGGACTTCTACGAAGTTGACTTAATACCCTAATTCATGGATTCCCGTTGCACCAAACTATAATGTCGAAGAAGATACGGGAGTGTAAAGTTTTTCTAATTCCTGCAAGAGTGTTTTCCAAACTTAGGCATATCAGTATCTTCCACTTATCCCCCAATTTGGCGGTAAACATGTCGTAAACCCTCGCAACTTTATTGCATGTGTATACATTGAACTTGGAGGTTGAAGAGAGAGAGATCAATTACACACACAAGGATACATAGGGGTCACCACCGGGAAGAAGGTACCACCCGAACTTGGTGTCTAATGTTACCTTTTATGACAAAGTTAGCATTATATCTGTAGCGGTACATCAAATGAGACCAACGTCTCCACTTACACCTTGCAAATCGCTTCCATCGCTCTCTCTTCCTTATTAACTTCTGTGCCACATTTATATCAATTCCACGTTTATTCACATTTACTAATTACAACCGTTCATTTTTTACTCGCTCTTCATCTACTTCTCGTACATAACACACGCACTGTTACATATTCCCTCCACGTGACCATACCAACTATCCTCCATTCTCATCTTGAACGACGTTTTCACTTCACACCTTTTCCGAACATCCTCATTTCTCCTTCGGTCAATCAGTTTTGTCAGTCATGCTGCTTAGATTATTCATCTCAACTGCTCTCGCTTTTAACAGCGAACTAACAAGTGTCTCGCATGCATAAATCAGTGTTGTTACCAATACATCTCTATGTAAACTTCTTGCTGCATCTACGCTGAAGAACTTCCTTCCTCCAAGGGGTTTATCATGCCCATTAGCGTGTAGCGTCATGAGCGATCTGGAGGCACATTTCAGGTTTTGTACAATCAACCTTGCTGATTTCAGAAAAGAAATCAAAAATTTTCTGCAACAAGCAGAACACCTCCTTTTTCGCATGTAAAAAATACAAAATTCATGTTAATTACAGTTGGCAACACTGACCGACTTGGTACTTCTGGCAGCTTTCTAATTATTCTCAGTGAGTCATCCCCTGGAATTTCTTAGTTCTACGCTAGCTCGCTTGAGAGAAACAAGTGTTTTTCTGTGGATGGGGTGTTCAAAAACCCCAAGGTACTAACGAAAGGTGCGTTTTGTGATATATACATTATACACATTTCTTTGTTTTGTTGTGTTTTACATTGTTTATAAGTTTGTTATATGTCTTAGGGTATATATACAGTATACCTATGGATATTTATATACATAATACATATGTGTGTGCAGTATATTTTTATATATACAGGGTGTTTGAAAACTTTCTGTACAAATTGTAATGGGGGATAGGCAACACCAAGACAAACCCTTTTCGTCTATAAGTGTATGTCCGCTGACGTCACCATTCGGCACGAGAGGGCGCCGCTGCAATTGGCTAAAAGGTGAAGTGGGCTAGACTCGCGCTTGCCGCGGGCATTCTTAAATCGGACGTAGTACGCGTAACATGGAGCGCTTCACGACTGCTGAGATGGCTGACATGCATATGGTGTATGGGGCTGCCAATGGAAACGGAAGAGCTGCTGTGAGGTTGTACCGACAGCGCTTCCCAAACAGACGTGTGCCAAACCACCAAACGTTTGCGCATTTGCATCGGCGACTGCGAGAAACTGGAACATTCCATGCAAACATGCATGACACTGGTCGGGAGAGAAACGTGCGCACTCCTGACATGGAAGAAGAAATCCTACGGCGATTTGAGGACAATCCAAGCGCAAGCACGCGAGGTGTTGCACGTATCCTCGGTGTGAACCACGACCTGGAGTGTTGCACGAGCAGCAGTTACATCCGTTTCATCGTCAGAGTCCAGGCATTACAAACCCGTGTAGCATGTGGATTTGCGTGCGCCCACACGTGAGAATTGTGCATGTTAAACCCACCCTCACGTGTGAAACAGGCCTCATCTGAGAACAGCACATAAGCCGGAAAATTAGGCTGCACCGCTGTCTGCTGCAGAAACCAGCGTGCGAATTCCACACGAAGAGGGTAATCCCGAGGTTGTAATTAGTGATGGGACGATTAATCGGAATCGGAATCGGAATCGAGAATCGGAAGAATCGAGCATTTTTCAGGAATCGGAATCGGAATCGAGAGAATTGTACCATGATTTCCGATTCTTAAAACGATTCTTTAACTTTTAATTGAACCGGTTTTGCAATGTAAACTTTAAAATTTAAATGAAAGAGGATAACAAATTTTATTTTTATTGTATTGTAGCTATACATTAAAACATGTATATCCATGATGTGTAATCAAGAAGATTAAAATGAATTGTTACAACTTACAGTTGATTTTTATTTTTAAACCAATCTATTATAATTTATAATTTATATTACCATACTCATAATGTAAATAGTTAATCTTACCAGAGTAAAATATGACAATTTCCAGAAAAACAAGTATAGAATTATATTTAAAAATATTGAGAATCGGAATCGGAATCGAGAATCGTATCGGAATCGAGACTTTTTAGTGGTATCGGAATCGGAATCGTTAAAAATTTTGGTATCGTCCCATCACTAGTTGTAATGCCTGGACTCTGACGATGAAACGGATGTAACTGCTGCTCGTGCAACACTCTCCAGACCAGGTCGTGGTTCACACCGAGGATACGTGCAACACCTCGCGTGCTTGCGCTTGGATTGTCCTCAAATCGCCGTAGGATTTCTTCTTCCATGTCAGGAGTGCGCACGTTTCTCTCCCGACCAGTGTCATGCATGTTTGCATGGAATGTTCCAGTTTCTCGCAGTCGCCGATGCAAATGCGCAAACGTTGTTTGGTGGTTTGGCACACGTCTGTTTGGGAAGCGCTGTCGGTACAACCTCACAGCAGCTCTTCCGTTTCCATTGGCAGCCCCATACACCATATGCATGTCAGCCATCTCAGCAGTCGTGAAGCGCTCCATGTTACGCGTACTACGTCCGATTTAAGAATGCCCGCGGCAAGCGCGAGTCTAGCCCACTTCACCTTTTAGCCAATTGCAGCGGCGCCCTCTCGCGCCGAATGGTGACGTCAGCGGACATACACTTATAGACGAAAAGAGTTTGTCTTGGTGTTGCCTATCCCCCATTACAATTTGTACAGAAAGTTTTCAAACACCCTGTATATTGGTAAACTTACTGTTTACCAATAAACCAAGCCTTATATATATATATACTCATAATCATATATATTTTTTATTTATACGTGTGTGTTTTTGTTTCAGTGTTCCTGTCTGATACTTGTTGAGTTTTGCTGGTACAATGATCACGCAAAGAACACTGGGATCTGCCAGCCACATTGTCTTTGGTTCTCCACTATCAGAGCTTCCTCTGTCTGAACTTCCAACCCGTATACAAGTTGCAAGGCATTTCCTCTTCTTGAAGGAGAACAAGTACACCAGCAACAGGGAGATTCTTCCGGAGGTATGCCAAACACTCATTGACCTTTGGAATCGTGCTAACATTCCATCACAGCCAATCAAGAATGTGAAGTCCAAGCTGCTCCGATTGATGGAAAAAGGCTCACAAGCATCGAAGCAAGGCAAGCAGGCCACAAAAACCAAGAAGTTCGAGGAAAGCCTGAATCAATTGTTTGACATGGCTGTCTGCCAATGCGATGATCTGTCTGCATGCCACTGTGAAAAAGAAATGAAAGTTCCACGACGAGAGCATGCCTTTCTGATCGACCAGAGAACCACGCGGATCATGCAAATCAGTTGGGTGGATACGAATGTGACTCAGATGATGGAGAGAAGGAAGTCAAGAGAGGATCGGATGCAAGAAAGACAAGAAGAGAATAGAAGAAAAACGGAACGGCAAGAGGTAGCATCCTCTGCAGATGTGGTCGAATCAGCTCAAGCAGAAGCAGACTCCAGTGGTGAAAGTGTTGGTGATGAGTGGATGGGTGATAGTGCCCAGGAGGACAGGAACATCACACCGATTCCCACTGTTGCTTTGGAAGCTGACCGGTATGGTGTATCGAACAGGGCTGCTGCAGTTATCAGCACTGCAACATTGGTTGACTATGGCATCATTAGTTCTGATGATCAGATGAACGTAATTGACCACCACAAAGTATGGAGAGCACGGCAGAAGGTACGGAGGGATCTGAAGGAAGCAGTAACTTACCACGATGTGGAAGTCACTGCTTTATTTTTTGATGGGCGGAAAGACATGACACTTGTCAAAGAGAAAAAGAGGAACAAATGGTACAGCACAAAGAAAGTTGAGGACCACTATGTGCTGGTCGGAGAGCCTGGAACCTTCTATCTAAGCCATCTGACACTGGAACGAGGAACTGGCACTGACATTGCGGATGGACTTCAAAATGCGATTGAAGAAATGGGTATTGCAGACAAGATAATTGCAGTGGGAGCTGACAGCACAGCCACAAACACAGGGCACAGAAGTGGAGCAATACACCTGCTAGAGTGCCGCCTGGGTCGCCCTTTGCACTGGTTCATCTGTAGTCTGCATTTAAACGAACTCCCACTGCGCCACTTGTGCAAGGAACTCATCGGCCCAACAGAATCTGCAACTCAATGGAAAGGACCAATTGGCAAAGCTTTGGCCACATGTGAAAGTTTGCCACTTTCCTCTAGAGGAATTCAATGTATTGCTGATGGCCACACCCTCCCGGCTGTTGACCTTACTGAATTGAGTCGTGACCAAGCTTACCTCTACAGAATGATGAAAGCGATAAGGACTGGTGTCATTAATGAAGATCTTTTACGAGAGAAGCCTGGACCAATCTCCCGTGCAAGATGGGTTACAACTGCCAGCAGAATTTGTCGGCTATATGTAACGATGGCGCAGCCAAGTGATGAACTGTATTCACTCACGCAGTTTGTCGTGTGCTACTATGGACCCATGTGGTTTAGCATCAAGTGCCATCCAAGGTACACAGATGGCCCAAAACATTTCCTGGAGCAAATCAAGCTGCTACGATTACTGCCACCAGCTAGCAAGACTGTCACATGGCCTGTGATCCAAAGAAATGTATATTGGGCTCACCCTGAAAATGTTCTACTGGCAATGCTTGCAGATGCAGATCAAGCAAACCGGAAATTGGCCATCGATGTAATCAAGACCATTCGACGAGCTCCCAAACCTGCTCAACAGCAAGTTAGAGAATTTCGGCCACCAAAGATCAAACAAAGTGCTCAGAATTTGAAAGATTTACTTCCACCAGTGGAGGAGTGCACAATGGAACCACCACTCACGAAGCAGTTCTGTCGAACAACTCGATAAGATCACTGAAGAGCCCCTTGTTGTCCGGATACCATGTCATTCCCAAGGTGTAGAACGCTGTGTTAGGATGGTAACTGAAGCGTCTGGGGCAGTGTATGGAAAGGATTCAAGAGATGGTTACATCAGAGCAGTACTTAAATCCCGTGACTTTATGCCGTTATTCAAAACTAAACAAGATTTTAATGTATCATTTACTAAATAAAACTATCTAGTCTACCTACCTACCTACCTACCTACAGTGTATATGTTTATTCCAAAAATAAATTTTTCTATTTTTCCTGAAAAGCAGTACATTGTAAAGGGTCAAATGATAGCTCAAACCCTAGGAAAGCAAGTGTCCAAAAGTTATGGGCAACTAGCAATTTTCACGATTTTCACATGCGAAAAAGGTGTTGTTGCACTTGTCACCAAAAAATTTTGTTTTCATTTTTGAATTTAGGGAGGTCAGTTGTACAAAACCTGAAATGTGCCTCTTGATCCGTTACACTTTGCCCAATGACGCTACACGCTAATGCCCATGAGTTGCTTGCCTCGCTTCATCATACTTTCAGCTTCCATTGTACTTGTATTTCTTTCGCCACTCAAACACTCCATATATTTAAATTCTTTCTTAATCTTTAAATTTTCTTCAGCCACCACAATGCTGATTCTTCTCTCTCAACGACAAAAACCTTACTTTTATTCATATTACTTTCAATAATCACTCACGAATGTCAACAAAATTTGTCACTGTTCTCTCGGGGGTTTCACTTGTACAGAGGAAAATATCAAAGGTCAATATTTTTCTCCACTTTGCTTGTGCTTTTATTCCTTTTCATGTAAGAAAGATGTGCACCAATTTTGAAAACGATTAAGTGATATTTAGGGGTTGCACGCATTTGAACCTTTTATAATAAACAATTTTCTTCAGTGTTACGAAAAACTTCTCCTTTGGAACCACGGAAAATGGAAAACTCTAATAATAAAATTGGAAAATTCAAATCAATACACATTACACAATACAATACAATTTAATAATACAAAATTTTCTTCAGTGTTACAAAAGAATTCTCCTTTGGAAGCACAGAAAATAAAAAACTACTATTAAAATCAGAAAATCCGAATCAATTTTTGAATTGGTACAATGACGTTCCAGTCTTGGTTCTTTTTGGCACCTCCTTTCGATGATGATCAACAATCCGCAACAAGAATTGTTTTTGCTTCTCGTCCTTGACTAATTCATTGAATTGCTTGATTAATGCAATTCCCCTCTCCGCTGTGTCGTTTACGACTTCAGCGCGTTGACTAACTCTCTCAAGCCGTCATTTTTGGTGTACTCCTCTACGTTGTCGACATCCCTGACGCCGAAGTTGTCGAAGAATGTCTTCGTCCTTTGAGTGACGAAGTTGCTCAGATCCTTGCCTTCAAAAGTCAGGTTTTTCCACTCGAGTCGTTTGAGTTCCTTCCTCGACGCAGGTTTGTTCAAGGCCTGGAACATCTTTTCTTTCTCATTTGGCGATATCTTTTCATCAAGCCGACTAGAGTCTCCGAGAGATACCATAGATGCCTTTTGGCAACTCTCAAGGCAGCCTGGCCCAGGTCCTTGTTCGGATATGAAATCAACAGTTGAATCATGTCTAGGTCATTTTTCGGGGCCCACCTACTGATCACTGTCTCGTGCCAGAACCGGACATAAATGAAACATGTAAAAAGGGCCACGTCGTGCAATCCCTTCACCTTTCGGTCGGTGAGTTCCAGTTGCTCCTGGAACAAAACCATTTTCAGCACATAGATAGCTTTCGCCATCCACCTGGCTTGATGATGGGCTCTTGGAGTCCTGAAAGAGAACTCAGCTCCACCCCAGCCTCCAAGGAAAAGGAGCGACAACTTGAGTTCCTCCTCATAATCTTCTCTCGGGTGACATGAACTTTCAATGACTCCACGAAGATAACTCGCCATCCTGATTCGTTCATCTTCCAAGTACCTAGTGGCTGGCTCTTCTTCATCGATCATGGTTTTGAAACAATTTTTGTTAATAAAGTCCCAACGCTGCTGAAATCGTCGAAACAACAGGATTTCAGGACCACTTGTTGGCCCCAGGGACTTATGAAAGACCTCCTTCAAAATGAGCTCATAAATGTGATGACGGCAAGGCAACCACAAGAACGACCGACCAAGGAATTGTTCAATCCTCATACATCATACATGCCCCTTACAGAAGTCCGGTATTGGACGCCGTAGTGTCAAACGAGAGGCCAATGATGCGGTCCTGAATTCCAAATCGTTGCAGCTCCTGGATGACGGCTCGAGCCATTTGTTCACCAGTACCATCCTGGGCAACAGGCACTCCAAGAAGATGCTCGAACTCCTTCCCTGTTACCACAACAGCTACTCTGTCTTCCAAGCTTCTAGAGCTTCCGCCAGCAGCTTGGGGTAGTAGCTTGCTGTCCCAGTGCAGAGAACTAAGAGAGGTGGATCTTTGAAGATAGACTCCTCAAGTTGTTTGGCCATTTTCTCTCGATACTTGGCACGTGCTCGATGAACAGTTGATGGCGAAATAATAATCTGCGATACATCTTGTCCGAGGCTTTTAGCAGTTGCAATGAAGGAAGTGCTTGCTTGTCGAATAGAGAGTTGTTCTCTGTCCCAAGTAGCCACGAGTGTTGGATCAAGTGTGTTCTTGGAACGACGAGGTGACTTAGAGGCCAATGGAGCAGCAAAATCTTCTTCATCATCTGTTGTCGCCGTTGAGCTAGAGGATCTGCTATCCAGCTTCATTTTCACGGAGATCTTTTCAGCTTCTTCAGCATGCTTTCGTTTTCGAAGTTCAAGTTTCTTAGCTGCTTCTTCTTTCCGTTTGACAGCCATGGTGTGTTTCCTATCCACCCCAGCCATTGAACAATTCATTCTGTCCTCCCTCTAAGAGGACAAGAAAACCTTGTCCTCTTCCGGAACTGAACTCATGCTCATCACACCTTGACAAGCGATGTTGAAAAGGTCAGCGAGGTCTCCCTTCCACACCTGACACTTCATAATGGCTTTGTCCGTCTCTCTCGACTTCTCCTCCTTCAAGTTTTGGTACTCTCTGTACAGCTTTAGTATAGCAGCTCTAATGTTCTCCTCTGTCTTCACGGGGATATTCGCCTTCTTCCAAACTTCTTGAAGCTTGATACTCGTAGACTTGATGGCAAGGAGGATTGTTTCCTTCAGCTCCAGGTGATGGTACATAAAGCAGAGGAGGACTCGCTCCCGGGATGGCAATCTTGCTCCTAAGAGCTCTTCGACTAGAGTCTTTTTAATCAGCCAGATCATCTTTCTTTCCATTTTCAAGACTTTTTGCACCTGTGAAAGAGAAGAAAACATTACAATATGTTGGAAGTTGGGACGTTCTCGAGATTTGGTTACAAAGGGCAAAGGTATCAGAGGTGACATAAGTGTGCAACCTGTAAATGGTATTCAATTTGCTTCAAATTTGATACACATGCTTTACAGATCATAATGTGTACGGGGAAGAGCAAAGTGTAGTGAAATTCACAACTTGATAAAAGTGGAACACCCTACTGTTCTCCATAATTCATTCTTTGATTGTTATCAGCATACATGAGCTATAACTGCTGCCACATAATCTCTTAAGAATTCAGATTTACTTTTCTGTCTAGCATTCTTGCCTTCATCTCGCACCATTATCCCATTCATATACATAAACAGCCATGGCCACATCACACAGCCCTTTATTACTAAACGAGTCACTCAACCCATCCTTAACTATTACACAAACATGAAAACAAAAGCTTCAGTGAATTTAACAATTATCACTGACATACATTCTAAGCATTTGTCACAGAGCAGATCTCTTCATTTTATCACACGCTTTTTCCAAATCCATAAATGTGATATTAATATACATTTTCCAATTGATTTCAATAAATTGGCATCTGTTAAATAACTTTGGGTTCCTGAATAAGTATGCTACACTTTCAATTAAAAGTTGACAAACTTATTTGCCTGATGGTCCATCATTGGAAGATGGGAGAAAGTTGCATACCTCCTACCAGTCGTTCGCGTACCTTTTTGGGTACGCGTATTCCATTTTAAAAGCACTCTTCTTACTACATCAGACTCAACTTTTTTTTGTTGTACAGCCGTGTTAGGAGACACTCACGAGGCAATGAGTCGAGCCATGCGGATGGTGGATATGAACAAGGACTTGGAGAGCGAGTTACAAAATGCGGCCACTACCAATCGACTCCTGAAGGAAGACCGCAACTCCACCGCCGAGACGCTATCTGCCCAGTTAGCTAGGAATAAGGTCGAGAATGGGAAATTATTTTAATAGTAATGATAGTGACCATAAAAATTTGGGGATCTTATGCACTGCCGATTTTTGTTCACCGAACGAAGGTCGAAATTAATTATCTTTAAACCTTTCGTCGTCGTTATTGTAAATTTGAATGAAAAATACGTTAGACTGGAATCATATTCTGATTGTCGCTATTTGCAAAACTTTTCAAATTTGTCTTCAGCAAACATTTTTTGGAAAAAAAAAAATATATATATTTTTCTTTTTTTTCTCGAGGATAGCTTTCTTTTTCAAAAGGTTGGGGAACCTACGAGGTTAGACACTATTTTAGATTTAGTAATAACTACGGATGATAGGCTTATCACTGATATTCAAGTAATAGAACCGTTAAGTAATAGCGATCACAATATGGTAGAGTTTGTCATCTCAGTAAGTCACTCGAAACCAGCTAACTCGATTAAAATTCCTGACTTCCAGCGCGCAGACTTTTGTAAATTTAGAAATGAATTGTCACACGTCAATTGGGAAAAAGTAATGGGGACCTCCAACGCAAAAATAATGTGGGAATCGTTTGAAACGGTGCTTAGGACCATAAACGAGGAATGTTCACCGTACAAGATTAAGCGTGCGAAAGCAAATAACAAGCCCTTGTGTTTTACCTCTAGAATAGGGAATATTATAAAGAGTAGAGGTAAGGTTTATAGGCTACATAAGTGCGATAAAGACAATTTATGGTTACGAAACAACTCTCTCTCTTCAAAGTGTGATGCGAAAAGCGTAATAAAAAATTTCAAGCGCGATTTTGAAATTTCCATAGCTCGTGACGGCAAAGAAAACCCCAAGCGATTCTTCCAATACGTTAATATAACACTGGTCGACAAAATCGAACTTTCTTCTCTCATCAAAGATGTATACACACTTTTCAAGATCAGTTTTGTACGCTGATTCCAAATATGTTTTCGGTTTTCCTCTAGCACATGTTATCGAAATATGACTGGTGTTAATTTCAGCATAATTTATCGTAAAAGTACAACTTTATTCATAAAAAGAAATGTACACCAACCTCAAAACGTTGCGAGTAACATTTTCTTTTGTAAACCTTGTCCAGATCGTCGCAGTACAACATCCAGCAGTAGTCTGCCAGCATACTTTCGTTCGAGAAACCCTGGTAGCGATTTTCCATTGATTGGACGTCTTGATGGAAGCGTTCCCCCTGTTCGTCACTCACCGCGCCAATGTTTTCGGGAAAGAAATCTAGATGCGAATGTAAAAAATGTATTTTCAAGGACATACGACAGCCCATTTCTTGATATGCATCGAACAGTTTCTAAACTCCATCTTTGTATGCGGGAGACTTGTGGTTACTCAAGAAGTTTCCACAAATCCATTTGAAAGCATGCCATGTCTTTAGTTGTAAGGCATTGGGAATTTCTTCAAAGCCTTCATCCTGCAGAACATCCATGATTTGGGGCAAAGTATCGAAACCTCGAATTCGCCTTACCCATCGTTTTCACAAAATTTTTCATTAAGCCGAGCTTAATGTGGAGAGATGGCAGGAAAATCTGCTTTGGATCAACTAAAGGAACACACTGGACACTGCCCGTTCCTGGCTCGTATCATCGTATGTGCTTCTTCGATGCCAGTCACGTCTGATGTAATGATCCGCGGTAGCACGGCTGTCCCATAGGCATAGGAAACAACGGTATTTCAAAAGAAATGTACACCTCTGTTTAACCTCTTTTGTAACAGCAAAGGTCTTGTGACGGAGGGACCTACAACTTTGGAATCCGAACTTCTGGCCGCGTTGGACGGCCACCCATCCATCTATACTACCTAGTACCTACATTAGACCCAGTGTCGTTTAACTTCGCTGAACGACGGGAAGCAGCCTAATGCAGCCTAACGTTTTATAGTACAAGTGACTAAATTTAATGAGGTTTTGACTGTAACTTCAACAGAAACAAAAGAATAGACGTGACTTTTAACAGTAGAGCAGTATTTTTTAGTACAGGTAAACACGACGACAAATCTTTCAACATATCAACTGCTACAGGATACGCACGTATGTCACCGTACACACAGGTTTGGACTGTTTGGATGTGATAGAAGATTGAGGGAAGTCTTTGTTTTCTGTGAAACACAAGTTATTTATGCAGAAACTTTAAATATATTTACAGTATTACTTCATCAACTTGAGTAGTCTAAGCATCATCATCCTGTTTGCATATACGTTTTGTGTTTCGTATTTATCAATTATTACAAAAGAAATCTTTTATAACTTGAAGAGCCTAATCATTTTCATTAATCAGTAAAGTAACATAAATATCATCAACTGTTGCTGCAAAATAGAAGTCAACATCTTCCTTCCTTGACTAATCAATTTTAAAATTAGAAAGAGCCGTTTTGAGCAGAAAACTGAGATTTGTTTATAAAAAAACCTCTGAACAGGTAGCTAGAACAACGTGAAAAAAGTGTTAGCAGCTGACGAGGAAGCTTCTAACAGTGGCTGCATCCTCCAGCGCGGGACACGTCAACGCGCTGGTGGCCAAACTTCCTCAAATCTCCGTGCAGCGGGCTGTCTACGGTTGGCCAGACTGGCCTGTTGCGTGGCACGGTCAGAGTGCCGATCGGCTCCCGGGGCCGGACCTATTCTCAGCGTGCTATTTTTTGAATTACAGGGAGCAATTGCGTGCTCCCCGAACTACTCTTACTCTCTGGCGACATTAAGACTAATCCAGGCCCCACTACAACTTAAACATGTTACCATACACAAAGACATAGACACAATAGCACCATGAAACACATACAGAAGTATAATATTAACATATTGCAGTACAACGTAGATGGCCTCTCAAACAAAATCATGCAGCTTAGGGAATTCGTACACAAACAAAACATTCACATAGCACTTATACAAGAAACAAAACTAAAACGCGCACACAAAACACCCACCATCCCTGACTTCACGGCGATCCGTCAAGATCGTACTGGGGGTAACGGGGGTGGACTCATCACTTACATACGTAAAAGCATTAGCTACACTGATGCTACCCAAAACATTACAAACACAATCCAAGCAGATAACACGATAGAAATACAGGCAGTTAATATTAAAACACGCGCAAAACACAACACAACACCACACTAATCAACATTTACATCCCACTAGATAGTTCACCTCACGTGCCAGCCAATTACAATCCACAGTTACACAATCTGGCCTCTCTCACTAATGTCATCTTAGGAGGAGACTTCAACGCCAAAGACACTAGTTGGTACCTGCACAACCAAAACAACGCCAGAGGCGCCAACATAGCCACACAACTAAACAGTCTCTCCATTCTTAACAACACAGAAGAACATACACATATACCACATCAAGCAGGATACTCAAACTTCTCCCCAGACATAACGTTCTGTTCCCCCTCACTAGCAACACATATACAATGGAGAACAGAAAAACAACTGTCATCAGACCACTTGCCCATCATTATTACAACACATTCTACACTCTGCCCCAACAGCCTTAGGCACACTTACAGAAATTACAAGAAAGCTGATTGGGAACAGTTCAAAATACAGACTGAGGAACAATTCACCACATTAAACAGCACACCCATCATAAACATCAATACAACACTCAAGACATTTAATCAGATCATCAATAATGCAAACAAATACATACCCAAGGGCAACATTAGGAAATACAACCCAAATTACACTAGAGAAATAGCCCACCTCATAAGGCAACGTAACAACCTCAAATATAACACACAAACACCACACACAGAAGCCATAAAACAGCAGATACAACAGCTCAACACAGAAACAAACAACAACCTCAAAGAAAAACAAACAGAAACATTCAGGGAATTCATAACAACACTAAACCACTCCACAGATACATCCAGGCTATACAAGACTATAAACAGCATTACTCACTCTAACAGCGGCATTCACACCTCACACGCGGCTATCTGTCGCAGCCAAAATAATATCCCAACATATACACAAGAAGCTAACATTCTAGTTAATCACTACGCAAAGCTAAGTCACTTAAACAGAGACAACAACCAGAAACACGCAGACAGACAAACAGCCAGACACAAGAAAACCTACAGACTCGACACGACCATTACACCCTTCAATACAGACCAGACCACCAAGATCATCAAAAACATTAAGAATTCGAAGGCTGCTGGACCAGACAACATATCTAACATACACCTTAAACACTTGGGCCCACAAGGAATACTAGCTCTCACAAATATCAGCACATGTTCATACCAACACTGTATTATTCCTGACATATGGAAACAAGGTAAAATTATTACACTACTCAAACCAAACAAAAATCCAACAGAACCAGCTTCCTATAGACCCCATTACTTTACTATGCACACCTTCCAAAGTAACAGAAAGACTAATCTTACAAATCACCAACTCATGGATTCAGACCTCACCACTCAACCACGACATTACTCACTAACCTCACGCAGCACATCATGGATGGCATCAACTCCAGACGACCAGCTCAACGTACACTATTAACAACAATAGACAGTAGTAAAGCATTTGATACTATCCCACGCTTCCCTCTCATAAACAAAGTACTCAACACAAACATGCACAATAACACCAAAAGGTGGCTGAGCAACTATCTTTCAGGAAGATACTCACATGTCACATTTAATGGCAAGTCATCCAAAAACGCTTTTTCCGAACGGGGTCCCTCAAGGCTCTGTTCTCTCACCAACACACTTCAACTTATACATGCATGACATTCCAACACCCATAGATAACAAGCTTACCTTATCATCATATGCAGATGACATCACTCTAACATCCACCCACAACAACATCGACACCGCCACAAATAACCTACAAACATACATAAACAGTATACAAGACTGGCTCACACACAATAGACTCGAAGTAGCGCCCACAAAATCAACCATCACCTTGCTTACAAGCAACACAAAAGAACACTAGGTAATTCCACAGCTTACACTAAACATCAACAACATTCCACACTCACAGGACCAAAATACTTGGGGTCACATACAACACATCATTATCTTTTGCAAACCACATTCAGGACATTAAAAACAAATGTACGTCAAGACTTAACACGCTTAGGGTATTAACAGGCACAAACTTTGGACACCAGCAGGAAACAACATCACTCATATACAAACAATATATTCGCTCAGTTATGGACTATGCTAGCCCATGCTGGGCACCCATTATCTCAAACACATACATAAACACCTTACAGACAATACAAAACAACGCACTTCGTATCATTACAGGATGCACTCAAACAACACCAATAGAACACCTGCACACAGAAACAAAAATACTGAAAGTTAGGGAACATTTAGACATGAGGGGAACACAATTCATGGCAGCAGCGACAACTAACCCACAACACCCTTGCCACTACATGTACAATCATGCACCAACACCTCGCACCATTAAGGTAACACCAGAGAGACATTATAACCAAATACTCCATTCCATACCACGCCCCACAGACATCACACAGTACAGAAAACACACACACACACACACACACACACACACACACACACACACACACACACACCTAACCCACAAAGCACTGACATGACTCGGTCCGAATGCGGTCCTAGGTGCGAAGCCGCCACCCATTAACAGGTCAGAGATTAGCCTGAGCAGATCGGATCGAGTTAACTTAGCATGATTCCGATGTGGACATCACCCCAACTTACGGACATATAAACACAGACTAGACAACTCCATAGACGACACCTGCCACCTGTGCCAGGACACACCACAAAGAATTGAACACATTATGACAGACTGTACCGCTCTAGCACAACAACGAACACAACACAACATCACTAGCGCGCTGAACCTCTGGTCCACTCCGGAGAGGGCGATCGGTTACCTGCGTGCCGCCGGCTTGCTCGATCAGGGTGGGCTGATCGGCTAAACAACAACAACAACAACAACAGTATTTCATGACCCTCCTTGCATGC
Organism: Bathynomus jamesi; assembly: GCA_023014485.1. NCBI lineage: Eukaryota > Metazoa > Arthropoda > Malacostraca > Isopoda > Cirolanidae > Bathynomus > Bathynomus jamesi. The sequence goes on along the minus strand of JAJOZX010001031.1, from coordinate 972,568 downwards.
CCATTAACATATCAATGACTTGAGATCACCACAGATATTCCATTGATGAGTGCTGTATTGGATTGCTTCGAGTAGTATATTCATGTTATCGTCCGTCTCCTTTAGATGAACGGAGTGGGCGATTGGGATGGACGGCTTTAAGTTCCCGTTATGCAGGAGAACCTCTTTCAAGCTTCGCTGTGAGGAATCGATGAAGAGGCGCCACTCAGATGGTGTGTGTACCTGTGACAAGTTCTCGAAAAGTCCATTGATATGGCAATAGCAGAGCGGACCGTCTACTGTGAAGAATGTCGCCAAATCATGGTTTCGTCTTCGATAGTGATATACTCGGACGTTCTCAAGTAAGTGTTTCTGCTTGAGTCTCGAGGAGAGAAGGTCTGATTTCTCTCTGAAGAGGGCTAGGTCTCTAATGAGGTCATTCAACTCATTTTGGGTAAGTCTTTCCGGCTCTGATTGCTTTTCGTCAGGTGTGTAGTCAAGATCGGCCGAAGGTCCCCCATTCCCGACAATCGCACCTTCGTCGGATTCCCTTTCGTCTTCTAAAAAATCGAGTCCATGCTGTGGAGGTACCGGAATCGGCATCGTGTCATCGTGAGTGATCGGTCTGATCGCGAAGTCTACGTTCGTATGAACGATGTTATGCTTGTTCTTCACGGAGAATCCAGTTATGCTAACATTGCAAAAGTAACAATCGCCATGATGGTCTCTCGGCTCCCTCTATATCATAGGTATAGCGAACGGTATCGACTTTTTCCTTTGGTTCAACCAGTCACGTAATCCATTCGAACAAGCGGTACAGATAACATGTGGCGCCCCTGCCTTATCTTGGTGGCCTAGTGGACAGCCGCAGTATAACCGGTAAGTTTTCCGAAGATCCATCGTGATTGTATGCCGTTGTGATTTAGTCGCAAACGAGCCGCACACGTAACAGAAATTATCGGGGTGATTTTTACACTTTCGAGGCATGATGATCAATGAGTGGGTTGATGTGAATCACGTAAAAAAATAAAACATGTGAGCGACACAAAAAAAACAAAAACAAAAAACAACTGGACATGTGACTGTTACGCCAAAGAATAAAGGGTGTACATGTGTAACGCTTGCAAATTTGTGGCCAGCAACTGCTCTTGCCTAAAATACCACAAGACAACCTGCGGAAAGCCTAAGTTAAGTTGAAACGACAAAATGCCATACATGAGGGTACAGAAATGGTAAAGCAAAAACCTACACCTAAGCTGCAACGACAAAATACTTTGCTACATGTATAAAGGACGCATATTATATATTGTATATATAGTATTATATATTATATTATATTTAGTTATATGCATTATTATATTATATTATATATTATATTATATTATATTATATATTATATTATATATTATATTATATTTATTATACATATTATGATCGGTCTCATCTCGAAAACTAGACGTGCTTGAGGAAAACCGAAAACAGATTTGGAATCAGCGTCCCAACAGCTTTCTCTCCCACCCATAATTATATCTGATGAAAAGTACTTGTTGGCCACTGTAATAGGAACCCGGTAAAGTGTGTCTTAAGACCGTTCAGAAATTCTAACGGTGAGCTAGTTTCTGAAAACAAGCAAATGGCGAGTCTGCTAAACGAATTTTTTACGTCATTGTTTACAATAGAAGATGTAACGAATATCCCTACGGTCATAGACATAATACCTTTTGATAATGATAATATTGTGGCGAGTGAAAGGAAGGTACTGCCAGAGCTGGGCAGTATTTAAATACATTTGTATTTAAATATGTATTTAAATACATTTGTGTATTTAGAACTGTATTTATAAATACATTGTTTTTCATGTATTTAAATATAGTATTTAAATACTCAAAATATAAAAATGTAAATACTTTTACTGGTTTAATACACGTTCTGTACTAGCACAGTACGACGCGTCGACAGTGTAGTACAGCATGGTTCATGTTTCAACGTGTCAGTTCAATCAGTTGTGTGCCACTCTTAGTCGAAAGCGGTTGATTTCTTTATCGTGTGCGTGTCATGGCTTCAACAAGCAAATCCGGTGAATCAAACAGTGATATATCTGCAGATAACAATTTAGTGCACCCTCTGTTTGATGGAAAATACTTTAAAATTAAATCTAAAGACGGTAATAAGGTAAAGTGCACTAAAGTAGAAATTTATCAAAACATGAATTAGTGAATGCATATGTTAAAATTTGTATGTTTTAAAAATGTATTTACAAATGTATTTAAATACAATTGATGTATTTTGTATTTAGTATCTAAATACATTCGTAAAATGTATTTAGTATTTAGTATTTAAATACATTTCTCCCATGTATTTAGTATTTAAATACATTCAATGTATTTATTGCCCAGCTCTGGGTACTGCACTATATTTGTAAAATGAAAATGCTTAACTCACCGGGGCCGGATTCCATATATCCCATACAACTAACAGACTTAAAAGAAAGCATTGTTGTGCCGCCAACAAAATTTTTTAATGCGTCTATTTCTGACGGGTGCGTACCAGATAACTTCAAGTTAGCAAATGTAACGACTATTTTTAAGAAAGGCGTTAAAACTGCGGCGGGAAACTATAGGCCAATCATTTTAACGTCTGTTGTAGGTAAGCTACTGGAATCGATAATTAGGGATCGTATCGTCGCACACTTAGAATTGTATAACTTGATTAGAAATACGCAGCATGGTTTTAGGCGAAACAAATCTTGCTTAATTAATCTTTTAGAATTTTTCCAACATTATTAGAGGTGGAAAGAGTACTAAAACGAGTACCAGTACGATTAAGAGTACCGTATTTTTTGAGCGGTCGAGTACGTTTTTTTTTAGTGTTCGAGTACGAATACGCGTGTTAAAGTGTGGTTTCAAACTTTAACTGGTGCTTGGCTACAACTTGTAGCCAAGCGCCAGTTAAAGTGCTTGGCTACAACTTGTAGCCAAGCACCAGTTAAAGTTTGAAACCACATTCTTACACGCGTGTTCGTACTCGAACACTAAAAAAACCGTACTCGACCGCTCAAAAAATATGGTACTTTTAATCGTTTTGGTACTCTTTCAGCCTCTAAACATTATAACTATATATACACACATATGCTCGAAATCGCTTTGTTTCCGAGTTACAGCCCGTTTTGTGTTCCAGCGATTCTTTCCGCAAACTGTTTACAAACACAGCTTACCGACAATGCTTGTGTGTGTGCATGAGACTTATTTCATGTATGCCCTTGCCGATTGTAATATTTCGTACACTCTGTGACATGTTTCAATATCGTTGAGTGTAGAGCCATCAGTCAGTCAGGTGCATCGCGGTATTTCACTGTTCGTATTCGTAACTTCTTACCGTGAATAAGTGCAGTCTGTGAAAAAAAAAAAAAACTTAAGTTTTTGTGCTATTCAGCGATAGTGTGCATTTGAAGTGAGAATGGAGGCTTATTCAAACAGAAATGGCAGACATGCATCTCATGTATGGATTTGCTGAGTGCAATGCAGCCGCAGCAAGACGTCTGTATGCGGAAAGGTTTCAGAATCGCCGTCTGCCAGATAAGAAGCCCTTTCAGAGAATAGACCAGCGTCTTGGTGATACAGGATCATTCAACAAGCGAGTTTCAGATGGTGGTAGACCAATCAGCGCCAGAACTGTTGAGTTGGAGGAGCGGGTCCTGAATCGCGTGGAGGAACATCCTGGTGTCAGCACCTGAAGGATAGCAGCAGCAGAGGGTGTAAGATACACGAGTGTGTGGAGAATTTTCCGGGAACAACAGCTTTACCCATATCACATTCAGAGAGTACAAGGCCTTACTGAAGCTGATTTCCCACGACGAGGGGCTTTTTGTACTTTGTTCCTTCAACATTGTGCTCGCGATCCTCTTTTTCTATCCTCCGTGTTGTTCTCTGATGAGGCTGCCTTCACAAGAAATGGCGTGATCAATTTTCACAACACTTATCACTGGGCCGAAGAGAATCCGCGTGTCATCATCCAGTCAAGGCACCAACAACAATTTAGTATCAATGTATGGGCAGGAGTTACTGCCGACAACTTAATCGGTCCTTTTATTTTGCCTGGAAGATTAACAGGAGAATCCTATTCCAATTTTTTAAGGAATGTTTAAACGATTTACTAGATGAAGTTCCTCTTGGTGTCCGACGTCGAATGTGGTTTATGTATGACGGCTCTTCGCCTCATTTTAGTCGAGTAGACAGAGACTATTTAGATGACCATTTCCCTGATAAATGGATAGGCCGTGGAGGACCCATTGCGTGGCCTGCTCGCTCCCCGGACCTGAATCCATTCAATTTTTACCTGTGGGGTCATCTGAAATCCATCGTTTACGTGACACTCATTGACAGCGTTGAAATGCTTCGCCAGCGTGTAGAGAAAAAAAAAAATATATATATATCTATCTACAGGGTGGGCCGTAAGTTTCCATACATAGGAAAATAAACATTTTTTTATGGACAACCATTTTTATTTATATAATAAGCTCTACATGGTTGCCATTGTTTTGAAAACACATTTCAATACGTGTTCCCCACTGTTGATGAACACGCATTAGCACAGTTGACGTTATGCTTGTAATGGCGTTGGTGATACGTTCCTTTAGATGATTTATGTCTCGTATCTTTTCCTGATACACCATGGCCTTCAAGTGCCCCCAAAGATAGAAATCAAGGGGGGTGAGATCTGGGGATCTGGGAGGCCACTCCACAGGACCACGCCGACCAATCCAAGCATCCGGAAACTGCTGATCCAAATACCGACGCACGTGAAGACCATAATTTAAATTTTCCTATGTATGGAAACTTACGGCCCACCCTGTATATCTATCTATCTATCTATCAAGGAATAAGAGGACGAGAAGATGGTACATGTTTATTTACAAACCTTTCGGAAATATCTATTTCCATCATCAGTGCTAAAACTATAAAATGAAATATAAAAGAATTAGGTAATAAATAGTTTGATGAACGGAAACTTATACAATATATTTAAATAAACGTGTGATATTAATGGTGTATTTATAGTATATTTTTAAGTAATTAAAACTAAAAATAAAATACAGAAGAGTGATCAATGGAGAAAATGTAAAAAGTTAAAAGTGAACAAAATTGAGAAGTGTTTTACCAGGTTATTATCGGGATGAGGGGACTAATTGAGCAGAGGGTTGGGAATGGTTGGTTGTTGGAAGGAATCCATATTAGAAAAGTTGGTGCCAGACGGAGTGATGGTGGATTTCTTCTCGGTGGTAGGATATGACAGTTTATATGGCTATGTTTAAATTAAAGGTAGAAGTACAGTCATTGAGAGTTGGTTTAATAATGAGAGTGTATAGGGACTACTCTAGAATGCGGAGGTCGGTTAGATGGTTGGTTGAGTTAATAATTTTGAAATTCGCGGGAAGTAGTGGGTGGTTGTGAAGGTGGCAGTGATCCCTTATTGCTGATTTGGAAGGTTTAATTAAGGGCTGCGATGTTCTGGTAGAAACACCGCGATGTTCGTCCACTCTTGATTGATGTTGGCGAATGGTGCTGCCAGTATAGTTCGCTTTGTAGCGAACACAGTTGAAAACGTAGATGGTCAACGGAACATTTGAAAGAGATATATATATATATACTATATATATATATATTATATATATATATATAATATATATAAGCAAACAACCACAGGGAAAAGGAAAAGGAAACACGAAGTCCGAGCGCTTTCGTGATATATTCACATCTTCAAGGAAAAACAAAAAATAGACGGAGATTACAAAGTAAATGAGTTAAATACACAAGCAAAAAATAACGGTTATTAGAACTAGTATTCAATTAAAGCAGGCAATTAAGTGGCAAGAATTTAATGAAAACAAAGGGACACAAGAATGCTAACAGTTCTTAAAATAATATTTATTTAACCAAGGCAAACCGTTAAGGGGCAAGAATGTTCAGGAGGAGGGGGTGCCCCAGGGGTGTGTCTTGAGCGTCTCCTGCTTCAATCTGGTCATGTCTGCGCTACCGGGAGCCCTTCCGCCCTCGGTGCGCTGTTCCATCTATGCCGACGATCTGGCTGTGTATGCCGCGGGGACGAGTCCCCCCCCCCTCGTGGAGAGGCAAGTCCAACTCGCGGTCAATCGGGTTGAACGCTGGGCGTCGTCGGTGGGCCTTACGCTGTCTTCCCCGAAGACTTCGTGTGTGGCCTTCCTTCCGTCGAGGAGACGGGGATCCGGCGCCGTCCCGGCCTTTAACCTTACACTCGGGGGTCAGCCTCTGGCCCTCGTTCAATCAGTACGTTTCCTGGGCATGGTTTTCGACAGCCGTTTGAGCTGGGTTCCCCACCTTCGCTGGCTGCGCGAGTCTACAAGACGTACCCTGGATTTGCTGGGACATCTGTCGCATACTACATGGGGCGCGGATAGGCGGACACTCCTCCGTTTGTACGTGTCCCTGGTACAGTCAAAATTAGACTATGGGAGTGTTTTAGTGTTACCATTCAGAGAAAATTTCCTTGATCTGCCGAATCTGCTGAGGACTTTTAACATAAATATTGCGTTCAAAAATTTAGATGTAATTAAGAATTCATTGATTAAGAACTCCCCTTTAAGTGAACAGGGTTGTGTATATAAAATTCCATGCACAATATGTAATAAATTTTACATTGGCCAAACTGGTAAGACCCTTGAGTTACGTATTAAGCAGCATCAATACAGTATAAGAAGTGGCTAGGAATCTAGCCATTTTCATTCACGTAAGAGATACTAATCATCCCATTGACTGGAAAAATGCTTCCAAATTAAGGTTTAGTAAATCTATTGTTAGCAGAAATATACTTGAATCAAGTGTGATCAAGAATAATGCGGACTTGGTCCTTAATATTAGCCCTGGGCTGTATAAATTAGACTCGTGCATTGTTAGAAAGTTGGCGAAGGGCCTATTGTTTTCTTGACCGCATTCTTGCCCCTTAACTGTTTGCCTTGGTTAAATAAATAAATATTATTTTAAGAACTGTTAACATTCTTATGTGTCCATTTTAATTGTAATATTTCTTTCGTATATAATCTTTGGGTGCTGGTTGGTTTATTGGACTTTTCAACTGGTTGGCTATTGGGAAAACAATTTTTTCAGACTGTTTGTAGAAATTTTGGAATATTCTGTAAGACGATCGTACCATTCCCTTTGTTTTCCTTAAATTCTTGCCACTTAATTGCCTGCTTTAATTGAATACTAGTTCTAATAACCGTTATAATAATTTTTGTTCTCTCTACTGGTTTTTTGTCTAATTTCATTTATATAGTTCCTTTATATTTAGTAATTTAGCAGCCTACAGATTGTTATCTATTGAAAAAATCTTGAGAGGGTTTTATGGTCTTTAATTTGAGTTGCCGATTGGGAATTTTTTGCTTGTGTATTTAACTCATTCACTTTGTAATCTCCGTCTATTTCTTGTTTTTCCTTGAAGATGTGAATATATCACGAAAGCGCTCGGACTTCGTGTTTCCTTTTCCTTTTCCCTGTGGTTGTTTGCTTATTAATAAGATCACGTGTTATTCTGTGATTTTAGTGCATATATATATATATATATATATATATATATATAATATATATATATATATGCCGGGGAAGGATCCGGCGGAGGTGGCGGGCTATCGACCTATTGCCTTGAAGAGCTGCTTATGCAAGCTCCTTGAAAAGATGGTGGCCGTCCGACTTTCCTTTACACTGGAGTCGCTTGGGTTATACCCCCGACCCAGTATGGCTTTCGTCGATTTTGGGGTATTCTGGACCCCCGTCTTTTTCGATGTCCAAAAGGCCTATGACACGACCCGTCGGGGAGTTGTCATGGACCGTTTGAAGGATCTTGGTTTTGTGGGCTTTTTGCCCACATTTCTTCGTAACTTCCTATGACGTCGCACTTTCCGCGTCCGTAATGGGGCGGCCCTATCTGACCTGTATGTTCAGGAGGAGGGGGTGCCCCAGGGGTGTGTCTTGAGCGTCTCCTGCTTCAATCTGGTCATGTCTGCGCTACCGGGAGCCCTTCCGCCCTCGGTGCGCTGTTCCATCTACGCCGACGATCTGGCTGTGTATGCCGCGGGGACGAGTCCCCCCCCCCCCTCGTGGAGAGGCAAGTCCAACTCGCGGTCAATCGGGTTGAACGCTGGGCGTCGTCGGTGGGCCTTACGCTGTCTTCCCCGAAGACTTCGTGTGTGGCCTTCCTTCCGTCGAGGAGACGGGGATCCGGCGCCGTCCCGGCCTTTAACCTTACACTCGGGGGTCAGCCTCTGGCCCTCGTTCAATCAGTACGTTTCCTGGGCATGGTTTTCGACAGCCGTTTGAGCTGGGTTCCCCACCTTCGCTGGCTGCGCGAGTCTACAAGACGTACCCTGGATTTGCTGGGACATCTGTCGCATACTACATGGGGCGCGGATAGGCGGACACTCCTCCGTTTGTACGTGTCCCTGGTACATTCAAAATTAGCTCCGTTTGTACGTGTCCCTGGTACATTCAAAATTAGACTATGGGAGTGTAGTGTATGGCTCCGCCTCCCGTACGGCCCTTCGGATACTGGATCCGGTCCTCTCTAGAGGACTGCGCATGTCATCTGGCGCCTTCCGCTCCTCTCCGGTTGATAGTCTGCAGGTTGAGTGCGACATCCCTCCATTGGAGGATCGGAGGTCGTTCCTCATTGCCAAGCACTATCTCCGGATTCTCCGTCTTCCCAACTCTCCTCTGTTCCAGGTGGTTGAGAGGGCGTTCTGCCGGGATGGGGGTTGGTATTTCACCGACACGGTGACCCCTCCTCGATGGTATGGGCACTCCTCCTCCATCCGTTATACCGGTCTCTTTCAAGGGTGTTGCACCTTGGGAGAGCACCCCTGTTGCGTGCTGTAGGGCGTTGCGCCCCGTTCGCAGGGCCGATTCTGACTCTGCCTTGCTTCGGTCTCTGTTCCTTCAGCATGCAGGTTGTCACTGCATGTGTTGCGGTCTTCACAGATGGCTCGAGGTCGTCGGGGGGCGTTGGGGCCGCGGCTGTTCCCCTGTCGTCTGCCCTTGCTCCCCGATGTACCCGTCTCCCTGATGAGGCTTCCGTTTTCACGGCGGAGCTCTATGCCATTCTGAGCGCTCTGGAGGTGGTGCGAGAGCATCTGGATGGGTTGTTTGTCATCTATTCGGATTCCCGCAGTGCCCTGGATGGCCTGGAGTGTTTCGACCCTGTCCACCCACTGGTCTGACGAATCCAGCTACTGTGCCATATCTTTGTCACTTTTGGTGGCAAGGAGGTGGTATTTTGCTGGGTCCCTGCACATGTTAACGTGGCTGGAAATGAGGCTGCCGATCGAGATGCCCGTTCCGCGTGCCGTCTACAGGTTTCACCCGTGTCCCTCCCCTTTTCCGATTATATCCCTAGCTTCCGTAGGTTTTTGCGCTCCCGGTGGCAGAGTCGCTGGGATGGCGCTACAAATAACAAACTCTGCAAGATAAAACCCAAATTGGGATGTTGGACCTCTTCCTTCCATCGGTCGCGCCATAAGGAGGTGGCTCTGGCCCGCCTCCGTATTGGCCACATCCACCTGACCCATGGCTATTTGATGGCCGGGGATCGGGTGTCCCGATGTCCCAATTGTGACGTCTCGCTTACAGTTGCCCCCCACCTGGTGGAGTGTCCGCTTTACGTGATAGGCTTGGCGCTATTCTATCTGAAGGTCCCTACTTTTCGGTAACCGGGTTGTTCTCCTTCCTCTTTCGCTCCCGACTTCTTTACCGGCTGTGACTCCGCTATGATTCCCCCCCCCCCCCCCTCCTCCCCGTCTATTGTTCATTTCCGTTAGGTGTTCCATAGTCTTCGTCTTGTGTTCGCTCTGCTATCCACCTTTCTTTTGGTGGCCATGAGCGGTCATACTTTGAATCTAAAAATAAAATATATATATATATACACATATATATATACACACATATATACACATATATATACATACATACATACATACATACATACACACACACACACACACACAATGATTCCTCATTTCACGATGGTCAAACTTGTCGCACATCCTCTCGAGTTGGCCTGGTGAAGTAGTGAGTTGGTTTCTTGGACTCTCCACCTCACAGTCAGGTACGCCCAGTTCATCGGGGATTGTTCTGAGCCAGGCGTCTAATCTTTTTTTGAAGATGTCCACTGCAACACCATTCGTGTTCCTTAGATTTTTGGGCAGCTGATTAAACAGTTTTGGTCCTCTCACAACAAGACTATTTTCTTTCAGGGTTAAGGATGTTCCCAGTCTAGCCTTTAATTTGGGAACACGACACAGTCTTTCTTTTCTACTTTCCACTGTTGTTTGGGGAGTTACAGCGTTCAGAGTAAGATTAGGGACTAGTTTCTCCATTATTTTCCAAGTGTAAATGATGGTGCATCTCTCTCTTCTCCTTTCGACTGAATATAGGTTTAGTTCGCGTAACCTTTCCCAGTAATTTAGTTTTTTGCACCCCTTGATCTTGGCTATGAAGTTTCTCTGAATCCCTTCTAGCTGTCTAATGTCTTCTTTTTTATGTGGGGATGTTAGGACCGAGCAGTATTCCAATTTGGGTATGATCAGTGTTTCCAGTAGAGGAATAATTATATTCCTATCCCTTCGTTTAAAGGTTCTCAGTATCTGCCCACTTATTCTCTTTGCTCCGTTTACTGCTATCTTATTTTGTTTTTCAAATTTCGCATCAACAGTCATTACAACCCCATAATCTTTTGCTGTATAATTTCTCTGAATTTCCTCTCCATTTGGGGTATAATATTCCATGGATTTTAGGTCTTTCTTTTTCCATACCTTACCAGCTGAAATTTCTCAGTGTAAAACTTCATGTTGTTGTCTTCCATCCACTTGTAGATTCAGTTCATGTCTGTTTGTAGAGATCCTATGTCTCGTGGGTTTCTTATTTTTCTACTGATCTTTGTGTCATCGGCAAAGGATGTTACTGTGCTGTCTCTGGTAACGTCCTCATCTGTGTCAGTTAGCATGATTATGAAGAGTAATGGAGCTAATACTGTTCCTTGTGGTACTGAACTGAGGACCTCTGATTCTGATGAAGATACTCCTTGTACTGTAATGACTTGCCGCCGCTCACTAAAGAAATTATATATCCATTTCTCTACTTTTCCTGTTATTCCCATATATTTCAGTTTATATATTATGATTCCATTCTCGCACTTGTCGAACGCTTTAGCAAAGTCTGTGTATATTACAGCATAATTTTCATTACTTTCCAGTGCATTAATAATGTTGTTGAAGTGTTAAAATTTGCAGTGTAAATGTTTGGTTGGTGAACCAGTCTTGACTACCTTTTAGCTGTACAGTATTTTTTAATTGATATTTAAGTTAGCAAATTTAAGAGCAACTCAATATTAGGTTGTGATTGCAGGAAAAGTTAAAAGATTGTGAAGGTAACCTTGTGGAGCAGCATTCCCTTTATCACACGACTCGAGACGAGAGGGACCGACTCAAAATTGAGTTGAGTCGTTTGAATCAGGCGCATTTGCAACTCAACGAGGACGTGAGTCAGTTGATCGAGTCGAACAGCGGTTTGAAGGCTGAGAGAGCGGGTTTGGAAGAGGTTCTGGCTAAGGGTCAAGGCGAGAGGAAGAACATGGCTGACAGGATCAACACGCTTACCGTTCAGCGTAAGTCACAGACTTCTTCAATATCCTTCCTTTGGAAAGAACTACACGATTTGAAGTTTAAATTTACGACTGTTCTTCCTTTAAAAATAAAACGCGTATGGAATCTGCTTTCATACATTCGTACATGAAGAGGAAGTTTGATTTTATTTAGTTTGGGTTTTAAACACATCTTCAGGAACAGAACTCGAGGAGCTTAGTCTTCATTTCGTTTGTTTACTTTGTAAATTATGATGCCTTCTCGTTTCGGTATTTTATCCCTCTTCAATTCTTCCACTTTTTCATCTGAAGGTAACAAATGAGAGATTTTTATAACAATTTATTTTTGGGTGTTTTGCCCTTTCATTCAATATGATTAATCTTAAATTCATTATCGCAAAAATAATAAAAAATAATTGACAATTTTTTGCGAGTTGTATGAAATTGAAAATATTGTGAAGCTTCTTTATGGTCATTTTCTTTCTCATCCTTTAACTTCAGTGCAGGACAGCGACATGGAACGGCGTCGGTTGCAGTCTGAGGTTACGGGTCTGAGATCGTCGATCGCCGCCTTGGAGATGAGGAACAAGGAGGCAGAGGCCGCCCAGGATGTGCTCAAGAGGGAGATGAAGAAGCTCTCAGAGCAGAAAAGGGAGACAGAGCTCGAGAAAGCCTTCGTCAGGAGTGAACTCGTTAAACTAGAAGGAGTGAAGGAACAGCTGGTGCAGGAAAAGAATTACTATAAAGACCAAACGAAGGAGGTAAGATTTACATTTACTTTTAAGTGGTATACTCTTCGTACATTTTGAGGTTTTGCGAGTTGAGCGAAGGTGGAGGCGAATCATCATTTTGGTTTTGCGTCGTCGTCAACTTTTCGTACTGAAAGTGTTATGAAATATTTGATGCATCACTACGTTTTCCATCATCTAAAAAATTAGGCAATGCATATTTACATTCCTTAACATACATTATTTGAACTCTTTTTCCCATTCTTTACGGAGTGGGCACAACGCTTGAACTCAAGACCGAAGACAATCAAATCAATTACACATAGAATAATACATAAGGGTCACCGTCGGGAAGAAGGTACCACTCGCACCCGAACCTTAGGTATCTCGTGAGTAGTGTTACCTTCATGAAGAGGTTAGCAGTATACTTCTAATGGCACATCAGGTGAGACCAAGGTCTCCATTTACAACCTCCGAAACCGCTTCAGTTTTTCTTTGCTTCTCTTTAACTCTTGTACCACATTCATATCAACTCCACATTTATTCACACATCTACTAAGTACATCCTTCCATCTCTATTCACACCTTTGCGCTCACTGTTATGGGCCTTTTTTACAATTCTATCATTATCATTCTTTCCAGATGACCCTACCAACATATACGATCCTCCATTTTCATTTCAACAACTTTTTCACTTCACACCTTTCCCGAACATCCTCGTTTCCCATACGATCAATTCATTTCACACCAGTCATGCACCTTAAATTATATTATTTATGTTCTCACTTTTAACTGAACAGTCATGCCAAACAAGTGTCTCCGATCTTTTTTTTTTTTTTTTTTTTTTTTTGCTTAACCGCCCATTCGCACCTAGAGTGGTACATATCTCGGCGAGACAGAGGGCGGGTAGTGTCGCTGGGATGGGAGTATTGGACTGAGGGAATGAAAGGTTCAATTATTGGACATATGGGAGGGGGGATATGAATTTAGATGCGGTGAGGTATGAAAAAATCGCTTCCGCTGAGAAGTGGGGGCCTTCGGCGAGTATGGACTGCAGGCTTTCGGACGTGGGGATACGAGACAGGTAGGTGAAACAGCTGTGGCGGAGGTTACACAGATTCGGGCATTCGACCAGGAGGTGGACGACGGTAATGGGGGTATGGCAGGTAGGGCAGAGCGGGGCCGGCAATTTAGCCATGAGATGACCGTGTGTTCCCTAGGCGGAGACGGGCTAGAATCACTTCCTTATGACGGGACCGATGGAATGAGGAAGCCCAATATCCAAGCTGAGGTTTTATCTGCTGGAGTTTGTTGTTTAGAGCCTGGTCCTATTCCCGTTGCCAGATGGAACGGAAATGGGAGCGGAGAACCAGGAAAAAATCCGTGAAAGGGAGGGGCCGGGTGGAAACTGGCAACGAGCAAGCGGACTTCGCCTTACGGTCCGCCTCCTCATTACCCCAGATACCAACATGTGCCGGGACCCAGCAGAAGGTGACCGTCTTGTGTTGGGATGCCGTTAAAGAGTGGAAGGTTTGTTGGATGGTGCAGACAAGTGGATGAGGGGGATTAAATTTTTCCAGGCAGAGCAGTGCGCTTTGGGAATCTGAGTAGATGACATAGGAGTTGGCGAAGTGGGAGCTTATAATGTCGAGGGCCTCCAGAATAGCAGAGAGTTCAGCTGAAAAGACAGAGGCCTCACGGTGGGGAAGGGGAACGGCTCTAGAGAGCGGTTGGGTCACCATCACTGCTGAGGCAGCCGCACCAACTTCTGATCGGGAACCATCCGTATAGATGGAGATAGCGTCCAGGTGTCGGGTTACGTATTCCTGGAAGAGCGACTTTGTATATTGTAGCGGTCGTGGTAGCTTTCGGCAGGGCACATAATTCTCCGCAAAACTTGATAGGGGTGAGGAGCCAGGGAGGATGAATATGATACGAGATGGGGGTGACTGAGAGAGGGGCATGTTGGAAAGATCCAGGAAAGAGCGGACCGCTTCCATGAAGTGCCAGCTCTGACCTTGGGGTGGAGGTTCTAAAATTGCCACGCATAGCAGTGACGAGGGCAGCCTCTGCGCACGAAGGTAGGTCCTCATGAGGAGCAGACCCCGGAGGATCAGAAGGCACCGGTGGAGAGGCGGAGGCCCCTGTTAAGTACAGAGTCCAAGATTTGGAGGGAGATGCTGGATGCAGATCTGTGTACAACACTCCCATAGTCCAGCGTTGACTGGACCACGAAAGTGTAAAGACGGAGGAGCGAGCGTCGGTCAGCACCCCACGTGGTGTGGGAAAGGTGGTCTAGGAGAGCGAGGGGACGCTGGAGTGTGTATTTCAGGTGCCTGAGGTGGGGAACAGAGTTGAGCCGTCGGTTGAAGGTCATGCCCAGAAATTGCGCAGTGGGCACCACCTCCAGGGGCTCGCTGTATAGCGTGACCGAGGAGGCAGGTATGGCTGTGGATCTTCTGCTGAAGACCATGCTTTTGGTTTTAGAGGTGGATAGGCGGAAACCAACTGATGTCGCCCACCTCTCCACCCGATGGATGGCGAGTTGAATTTGTCGTCGGACGACGGGCAGTTCCCGCCTCGCGAACCATATCGCAAGGTCGTCTGCATAGATGGAGGAACGGACGGTGGGTGGAAGGGATTTTGCTACTGTGTTCATTACTAATGAAGAGCATATGACATTGAGGATGCTTCCCTGTGGGACCCCGTCCTCTTGCTCAAAGGTGTCAGAGAGTACTGAGCCTACCCGTACTTGAAAGGTCCGGGAGGAGAGGAAGCCCCTGATGAAGGTCGGCAGGGCTCCGACGAAACCCAAATTTTGGAGCTCACCGAGGATGATACATCGATGGGTGGTGTCGTAGGCCTTCTGGATGTCGAAGAAAGTGGACAGGACAAACTGTCCCCCATTGAAGGCGTTCTGTATATCCCGGCTGAGGAATAGGAGGGGCTCTACAGTGGAACGAAACTATCTAAAGCCAGACTGGGTAGCCGGGAGGGAGTTATTGTTTTCAAGGAGAAAGGAGAGTCGCGCGGCGATCATTTTCTCAAAGATTTTACAGACAAAGCATGTTAATGCGATTGATCTATAATTAGTGGGGTCAAGGGGGTCTTTGCCGGGTTTGGGGATTGGTATGACGTGGGCCTCTTTCCACCGAGAGGGGAAAGTGCCCTCAACCCATATATGGTTGGAGAGATCTAGTAGGAACACTAGCGTAGTAGGATGGATGTGTTGGATCATACAGTAGGGGATGCCGTCCGGGCCAGGGAAAGGAGACCGTCTAGAGGCCAGTGCCGCCTGTAGCTCTCGCATGGTGAACAGCCGATTGTAGTTGTCGAGAGATGGTGAGCACCTCTTGTTAGGGGCCAGCGCGTGGGGGCTGTCTGTGGAGGAGACGGCAGCAAAGGTAGATGCCAGAATATTCGCCACCAACCTAGGTTCACAGAGAAGCCCGTCATTAATTCGGAGGACCTGGAGTCGGGAGGGGGCATGTCGTCTCCCGACACTCCGTACCTTCCAGATGGTAGTCGATGGTGTGGAGGAGGTGATACCTGATACAAACGTACGCCAGGAAGCTCGGCGCGTTTTCTTCATCGCACGGCGAGCAACGGCTCAGGCTCGCTGCATCTCCATGCGATGGGTAGGGGTTCGCGTAGGATAAAATCGTCGGGTAGCCCTCTTCTTGGCTCGAGTGGCCTCCGCGCACTCTAGGTTCTACCAGGCCACCCGTCGGGCTCGGGGGTAGGCAGAAGATCATGGAATGCTGATGCTTGCTGCTGCGACAACAGTCGCCTCAAAGTACGCAATGCAACCCTCGGAGGATGAAAAGTGGGCTGTCGCACGACGTGTGGAAGTGTTGTTCCGGAAAAGTGGCCAGTTAGCTCTGGCCGTTATAAACTTCTCTGGTACCCAAACCCCGCTTGGGGTGCGGCCGAAAGTACTCTGATCACACCATGTAGGCGTGCCAGTGCCGCGTTCACTGGATCCTCGGATGTAGGGTTATCTGCCCCGTGTCTCGCCCTAGGCTGCGGCTCGTGAACGTCAGCAAGACTATCAACTTCAGGGGTAAGTGCGAGGGTGAGAGGGTCATCTTAGGCGAGGTTAAGGGTGTAGGTGCTCGAGTTCTTTTTTTTGGATTTAGGAGAAGAAAGAGAGGCTTGTTTGATGGTCGGTGAGTCTGGAGACTCACTCCGGCGTCTCCGCCGCGTTGATTTAGCCTGGGCGCTAGGTTTGGGTGTGTTCTCGGAGTGCGGTGAGAGCGGGGTTCCTGGGAGACGGGAACCGAGATTCCCGATCCCAGAGTTCTAGGAGGTTTGTAACTCGAGATTCGTGGTGGTGGGGGGGGAATGTTAGGGGGACAAGTGGCTGCCGGGTCCGGTGTGGGGCCCGATCGGGAAGGGGGATTAGTAGTCGACGGGGGTTTGAGTGGCGGATCCGGACGGCGAGCTGAGGGAACTAAGCCGAGGGCTGCAGCATAAGAGACCCCCGGCCTCACCTCCCGACTCCGCTCCCTGTCTCGCGCCTCTTGGAGGCTGATGAAGTCCGCCACCTGCAAGGCCCGGACCTCCTCCTCAAACTTAAAAAAAGATACATTCGCGAGACGAAGAAGGATGTGTGCCGCGCAGTTTGAGAATTTAGGCGAATTGGGACATCGTTCTGGGTGGGCGATATCCCCGCAACGTACTCTCAGTTGTTTTGGCTGTCGGTATACTGAACTGACGTGCCCAAACTTATTGCACTTAAAGCAACGGGGTACCAGTAAGAACTTGCATGACGCGCGGTCTCCCATGCCCGACACAATACGACAGGGAGGGACTAGGGTGTTGAGGAGGTGGGGGGTGGGGGAGGGGGTACCTCCTTGACGAGATGTGAATCTATAAACCTTAATGATACCCTGGGGTGTGAGGTCTTCTAATAACTCGTTCTCAGGTATCAATAAACGGGTAGCGAAGATAGTGCCCTGCCTCTGGTTCAGGCGAGGGTGAGGGGAAACGGACACCGAGCATCCGAGGACTTCTGTGAGGGAGAGGAGGGCATTCGTTTCTGCCGCTGTTCGCGATTTTATAAGGAGAGAACTGTCCTTTTGTGGTCGGACGTCATAACGGCTAGAGTTGGTACGCGTGCGGATCGCCTGAAATGTCCTTTCAGAGTTGGACGGTTGGGACCCAGAAGTAGGGCGAATAACTAAAAATTTGTGAATACTGGGTAGGGAGAGGGAAGCTGTTGGTTCGAGGTGGACTGGGACATCTAGTGGTCGATAGGACGGACGTGGGCGCCGACTTCCCCGTCCGTCACGGGGCTCTCCGTGCAGAGGCGGGTCGACGGCTGGTGAGAGAGGCATACGGAGAGAGCGAGAGGCCTGATTTTTGGGGCGAGTCTTTCGTGGACCCTGTTGGCTTGCCCATAGCTGGCTGAGGGGAGCTGGGGTGAGACCCCTGCTCTAGAGGAGGTGTGTCCAAAGGCTTGTTCGAGGTACTGGTTGCGGTCGATAACGAGGGAGGAGAATGTGTCTTCCGTAGCCACAGGAGGGCGACCCCTCACGACGTGGTTTTCCAGTGGTAGAGGACTCGGAGGGGGGGCCCCGGTCGCCCACCACCCGAGTTCTAGGACAAGAAGTAAAAGTATCCATACGTTATTAGTTAGAGAAAAACGGACCCAGGGGCCGCGCGAAACTGCCTAACGGTGAGGAAGGGAGGCCGAGCGCAAACCGCCGGGGGCGGGGTACTTCGTCCCCAGGGTACACACAGTTGGTTTAAAAACGGGGCCCCGTTTTACGAAAGCTTGCCCCCAAACGGCGCAAAGACCCCAGCCCCCCAATCCCATCGGCCCGGACACCCAATCCATCCACACAGTGACACCCTAAGGGCGTCACCTCCGGCGGACAGCCCAGGAGACCCGTACTGGGAACCGAAGACTGTAGTGGCACTTAGCCCGGTCTCCCCAGTAGCCTGTCCGGCATGGGTGACCCTTCCGGGAGCTAAGCCCCGCCGACGTAGACCACTGGGTCAACACGGGAGCCCACCCACCACGACAAGGTGGCTACAGGTGGGGATGTCTCGGATCTATACATCAGTGTTTAGCACCAATATACATTTGTCATAGATTTGTGACTGTTTTAATCAACTAGAATTGTGATCCCATAAAGCTGATGTGACTCCCCAATGCTACCCCTGGCTAAAGAAACACCCAAATTAATAGATTTAACTTTACATGATAATAAAATAGCTTTAATACTAACAATACTCACTTTTCTTAAACTTCTGCAACATTCGAGGCCTTTTCTCAAATTTTCAATCTGTTGAACGCTACCTCTCCTCCTCTAAACCTCCTCTTCTTTTCCTCACTGAAACTCGGGTGTCTGGGACGACTGACAGCAACCCCTTTTCTGTACCCTCTTACTTTCTCTATAGTCAATTTCACTCCAAAGGTGGATGTTGCGTATATATATATGCAATGACCTAACTTGTTCTCGTATTCCCGAACTCGAATCTTCCGAACTCTATACCCTCTGGCTACGGCTTTCATGCCAAACTCAAACTAAATACTGCGCTGTTTACCTTTCTCCTAATTCTACTGACTATCCAAAATTCTTTGACTACCTCATTTCCAAGTGGAATACATTCTTTCACCCCCTCCCTTTGCTGAAATCTCCATTTTAGGAGATTTCAATGTTCACCACCACCTTTGGCTTTCCTCCCATTTCACTGACATCTCTGGTGAACTAGCTTACAACTTTTCTATCCTAAATGATCTAGAGCAGATTGTACAGCACCTTACTCGTATCCCCGATCGCCTTGGAGGTAGGCCCAACATTCTGGATTTATTTCTTACCTCTCATCCTTCTTACTCTGTGAAACTTTTTTCTCTCGGGAATGGAGGTATACATTCCATATTGTATTCCAACTAATAATGGGAAAAAAAAAACCTTGTTTTTAACTTGTTCTAATGCTATGTGCAACAGAGAGGAGGCTTTCAGAAGGTACCGTCGCCATCCAACTCCTGACTCTCACTCGGCTTATATTTCTGCCTGGAATCGTGCAAAATCTGTTCTTCGACTCGCCAAAAATTCCTTCATCCGACAAAAATGTGAAATCTATCCACTCATCTCTAAGAAGGCGTATGGTCCTGATGGTGTTCTTCCTGTTGTTCTTAAGAACTATGCTTCTGTGCTGACACCCTGCCTAGGCAAACTCTCGTCTTTGTCTCTCATTTGGTACTTTTCCTTCCTGCTGGAAGTTCGCTTTCATTCAGCTTGTCCCAAAGAAGGGTGACCGCTCTCAACCCTCCAACTATCGTCCAACTGCTTTGATTTCTTGCGTTTCCAAAGTTTTTGAATCTATCCTTAATAGGAAGATTCTTAAGCAACTTTCTTCTCACAATCTTCTTTCAGATCGTCAGTATGGATTCCGCAAGGAACGCTCGACTGGTGATCTTCTTGCATACTCTCTGACTCTTGGTTATCCTCCTCTCGGGATTTCGGTGAAACTTTTGCTATTGCGCGAGACATATCAAAAGCTTTTGATAGAGTCTGGCACAAATCTTTAATTTCGAAACTGCCCTCCTTCCGTTTCTATCCTTTTATGTGTGCCTTCATCTCCAGGTTCCTTTCTGGCCGATCTATAGCAGCAGTTGTAGATGGCCACTGTTCTTCTTCTAAAGCTATTAACAGTGATGTTCATCAGGGTTCTGTCCTGTCACCCACTCTTCCTTTTACTTATTAATGATCTTTTAATTCGCACTTCCTGTCCTATTCACTCTTATGCCGATGATTCCACTCTTCACTTCTCCACCTGCTTCCCAAAGCGTCCCTCACAGCAATCACTTCATGATTCGCGTGGGACGGCTGTGGGATATCTGACTTCTAATCTTTCTACTATATCTGATTGGGGCGAGAAAACCTTGTGGCTTTCAGTGCCTCAAAAACTCAGTTCCTCCATTTGTCTGCTCGTCACAATTTTCTACACATCTATCCTCTTACCTTCAACAACACATGACTGAATCCTTTCTCTTCTCTTAACATTCTTGGCGTTTTCTCTTCTCGTGATCTTTTCTGGAAAGATCACATATACTCTCTTTCCAAAACAGCTTCCAAGAGGTTAGGTGTGCTGTATCGGCTTCGCAATTTATTCACCCTCACTCAGTTGCTGTTTCTCTACAAAGGTTTTGTTCGCCCCTGTATGGAGTATGTTTCTCGTGTGTGGGGTGGTTCAACCCACACAGCCGTACTTGACCCGGTGGAATCAAAGGCTTTTCGTCTCATCAATTCCCCACCGCTTACTGATTGTCTTATATATATATATATATATATATATATATATATATATCTCTCTCTCTCTCTCCTCTCTCTCTCCTCTCTCTCTCTCTCCTCTCTCTCTCTCTCTCTCTCTCTCTCTCTCTCTCTCTTTACTGTCGTTATCATAACGGACGTTGCTCTTCTGAACTCTCTAACTCCTTTAAGGAGAGCACGCAGTAGCAGACTTTCTACACTTTCTCATTCCTTTTCTGTCCAACTATCTAATACAAGGGTTAATCGGTATTTTCAATTTTTCATCTACTCAACCGGTGAACCCTGGAACAGTCTTCCTCAATCCGTCTTTCCTCCTGTCCATGACCTCGCATCTTTCAAACGCAGAGTGTCTAGGCATCTCAAAAACCTCGGACCTTGATTTTGGTTCTCATCTTCTATTGGTGCGGCGCTTTTGCGGGCATTTGCCCTTGTCCCCTCATTCCTGCATCAAAAAAAAAAAAAAAAAAGATTCAAACGTTACACAAGCTTGCCAGTTTCTGACTTTAAGGTAAGAACACAAAGGAAGCAGGCTACCCGCTTGCGGGTACCAGCGCCGACCGGCGCTGACAAGCGTCATGAATGTGACCATGCTATCGAACGCAGCCGCACACAGTAGAAGCATGTTCAAACTTGTCGGCGCTGGTTGCCCGCGCTGGCAAGTTTACCGGAATGAACAAAACATTCTTTTCACGCTTGCCCGCGCGTGTAGACTTCTTGTTGAGGCGGAGAAACTGGAAAATTATGACAGCTAGACCAAAACTCGCGGATAAACCTGCGTCTTGTGTCCGCCTACCAGTGCTGACTGCCGGCGCTGGAAACCAGCATGCGGGTACCCTGCTTTCTTTGTGTTCTTACCCTAAGTTACTTTGGGAATAATTTCCTTATGACTTAATTACATATCCACATTCAAATTTAATTGTAAGTTAGTTGGAAGATCTTATTAGTGACTAACATTTACAATTTATGATAGTAACTAGAATCCAATACCTAACTTAACTTAACAATAGTATTTCCTGTAATTATACCTGTTTTAAATGTGTACACAATTTCTTAATGAATTTACGGAGACCAATGAAATAAATTTTGAGGACAACTTGATTAACCTTCCTCATTAAATTGCATTACTTCATATAAGTTGTACCCATTACCATGATTTAGAAACACACTATTGGGCCATCATCATGCAGACCATATCAATGTTAGCATCAATTGTATGTACAGTTTGTCCATTCTTACTTTAACACTTTATGCACCAGAGATTTATTTTTTTAGAATACCACACTAAATGTATGAACCTTATTTCTGCGCATCAAAGCCCTTGGGCTTAGTTTCTAAATAATTTTTATTTTTTTTTATTGGGCAACCAACAATTGAAACGGATTGTTTAACTTGCGGATACTCCAGAGAAGCCTCCAATGCCTCTGGAACTTTATACTCGTGCCAGCTCGCAACTTTTTCCAGTACCCACTAGGAATTCCTTCTGTCCAGCTATTTCTCACTCGCCCGCGATGGGCTCCTTATATACAGTAGTCTACACCCGTTGAAGTTGGAGTTACTGGCAGACCAACAAGCTGTTTAGTGCCTTCGCCGATTCTGCCTTATGACGTGCCCAAATAGTACTTCCAACTGAGTGGTACAACACTCAACCCTTTGGCTAGCAGAATAAAGGAAATTTTTTTGTTTACTTTGCGTTGTGTCCCAAATCAGTTTTGCCATACACCAGACTTCATGCTAAAATTCCCGGTCTACTTTTCATACACTGCACCTATTTTGACACGCTACAACATTCATGTAAAGTTCATGCTGATCACATCCAAGCATTTCCAACAAACCAATGCTTTTGTCGGTCCCGTGACTAGTATCTCTCTCTAACATGTACAGTAAATTAAAAATGGAAAACTTTATTTAGAAAAAGAATACAATTTACACAAAGTTTTACAATATCTTCAAACAGAGAAATAGCGTTTTTCCTATACAGTTTAGACATCTGGTATGACGTTAATATACAGTATTTAGAGTATTCCCATTTGCATAGGCTGTTATGAAGCATTGAAGCTTTGTGCTTAAAATTGATGGGTTTCACTTATTACAGTAGGAGAGTAAAATTGGAATGGCAATAATAATAATGATGATAATGATAATGATAAAAAGGTTATGTCAGCTTATATTCTACTTTAATACACTTTTTGAAGCCTTCATGAAAGTTCGAAAAATATTTCTTTGGACGAAAGAAATTATTTTGAAGACTATTCTTGAATAAAACATAGTTATTGCTTTGTTGATTTTCAATCCAACGTTTCGTCTGTACACTTCAGACATTTTCAAGAAATGGTATTTTTTAAATTTGAAATAATGATGATAAGCTTTACTGGCAGGATATAAATCCCATAAAGTTGTACAATATGCTTGTCAATATAAAAGATAAATCGAACAATAATACGTTTAAAAACTAACAAACTAAAAAATATGACTAAAGGAGATGAACACAAAACACTCGCTGAAACTAGTAATAATAATAATAATAATAATAATAATAATAATAAAAAATATACCCACTATTCAGACTACAAAAATGATGATGATGATGACAATAATGCTGTTAATTGGCAGAAGACAGATCTCGTAACCTAAAAAACAAGGTACAGTATCCATGAAGGTAATCAACGATACAACTAATTAAGCAGCAACTTTAAAAATAAAAACAAAAAATGACTACGGTAATAAAGAAATAACAATGATACACGTAAAGAGACGAGAAATAATAATAATAATAATAATACGCAATAAAAAAAATAGCAATAGCAATTTCTTAAAAATAAAAAGTATACGTAATGGGATGGCTAATGCAGGAGTTAAGTGGAGCTATAGACACACTCATACCAAGAGGTCCACAGTGTAGTAGAAGACATAAAGCAGGACTAATGAATAGCTTGGATTGTCTGTTTTTTTAATTCTCCGCATTAGACTGTATTGGGCACGTCTTGTTACCCAAGGGAGATTCGGAACGTTGCGATTGGTTAGCGAACATTTGAGAGGCTGAGCATCTTTCGGGTAACTTACGTAGTTGTCCATAGGATCTGTTGTAAAGCAAATTGAGTGTTGCAGGACCCTTTTTTATAATTAACCCAGAGTTGCTGCCCATAAATATTAGTGCAGAAAGTACGAAAAATAGTGGCTTTAGCTTCGCTCGTACAGAATTTGAAGTTCCTTATAATCATGTTTGCCATATCGCAGTAACCAGGGCTGTGGAGTCGGTGATAAAATTTGCCGACTCCAACTCCGACTCCGACTCCAAAAATGTTAACATTCCGACTCCGACTCCAGAAATCTGACTTGTATAATTACGACTCCGACTCCGATGGAATGTTAAGGCCAAATTGATTACGATTAGCTTTATTAGGCCAATGGAGATTCATAAACAAGGCATTTCGTCACCACCACATGACTCATCAGGTTACTTAGTGGCTGTAACTATGCCTTAATGGCTTTTTTTCTCTGTATTCAAAAATTACAATAAATCCCAAAATACAAACTGATTGAAACTTAAACAAAATAAGATTATTATCGGTTTAGCAAATTAATAAGATGTTTTTGTATTATTATAAACATCTGTAACAAAATGTACTAACCTAAACTGAATTTGTTCTTAAAAAAAGGATCGCTTCCATTAAATCTTTCAGTGATGCTTATCAAAATTATCAAATTGAAATCTAAAAATCTGAAAAAGATTTAGGGTTGCTAGTACAAAATTTTTTAATTTCCTTATTATTAATTATGTTAATTAATTAATTATAATCCTTATTAATTATAAGCAACTATATTTATATATTATTTATATTTATATATTTATATGTTATATATTATATATTATTTATATATTATATTATATATTAAAACTAAGTTAAATCTATTTTATTCATAAAATTGAGCTAGGCCTAGGCTGCTATGGTTATAATTGTAGGATTTGCACCGACTCCGACTCCATCCAACTATGCACTTCCGACTCCGACTCCACTCAAAATTGACCGACTCCACGACTACGACTCCTGACTCCGACTCCACAGCCCTGGCAGTAACTTCGATATTGTTTCCTTATGTCTGAGTCGTCACTCGAGGAGCTGATGAGTTTGATCCAGATATTTAAATTCTTGCACCTGCTTTATTGGTTCGTCTCTCAATTTGAAAATAATATCAGCTCTTTGGTTTGAGCTTTTGGGATAGAATTGCATAACCTTAGTTTTAGTAACGTTAAAATTAATGTCATTTTTCTGAGAATTTGATTCGCAAATTTTTATAAGACGATCCAGAACTTTCACCGAAGGGCTTATTAACACCTCATCATCGGCATAGACGAAGTTATTTATCCTTATGTCATCTGTGCAACATCTCACTCTTGCCTCATGAAGAGAAACAATTAATCCAATATATATCTATAGCAAATCAGAGGAGAGAGAGTTAGGAACCTTGTC
This sequence comes from Bathynomus jamesi, assembly GCA_023014485.1. Taxonomy (NCBI): domain Eukaryota; kingdom Metazoa; phylum Arthropoda; class Malacostraca; order Isopoda; family Cirolanidae; genus Bathynomus; species Bathynomus jamesi. The sequence goes on along the minus strand of JAJOZX010001031.1, from coordinate 947,446 downwards.
TAACTCCGCGTGAAGAACCAAAACATTCGGACAATACATTACCCCATCTAACGGTAAAAGTTTGGTGTGTGTGTGTGACCTGTGTGTGTGTGTGTGTGTGTGTGTGTGTGTGTGTGTGTGTGTGTGTGTACACCAAAATTTCAGTAAATTTAAAACATGGTGGAACATTCTTGTCTTGTAATTTTTTAAATAGAATATTGTGATTCACTCTATCATATGATTTGCTTATATCCAAAAAACTACTATAAATAGTTGAATTACTGACACTATATCTAAATAAAACCTCTTTTAAAACATAAATACGCAGGTCAGTTGAATGGGACCTTTCAAAACCAAACTGGTCCATAATCATTTAGTCGGCGTAGCAAACGTTTCTCGAGTAGTTTTGAGAAGCAGGAGGCAACAGCAATAGGTCTGTAGTTATCGCTGGACAGAATGTCCCCATATTTATTTTTGACAAGGGGCGTGATATAAACCCTCATAAACTCTGCAGGAATATAACTGTGAGCGAGCATGGCTGAGAACAGTAATGAGATATGAAGACTGATCACATCATTAGCATACTTTAAGTGCTCATTCGACGGGTCATCTAACCCTGGTGAGGCGCCTGTCTTTAGCTCTTTAATCAGACTCTTAATTTCAGGCACTGAAGTACCCTTATTTTCACTGGCCCCGCCTAATGTCGTTCCATTGCAGCATGCATTAAGATTAACTCTTCCCACGCTGTTAAGGATGTCTGAGTAATTCGTTCATCATAACTTAGCTATTTCTACCTCCCCAGACACTCCATCAATCGTTGATGGGATGGGATTCTTAGCGTATTAGCATTGAAATTAGTGGTGTACCGATTAATCGGCATCGACATCGGTATAATCGACCATTTTGGGGGTATCAGCATCGGCCAAATTTAGCCGATTTTCTTTTCATTACAAAACAAAATCAATCTATATATAGAAAATTGAACATATAAAAAAGTTTATAATAATTTATACTCATTTCAAAATGTAATTGTATAAAATATATTTCAATTCATGGAAAAGGCAGCGCTTAATAAGTTACCCATAAATTTACATTTTCTCGAACTAGCTAATCTCTAAATATTATAAACTCTTGTAATCTCCAACTCTACATTACATTTCATTTGAAAAACATGAAGCCACTAGGGCCTATCGAAGTTATACGAGTCATGAGCTATATTTTATAATAATAAAATTGCGCAAAATATTAGTCTCAAGTCGGGTAATTAGCGTACAACTCTTCACATTTACGTTCGATTGTGCATTTAGTAGCGAGCACTGTAGTGAAAGTAGTCTCATCCGAGTAAGTTGTTGGGAAGCATGAGAATTTGTGGGGCAAAATCTGAGATTCATATAAATTTCTTCATTAGTAAATAAGAAAATAAATGGAATTCATAAAGGCAAATCTAAGTGGTAAACACCAATTTTGGTGGATCATTATTAAGACTATCAGAATTGTATTCGATTATTTCCGATCATTACGAATGAAAATTGAGATAATCTTAGAAACAATAAAAATAAATAAGGGTAAACAATAAATATTTGTAATAGCAATAATAGATTAATTTATATTACAAATGAAAATTAAAATAATTGAAGTAAATCTGTATTCTCTGGAAAGAAGAGATAGGTGTACACTATATAATCTATAATATGGAAAATGATTGAAAACTGGTACCAAACCTCAAACTAAACCCAATTACCATTCAAACAACGCTGGAAAATAGGAGAGGCAGAATGTGTAGTGTTCCCAAATTAAAGACCCGACAAGGAACCTCTTCAACACTGAAGGAAATTAGCTTGGTTGTCAGGGGGGGCCAAGACTTTTTAACCAGCTTCCAAACGACCTCAGGAACGTTACAGGGGTCAAAGTTGAAGTCTTCAAAAAAAGACTAGATGCCTGACTCAGGATGGTACGAGAGGAGCCGGGTGTACCTGGCTATCTACGGTGGAGAGCGCAAGAGAGCAACTCGCTCCTCCACCAAGCCGGGCCCAGAGACGGGGCCACCAGCTTGATCTTCGTGTGTGAAGAGAGGCCAACGCACGAACTGCAACGAGGTTAACGGACGATTATGGAGATAATTTAAACTAATTTAGAATATTCCTTCCTATGCCTTTTGTTTAATTTATCTGGCAAGATATTATGTGAGAACGTATGAAAACCTCGCGAAAGGTCAAGGAAAACTGAGATTGTGTGGTTTTTATAGTTTAGGTATTTATACAGTGCCCGCGAAAAGTATCCGATCACTCAAGAAAATACAATATTTTCCCTTGATATTCAGAGACACGTAATTCACTTTCTATTTGTTCTAGCGACATCTGGTAACTTTAAGGTTGCTCGCTGATATGAGAGCTATCCAACGCATTCTCAAATTAGTGTTCTGGTAGCCTTCGTTGCGGGTGGCTGTCTCAAATTTGTCAGATTTCACTGTTTGTGTAAATTTCTTGATATTTTTTTTTTTTTACAGAAAGTGGTGTAAATAAAATTTATATATAATGTGTGCTAAAAAACAACTTAAGAGTGATTGTCGAGGTGCTATTGTTGCTTTGCATGCATGTGGGAAATCACAGAGACAGATAGCTAAGGGATTAAACATATCCCAAAGTACCGTTAATTTATGGGTTTCACGGGCTAAGAACAATGGTGGCCTAACCACGCCAGTCCCTAAAAAACGATCTGGCAGACCGAGAAAAACAAATTCGCGAACAGACAACTTATGAAACGTTTAGTATTGAAAAACCCAACAATAACTGCGAAAGAAATAAAATTTAATATGAATAATTTGTTATCTGGTGTTTCTGAACGAACTATCCAGGAGCGGCTCCAAAAAGAACTCGGATTACCATCTCGCCATGCTGCTAAGAAACCGTTCATTAATGAAAAATGCGTAAAAAACGTGTCGCATTTTGTAAAAAATACATTCATTGGACTGTTGATGACTGGAAGAAGGTTTTATTTAGCGATGAGTCGACATTTTTGACATTCAGAAGTTGTCCAAAAAAGGTTCGCCGGCCTATTGGCTCAAATAGGATGGACCCTAAATACACCCTAAAGACAATGAAACACCCTCCAAGTGTGATGGTTTGGGGTTGTTTCGGTTACTATGGGCGTGGAAACTTATATTTTCTTCCGAAGAACACAACTATGAATGGTGCACGGTATTTAGCAATGCTACAGGATAAACTTCCAATGGCAATGGCAATCCAAAGGACAAAAACATACATGCATGATGGTGCACCATGTCACAGGGCCAAAATAGTGACAAAATGGATTACTGACAATAATTTGATATTTTGGATTGGCCTGGTAATAGTCCAGATCTCAATCCGATAGAAAATCTGTGGCTAATAATAAAAATAAGGTTGAATGCCACGACACTGGCTCATTGAAAAATTACAAGAGGCCATCAAAAAGGTATGGTGCAAGGAAATATCAGTGGAAGTTTGTCAAAACTTGATTAAATCCATGCCAAAACGTCTAGAACAAGTCATCTAAACCAAAGGACAGATGACAAAATACTAATATAAGGTTAGTATACATTTAAACATTGTTTTTTATGTAAAAAATACAAATTTCAAGGGTGATCGGATACTTTTCGCGGGCACTGTAGATACAGTATATCCTGATAGCGTGTTGATAGTGTTTTTTGTGGTGCGAGGTGCGACTTTCCCTAAATCGAAATTGTGTGCGCGCTAGGATGTCATACCTGGCTAAGAATTTGATTAAAATAAGATTAGTGATATGGAAATTGGCCGGTAATTGGATGGAGAATCAGCACTGTCCGGTTTAAATATTGAATAAACCCCGGCTACCTTCAGGTCATCAGGGGTACTATTGATTCACTCTTATCTTATATTTTAACTGGATTTACACTGATAGCTGCGCTTTCATGTTTTAAGTTTTTCAGTGTGGCCGAGGTTTCGTTTGGCAGAATTAATGCGAGGTTAATCTTCCTCACTCCATCTTTCCCCCTGTCTATGACCTCCAATCTTTCAGTGTCCAGGCATCTTGAAAACCTTGGACCTTGATTTTGGCTCTCTTCTTCATCCATGGGGGTCGTTTTTGCGAGGGTTGGCCCTTGGCCCCAACTTCCTGCATTAAAAAAAAATAATAATAAATATATATATATATATATATATTAGGGTGTGCCTAAAATTGCAACTTCAAAATTTTGTAACGACCAGGATGTAATTTTTTTGTATTCAGTGCAAAAACATAATGTACAAAATCTTATCAAAATTGAACAGTATTTAGGACTTGCTCAAAGATGTTGAACTTTAAATATATTTACCTTTAATTAACATAAACATTTACTTCCAATTAACATAAAAATTTACCTTTAATTAACATAAACATTTACTTTCAATTACATAAAAATTTACCTTTAATTTTATTTACCTTTAATTAACATAAACATTTACTTTCAATTAACATAAACATTTACTTTCAATTAACATAAACATTTACTTTCAATTAACATAAACATTTACTTTCAATTACATAAAAATTTACCTTTAATTTTATTTACCTTTCAATTAACATAAACATTTACTTTCAATTAACATAAAAATTTACCTTTAATTAAAACAAACATTTACTTTCAATTACATAAAAATTTACCTTTAATTTTATTTACCTTTAATTAACATAAACATTTACTTTTAATTAACATAAACATTTACTTTTAATTAACATAAACATTTACTTTTAATTAACATAAACATTTACTTTTAATTAACATAAACATTTACTTTTAATTAACATAAACATTTACTTTTAATTAACATAAACATTTACTTTTAATTAACATAAACATTTACTTTTAATTAACATAAACATTTACTTTTAATTAACATAAAAATTTAACTTTAATTTTATTTACTTTCAATTACATAAACATTTACTTTCAATTACATAAAAATTTACCTTTAATTAACAAACATTTACTTTCAATAACATTAACACTTAGCTTTAATCAACATTTTTGACAGCCTCATCAAACTTCTTTCGATGATACTCAACCACTTGAAGAAGGAACTGTTTCTGTTCCTCGTCACGAGTAAGGCTTTCATTGAAGAATTGCATGAGAGCAACTCCTCATTCTGCCAAATCATTTGTTACTCTAAGAGATGACACAATTGCTTGAGCTTCATTGTAGGTTGCATCACTGGACCAGTCTGCGGGGTCTTTACCGAGAAAGGTTTCATCAATTCCCAAAACTAAAGAAGTTTTTAGTTGATTTTGTCACAAAGTCAGCCAATGAACATGAAGAAAATTTTTTTATAGGGGGAATCCTCTTGGAGGCTCTTCGGAACCTTGTTGCACTCTCATGTTATAAATCATGTTTCTCTTCTCTTCATGAGATACTTTATTGTCAAAAAAACTTAGACCTACTGATATCTCAGATAAATACCAAATGTCGTGAGAATGCAGTCAAAGCAACAGTTGAAACTTCTTTGTCAGCGTAGTCTTCAAGTGTTTTTAGAAGCATGAGATCATTTCTTGGAGCATCACAAGATGACGTACATGTAAACCAATATTTAATGTACACAGTTGTGACGAACAGTGACACTCGTAACAAGTGATCTGCTAACATTCTGACATAGGAGAGGCGGGATCCCCTAATTGCAGTTGGACGGTGCTGAACAGAATATTGTTCTTGGAAAAGGCACATTTTTATGGCATAAATTGCTCGTGCCATCCATCGAGCTCGGTGTACTGCTCCAGGTTTACGAAAAGTGATGCCTTGGGAGGGAGTACCTCCAAGGAATGTAATGGAGAGTTCTAGGAGCTCTTGATAGTCTCCCCGAAGCTGTTTTGACTGCAACTGCTGAAGAGCAAATGCAATTAGACCTTTTCTCCTTTCTTCTTCTACCATGTTACCAGTATTTATATTAAGTAGAGTTTTATACTGCGTTTTATCAATATGAGGCCAAGATTCACGGAAATGAGAAAAAACTTCAATATTAGGTGACCTACCAGCATCATGCAGAGAAAATACTTTCTCTAACATAATTTCAAATATGTGATGGCGGCATGCAAGACTCAGCAGATCTTTCTCTAATTCTGTTTCAATTTTAAGGCAAACCCCACCTTTCAATCCAGTATTAGTTGGTGCAGTGTCAAAACACAATGACACTATCTATTTTCTAGTCCCCATTTTCTATTTCTGTCAGACAAGCATCAGCAATACCAGAAGCATTCCAGTATTGAACTTTGGAACAGCAAGTAATTTTGTAATATCTTTACCAGACACTAAAAATTGGTAAACGCTCTACAGTCTTCTGAACAGCTCCAGTATAATCATCCATAATTTTTCCATCCCAGTGGAGAGTAAGGGGTACTTTTGGATCAAAAGATGCTCGAATTTCTGCTGCTAGAGATTCACGATGTTTGTTTCTGGCTCGATGAATTGTTCTGTGGCTAATCTGTAACTCACTTCTGGGAGCTCTGAGCAAATTAGATGAAGCCATTGCTGAGAAAACGTGAACAGCATTTCTGCTACTTATTTTTGTTCGATCTAGTGCTGCAGCAACTTCTTGCGTAACAACTTGAACACGACCTCTGTTAGAACACCTAGACAAAACAGCCTTATGAGCAATCTCTTGATCAAAATCAGCATGATCACTTTTATCAGATGATTCTCCTGATGATTCTAATTCTATCGATTCATTAATTGTTGCTGCTGATGATGTATATGCTTCCTGCAAATATTTCTGTTCTCTTTTTGCCTTTCATATGCTAGTGATCGCTCAATTCTGCTAGCTTCTTTCTTTGAAAGTTTTCATGTCTACTCCTATCATTGATCCACGACGGCCTTTTTCTCTTGACCTTGTAAGAATAAGCGATCTTCCTCAATCTTAATCAAACTCATGGCATCCTGGTGTGCAATATCAAATAAATCATCCAGTGACTCGCCAAAAATATCACGTTTCTTGCTTTCAGTAGATGTGATCTATTTATGTTTTTTTTGAGTGACTGCCATTCTTATGAAGACGTACAACTCTCTCACGCACATGTAATTCAGTTGTTGTAGGTATACGTGCTCTTTTCCAAATCGGCAAAATTAAACGAACAGTTTTTTAACACTTTCCTTCAGACTCATTTGTTTATCAGTATGAAAATTAAATAACACTTTTAGTACATCACGCCTTGATGGTAACTTTGCAGCACTAAATTTTTCTTCACATTTACCAACTAACCAAAATCACTGTAGCGTCTTGTTTTCATTGCATTCTTGGTAGACACTAAAAGCAAAACAACTGAACAATTACTGTATGTGGCTGAGCAGAAAAACACAGTTTAACACAACCCACCAGCAGTGCTTGAGAACAACGACTGACGTGTCATGTGTGCCAACTGGTGCATAGCTGCTTTCCTTGTTTGTTTACTTTTAAACCTGTACACAGAGCTGGGCAGTATTTAAATACATTTGTATTTAAATACATATTTAAATACATTTGTGTATTTAGAACTGTATTTGTAAATACATTTTTTCATGTATTTAAATATAGTATTTAAATACTTTAATGAGTATTTAAATACAATGTATTTAAATACTCAAAATATAAAAATGTAAATACTTTTACTGGTTTAATAACGTTCTGTACTAGCACAGTACGACGCGTTGACAGTGTAGTACAGCATGGTTCATGTTTCAACGTGTCAGTTCAATCAGTTGTGTGCCACTTAGTCGAAAGAGGTTGATTTCTTTATCGTGTGCGTGCCATGCCTTCAACAAGCAAATTTGTATGTATTTAAAATGTATTTACAAATGTATTTAAATACAATTGATGTATTTTGTATTTAGTATCTAAATACATTCGTAAAATGTATTTAGTATTTAGTATTTAAATACATTTCTCCTATGTATTTAGTATTTAGTATTTAAATACATTCAATGTATTTATTGCCCAGCTCTGCCTGTACAGACGTGTAGAGAATGTGTGACTAATACTTGTTCAGTAGCTCTATAACTCCACTTATGTGAAATACTTATATAAGAAAGAATGCTTTACCAAGAAACATAATGTGCAGAACTTGACAAATTACTAAAAACATAGCTAAATACTGTAGCATTAAATGCTGTTGAGCAAGTCCTAAATATTGATGCAGCTCCTTCAATTTTTTTTGTGTTGCATTTCTACATTAAATTGAACAATAATATACCCTGGTCGTTTAAAAAAATAAAATTAAAAATTCACTTTTATGTAATTGGCACACCCAAATATATATATATATATATATATATATATATATATATTATATATATATATATATATATATATATATATATAAGCACCCACTCCGCCAACTCCTATGTTATCTACTCAGATTCCCAAAGCGCACTGCTCTCCCTGAAAAAATTTACCCCCCCCTCACCCACTTGTCCGCACCATCCAACACACCTTCCACTCCTCAACGGTATCCCAGCACAAGACGGTCAACTTCTGCTGGGTCCCAGCACATGTTGGTATCAGGGGTAATGAGGAGGCGGACCGTACGACGAAGTCCGCTTGCTCTTTGCCAGTCTTCACCCGGCCCCCTTCCTTTCACGGATTTTTTCCCGACTCTCCGCCCTCACTTCCGTTCCATCTGGCAACGGGATTGGGACCATGCTATAAATAACAAGCTCTAGCGGATAAAAGCACACCTTGGATATTGGGCTTCCTCATTCCATAAGTCCCGTCATAAGGAAGTGGTTCTAGCCCCTCTCCGCCTAGGGCACACACGACGCACACACGGTCATCTTATGGCTAAATTGCCAGCCCCGCTCTGCCCCACCTGCCATACCCCCATTACCGTCGTCCACCTCCTGATCGAATGCCCGAATCTGTCTGACCGCCACAGCTGTTTCCCCTACCTGTCCCGCATCCGAACGTCCGAACGTCTCCAGTCCATACTCGCCGAAGGCCCCCACTTCTCAGCGGGTGAGTTGGTAGTGAGTTGGTTTCTTGTACTCTCCACCTCACATAGCCAGGTACGCCCGCCACATCGGGTATTGCTCTGAGCCAGGCGTCTAATGTTCTTTTGAAGATATGTCCACTGCAACACCATTTGTGTTCCTTAGGTCTTTGGGCATCTGATTAAACAGTTTTGGTCCCCTCTCAACAAAACTATTTTCTTTCAGGGTTGGGGATGTTCCCTGTCTCGCCTTTAATTTAGGAACACGACACAGTCTTCCTTTTCTACTTTCCACTGTTTTTTTGGGGAGTTACAGGGTTGAGTAAGATTAGGGACTAGTTTCTCCATTATTTTCAAGGTGTAAATAATGGTGTATATCTCTCTCCTCCTTTCCAGTGAATATAGGTTTAGTTCGCGTAACCTTTCCCAGTAATTTAGTTCTTTACACCCATTGATCTTGGCTGTGAAGCTTCTCTGAATCACTTCTAGCTGTCTTAATGTATCCTTTTTTATGGGGATGTTAGGACCGATCATTATTCCAATTTGGGTATGATCAGTGTTTTCAGTAGAAGAATCATTATATTCTTATCCCTTCGTTTAAAGGTTCTCAGTATCTGCCCACTTATTCTCTTTGCTCTGTTTTACTGCTATTTTGTTTTGTGTTTCAAATTTCGCATCATCGGTCATTACAACCCCATAATCTTTTGCTTTGGAATTTCTCTGAATTTCCTGTCCATTTTGGGTATAACATTCCATGGATTTTAGGTCCTCTCTTTTTCCGTACCTTAACAGCTGAAATTTCTGTGTTAAACTTCATATTGTTGTCTTCCGTCCACTTGTAGATTCTGTGCATGTCGGTTTGTATAGATCCTATATCTTCTGGGTTTCTTATTTTTCTACTGATCTTTGTGTCATCGACAAAGGATGTTACTGTGCTGTCTCTGGTAACGTCCTCATCTATGTCAGTTAGCATGATTATGAAGAGTAGTGGAGCTAATACTGTTCCTTGTGGTACTGAGCTGAGGACCTCTGATTCTGATGAAGATACTCCTTGTACTGTAACGACTTGCCTCTGCTCACTAAGGAAATTATATATCCATTTCCCTACTTTTCCTGTTATTCCCATATATTTCAGTTTATGTATTATGATTCCATGGTCACACTTGTCGAACGCTTTGGCAAAGTCTGTGTATATTACATGATAGTTTTTATTACTTTCAAGTGCATGAATAATGTTGTAGTGTTCCATTAGTTGTGATAGGTATGATATGCTTGACCGAAACCCATGTTGGTTATCATTGAATTTTTTCTGAATTTCCTTTTAAAAAGTCATAGATTTTCTAACTATTCTTTCAAATATTTTAGTGAGATGAGATGTAAGCAACACTGGCCTATAGTTTTTGGTCTCGGATCGATCTCCTCCTTTATATACTGGCACTATGCTCGCGCTCTTCAGGATGCCCAGTATTTTTCCCGTGTCTGGTGATCGTCTCCATATCCAATATTGGTGCTCAGCGATTGCATTCTTGCAGTTTTTTATCCATTTTTGCAAAATTATACGAGTACTTTGAATTGACTTTTATCACTTTTATAGCGTCGTCGTCGTCTTTTTCTGTATGTTTCTCAAGTAGTTCCTGTATGACGTCATCGATACTCTGCAGTTTATCATTTAACATTTTTCTGATGTTATCTTTACAGTGACTTAATTTTGCAGTCACTCGTTTTCTCTTTCGGAATAATGACATCTTTTGTCTCTCGAACCTGCTTCTCTTTCCTTTTTGTTGTATTTTTGGGACATGTCTTTCCACATTTTCCAGCGTCTTCTCTGAAGTCATTAGCATCTTTTCCGTTGTCTTGGCCTCGAAAATGGTTTTCTAATCTATTACTGCCATGCTGGATGCAACATCTTCCCAGTTTATAGCTTTGGAGTGAAAATTAAAAATTTCGAATTTGCTTTCTGTTGTTCGTGTTCTTTCCTCTCCTGTTGCTTTAATATTGGTTATTATTTCAATAATGTTATGGTCTGATATTATAGTTGGGGATATTTCTACATTATCAATTAGGTTGCTGTTTGTGAATACCAAATCTAGGCAGTTTTTTCTTGTGTTTTCTGTTATTTCTTGCGTTAACATAAATTCATGAACTCGAGCGAGCAGCATTTTTACCTGCTCCCGCTCTTCCCGTGTGTCCCTCTTATCCTGGTGTATACATATTTTTTTCAATCCTTTTTCGATTTCATGAATGGGAAATTAAAATCACCAAAGAGAAAAATATTTGGGGTTGGAGAGTGTAGATCTTTTACCCAGTTTCTTACCTCTGTATTGGAATCTGAAAATTTTGAATTTGGCGTGTTTTGGGGTCTGTACATCACAATTAGTACCATATTTAATTTTTCAACTTTTGCTGCTACACATTCTACGTAGCTGTTTGAGGTACTTAGTCATTTCTACCATATGCCTTTCGCGTGTGTAAATAGCACATCATCCTCTGTCTCACTGTTCTGTCGGCTCGGAATATGTTATAGTTGTCAGTTTGTATTTCTTTTTTGTCAACACAGAACTCAGTTTTCACAGTTCGCCTGGTAGTGCTTTAGATGAGTTTCCGTGAGGCATGCAAAGTCTGCTCCGGCTTCCTGCATGAGTCCTGAGTCCTTTCAGGTATAAAACTTTGTCCGGGGAATGATTTGATTTAAGCCCCTGAATGTTGGCTAGGATTATTTGTATTTTTTCTCTATCGTTTTCGTTGCCTTGTGCTCCTTCGAGAACTCGCCTTTTTTTATCCTTGTCGGTACCTGTTGTCCCGATAACGCATGAAGTGTCTTTGTGCGTGCCTTCTGTCCAGCTCTCGGATTCCTATATTTGTCAGCCGAGTTTGTATTTGCTGGATAGTATTTAGCAGCTGAATTGTGTTGGCTACGTCTAAAAAATTAGTACCCTTCTTTGATGTTCGTTTTTCCTGTTCACCCGTTGCGTTCCTTTGAGGGTGGTGGTAACGGCATTTTTGTCCATATTTGCACCTCCCATATCTTGCATAGGTGTTGCAGACAGTGAGATGGTGGAACTTGCACTGCTTTTCAAATTTGCAATATCAACTTGTGTAATGTGTGTTACATAATGTGGGATGTGCACAGATGCATTTCCCATCCCGATATCTGCAGTTCCCTTTTGCGTAGTATTTACATACTGTATTTTCTACGTTTCTACTTGTTATCCTATTATTTTCAATGTTCTTAATTTTGGTATTATCATTATTTTTCTTTGGCTGTTTATTTCCTACGTTTTTAGTTATCTTTTTTATCATTTCGCTCGTTGGACATTTTTACTACCACGCAACTTTTACTTCTTTTTTCTTTCATCTATGTCTTCATTCCTTATTATATTGTTTATATTGTTGTTCGTTATTATATTGTTGTTCGTTATTATATTGTTTGTTTGTTATTATATCGTTGTTTGTTTGTTATTATATCGTTGTTCGTTATTATGTTATTGTTCGTTATTTCCTCCTCTCATAGCCACCCGAAATTTCATTAGGACATTTCTGGACTCTTCTTTCCCCATTATTTCAGCCTTTTTTGTAACACTCGAGTTTGTTTTCTCCATTTCTTTAAATACCGCGAAGGAATTTACAGTCTGTTTACATGCGTCACACAAAAATATGATTCCCACGATCTGTTTCGCGTTCGAGACAAGAGATATTTTCCTATCATCCCAGTTCATGCAGATAGTCATGCAGTTTTTGACAGAAATCGCATCTTATTGCTGCATTTTCAGTTGTTTCCAGATTACACAAATTGCAGATTAAGTGAGAATTTGGACCCATAGTCATGCTATTCATTAATTAGCGTAAAAAGAAATACACACAAAAATTATTTATTTATTTTATTGTTTTCCTTTCTTTCTCTTTTCTTTCCTTTCGATGGTCACGAGGGTTTTCTGACCTTTGCGTTTTATGACCTTTTTCCTGCCTTGTTTCAAAATTTCTCGAATGGTAACCGTGTTACGGTTTAAATATATTGGTGATAATTTATGTAAACTGTATTGCACTTTCTTAATTTTACTGAATTTCACTGAATACTTTATATGCACGGATTCAATGATACTTTATACACTTTCGGCTGTAAACAGAATAAACCGCCGAGTAGTTTATTCCCTTCTTATTTGGGTGTTAATACAGAGAGAGAGAGAACACGTCCATTCCCCACAAGGTACAAGCAAACTATCTATCTAATCTATCTAATCTATCTATCTATCTATCTTATATAATATACCTTTCAACCTTTCAAATTTTGCGTGCGATGATTCCTCCTTTCACGAAGGTCAAGCTTGTCGCCCCTCTCGAGTTGGCCAGGTGAAGTAGTGAGTTGGTTTCTTGTACTCTCCACCTCACATAGCCAGGTACACCCGGTTCATCGGATATTGCTCTGAGCCAGGTTTCTAATCTTCTTTTGAAGATGTCCACTGCAACACCACTCGTGTTCCTTAGGTCTTTGGGCAGCTGATTAAACAGTTTTGGTCCTCTTACAACAAAACTATTTTCTTTCAGGGTTAAGGGTGTTCCCTGTCTCGTCTTTAATTTGGGAACACGACACATTCTTTTTTTACTTTCCACTGTTGTTTGGGGAGTTACAGGGTTCAGAGTAAGATTAGGGACTAGTTTCTCTATTATTTTCCAAGTGTAAATAAGGGTGTATCATCTCTCATCCTTTCCAGTGGAAATAAATAAATAAATAAATATATATATTATAATATATATATATATATATATATATATATATATATATATATATAATGTACATGTACCGTATATATTCGTGTAATAGTCGATCTCATGTAAAAAGTCGACCCCCGACTTTTAGCCAAAAAATGCTAAATTTTTGCAAGTAGATGGCGTTGGCACCATAGCTGGAAGTTGAGCATTTGTTTATGAAATCGTGGATAATGATGAGGCTCATGCCTCACATATATATCACTAATAATAGCCACTATTTGAGCTTTAGCCTATGGTAATTTCATTGGAATAAGCAAGTGTGTGTGTGTGTGTGTGTGTGTGTGTGTGTGTGTGGTTAGAAACTTAGAGATGACAAGATGGTGATCGTGTTGGAAAGCTGATATTACCGCAGTTATCGTAACATTTCATTACACCAAAACTGTATTTGAAGTATTTAGCTACCGAAAAACTGTAGTACTAGGCTGTATATATGATAAGAGTGATTATGAAAAAGCAGTTTACAGTAAGTCTTTGTTGGCTATTGGGTAACCTAAGCTAAGGCTACCGGTACGTTAAAATAGAGGGGAATCGGATTGGTGGTTATTATTTTATAAATAAATATTTGATGATGGCAATAATTCTTTGTGCTTTTGTTCTTTATTGTCTTGTATTGGACTTTTGTTAATTTTTAGGGGGACTCGTACCGAGTATGTTCTAATGCTATCTGGAACAGAGAGGAAGCTTTCAGAAGATACCGTGGGTCGTTTCCATTTGGGGGCTAGCAGCGAATTTTAATGAAAATCGGTATACTAATGTAGTTTTGGTCACTGATTTAAAAAATAACTTTCTTTTTTGGAAAAATGAAAAACAAACATGTTAGAGCACTTTAAATAATTAATGTGTTTTTAACGAAAATATCATGACAACGTAACCAATCGTCAAGGGCGTACAGTTGACCTAATCGGGCATTCAATTTGTTTGTGTTTCATTTCTCCAAAAAAGAATTATTTAAAGTGCTCTAACATGCCTAATATAGTGACCAAAACGACATTAGTATACCGATTTTTATTAAAATTCGCTGCTAGCCCCCAAACGGAAAAGATCCGATACCGTCGCCGTCTTAACTCTTGACTTTCACTCAGCTTATATTTCTGCCCGGAATCGTGCAAAATCTGTTCTTCGACTCGCCAGAAATTCCTTCATCCGACAAAAATGTGAACACCTATCCAATTCTAATTCTCGCTATTTCTGGCATCTAGCTAAGAACCTCTTCAACAACTTTACTTCCTCTCCTTTTCCTCCTCCTTTCCATTCCGACGGCTCATTTGCCGGCCGTCTCCTGAGTCTGACAAAGCTAAACTCTTCGCTCAAACTTTCGCTTCCAACTCAACTATGGACAATTCCGGTGCTGTTCCTCATCTCTTCCTCCCTCTGACTTTTTTGTCTGAAATTAGAATCTCCTCTAAAGATGTTCTTTCTGCCCTATCTGGGCTCAACTCCAGGAAGGGGTATGGTCCTGATGGTGTTCCTCCTGTTTTTAACACTCTGGACTACTATTTACGCGTTTCGCGTCAAAACTTTATCCTACCCAATTTGTGTAATCTGGAAACAACTGAAAATGCAGCAATAAGATGCGATTTCTGTCAAAAACTGCACGACTTTATCTGCATGATCTGGGATGATAGGAAATATCTCTTGTCTCGTACGCGAAACAGATCGTGGGAATCATATTTCTGTGTGACGCATGTACACAGACTGTAAACCCCTTCGCGGTATTTAAAGAAATGGAGAAAGCAAACTCAAGGGTTACAAAAAAGGATGAAATAATGAAAATTCGGGTGGATGAGAGAGAGGAGGAAACAACGAATAACAATATAATAACGAGTAACAATATAAACAATATAATAAGGAATGAAGACATATATGAAAGAAAAGAGAAGTAAAAGTTGCGAAGTAGTAAAAATGTCCAACGAGCGAAATGATAAAAAGATAACTACAGTAAAAACGTAGGAAATAAACAGCCAAAGAAAAATAATGATAATACCAAAATTAAGAACATTGAAAATAATAGGATAACAAGAAATAGAAACATAGAAAATACGGTATGTAAATACTACGCAAAAGGGAACTGCAGATATCTGGATGGAAAATGCATCTATGCACATCCCACATTATGTAACACACATTACACAAGTCGATATTGCAAATTTGAAAAGAAGTGCAAGTTCCACCATCTTACTGTCTGCAACACCTATGAAAGATATGGGAGGTGCAAATACGGACAAAAATGTCGTTACCACCACCCTCAAAGGAACGCAACGGGTGAACAGGAAAAACGAACATCAAAGAAGGGTACTAATTTTTTAGACGTCGCCAAAACAATTCAGCTGCTAAATACTATCCAGCAAATACAAAGTCGGCTGACAAATATAGGAATCCGAGAGCTGGACAGAAGGCACGCACAAAGACACTTCATGCGTTATCGGGACAACAGGTACCGACAAGGATAAAAAGAGAGAAATTCTCGAAGGAGCACAAGGCAACGAAACCGTCACCACCATTGGAAAACGAATCGGAACCACCTGAATGCGAAAACGATAGAGAAAAAATAAAAAATAATCCTAGCCAACATTCAGGGCCTTAAATCAAATCATTCCCCGGACAAAATTTTATGCCTGAAAGGACTCATGCAAGAAGCCGGAGCAGACTACATGTCTCACGGAAACCCATTTAAAGGACTACCAGGCGAACTGAAAACTGAGAGTTCTGTGTTGACAAAAAAGAAATACAAATTGACAACTGTAACATACTCCGAGCCGACAGAAATAACAGACGAAGCAAGAAAAAACAACTGCCTAGATTTGGTACTCACAAACAACAGCAACCTAATTGATAATGTAGAAATATCCCCAAATATAATATCGGACCACAACATTATTGAAATAACAACCAATATAAAAGCAACAGGAAAGGAAAGAACTCGAACAACAGAAAGAAGCAAATTCGAATTCTTTAATTTTCACCCAAAGCTATAAACTGGGAAGATGTCGCATCCAGCATGGAAATAATAGATTGGAAAACCATTTTTGAGGCTAAGACAACGGAAGAGATGCTAATGACTTTAGAGGAGAAGACGCTGGAAATTGTGGAAAGACATGTCCCAAAAATACAGCAGAGGAAAGAGGAGCGGGTTCGAGAGACAAAAGAAGTCATTGTTCCGAAAGAGAAAAAGAGTGACTGCAGAACTAAGTAACTGTGAAGATAACATCAGGAAAATATTAAATGATAAACTGAAGGGTATCGATGACGTCATACAGGAACTAATTGAGAAGCATAGAGAAAAAGACGACGACGACGTTGTAGAAGCGATAAAGGTTAACCCAAAGTACTTCTATAATTTTGCAAAAAGGAAGTCGGAAAAACCATGCGACTATCGGACATCTGAAAAACGAGAACACTGCTTTATCTGATGATCTAACAGAAGTATCTGAAATATTAAGAGCTCAGTACGAATCATCTTTCAGTATCCCAAAAACTGACAAACTGATATGCGATAGAAACGCGTTGTTTGAAGAACAACTACAAGGGGAACGTATAACGGACTTCGACTTTCCGACAGATGATATTACACAAGCTATAGGGAAACTAAAAGCACACACAGTGGCAGGAACGGATAAATGGAATGCCACACTGATCAAAAACTGCAAGAATGCAATCGCTGAGCCCCTCTATTAGATATGGAGGCGATCACTAGACAGGGGAGAAATACCGGGCATCCTGAAGAGCGCGAACATAGTCCCAGTATATAAAGGAGGAGATCGATCCGAGGCCAAAAACTACAGGCGAGTGTCGCTTACATCTCATCTCACCAAAATATTTGAAAGAATAGTTAGACAGAAAATCTATGACTTCTTGGAAACTCAGAAAAAATTCAATGATAACCAACACGGGTTTCGGTCAGGCAACTAATAGAACTAATAGAACACTACAACTAATAGTACACTACTAATAGAACACTACTAATAGAACACAACTAATAGAACTAATAGAACACAACTAATAGAACACTACAACAACATTATTCATGCACTTGAAAGTAATGAAAACTATCATGTAATATATACAGACTTTGCCAAAGCGTTCGACTAGTGCGACCATAAAATCATAATACATAAACTGAAATATATAAGAATAACAGGAAAAGTAGGGAAATGGATATATAATTTCCGTAGTGAGCGGCGGCAAGTCGTTACAGTAGGAGTATCTTCGTCAGAATCAGAGGTCCTCAGCTCAGTACCACAAAGAACCGTATTAGCTCCACTACTCTTCATAATCATGCTAACTGACATAGATGAGGACTTTACCAGAGACAGCGCAGTAACATCCTTTGTCGATGACACAAAGATCAGTAGAAAAATAAGAAACCCAGAATATATAGGATCTCTACAAAACCAACATGAACAGAATCTAGAAGTGGACGGAATACAACAATATGAAGTTTTGCACTGAGAAATTTCAGCTGTTACGGTAAGGAAAAAGAGAGAAACTAAAATCCATGGAATGCTTATACCCCAAATGGACAGGAAATTCAGAGAAATTCCAAAGCAAAAGATTATGGGGTTGTAATGACTGATGATGCGAAATTTGAAACACAAAACAAAATAGCAGTAAAACAGAGCAAAGAGAATAAGTGGGCAGATACTGAGAACCTTTGAACGAAGGGATAGGAATATAATGATTCTTCTACTGAAAACACTGATCATACCCAAATTGGAATACTGATCGGTCCTAACATCCCCATATAAAAAGGATACATTAAGACAGCTAGAAGTGATTCAGAGAAGCTTCACAGCCAAGATCAATGGGTGGAAAGAACTAAATTACTGGGAAAGGTTACGCGAGCTAAACCTGTATTCAGTGGAAAGGAGAAGAGAGAGATGCACCATCATTTACACTTGGAAAATAATGGAGAAACTAGTCCCTAATCTTACTCTGAACCCTGTAACTCCCCACACAACGGTGGAAAGTAGACAAAGAAGACTGTGTCGTGTTCCCAAATTGAAGGCGAGACAGGGAACATCATTAACCCTGAAAGAAAATAGTCTTGTTGTGAGAGGACCAAAACTGTTTAATCAGCTGCCCAAAGACCTAAGGAACACGAATGGTGTTGCAGTGGACATCTTCAAAAGAAGATTAGAGGCCTGGCTCAGAACAATCCCCGATGAGCCGGGCGTACCTGGCAATGTGATGTGGAGAGTACAAAAAACCAACTCACTACTTCACCATGCCAACTCGAGAGGAGGGGCGACAAGCTTGACCTTCGTTAAATGAGGAATCATCGCGCGGAACCTTTGAAAGGTTGAAGGTATTCTTGGGTTACTTCTTACGTGAAACGCGTCAAGTTGATCTGTACCTCGTCACAGTTCCGTTTTCTCATTGTTATCAGTTGCTCGGAGACACTAGCACTGGACACACTACATGCGTCAAGACGACAATACTCACAGAAATTTTGCATTTACTCTTGTCCTGATCAACTTTACGCGTTTCACGTAAGAAGTGACCCAATGGTCGGATAGAGTTTTGACGCAAAAAGCGTAAGTAGAAGTCCAGTGTGTTAAGAACTGTGCTTCTGTGCTTCTGTGCTTCTGTGCTGACACTCTGCTTTGGCAAACTCTTTCATCTTTGTCTCTCATCTGGTACTTTTCCTTCCTGCTGGAAATTCACTTTCATTCAGCCTGTCCCAAAGAAGGGTGACCACTCTCAACCCTCCAACTATCGTCCAATTGATTTGATTTCTTCCCTTTCCAAAGTTTTTGAATCTATCCTTAATAGGAAGATTCTTAAACAACTTTCTTCTCGCAATCTTCTTTCAGATCATCAGTATGGATTCCGCAAGGGACGCTCTACTGGTGATCTTCTTGCATATATATCTACCGCTTGGTCATCCTCCTTTCGGGATTTCGGTGAAACTTTTACTATTGCGCTAGACATATCAGAAGCTTTTGATAGAGTCTGGCACAAATCTTTAATTTCTAAACTGCCGTCTTTCGGTTTCTATCCTTTTATGTGTGCCTTTATCTCTAATTTCCTTTCTGGCCGATCTATAGCTGCGGTTGTAGATGGCCACCGTTCTCCTAAAACTATCAACAGTGGTGTTCCTCAGTGTTCTGGACTGTAGTCTGTCGCCCACTCTTTTTCTTTTATTTATTAATGATCTTTTAATTCGCACATCCTGTCCTATTCACTCCTATGCCGATGATTCCACTCTTCACTTCTCCACCCACCTCCCAAGGCCTCCCTCACAGCAGTCACTCCATGATTCACGTAGTACGGCTATGGATCACTTGACCTCTGATCTTTCTGCTATCTCTGATTGGGGCAGAGAAAACCTTGTTGCTTTCAATGCTTCAAAAACTCGGTTCTTCCATCTGTCTACTCGTCACAATCTTCCACACGACTATCACTTACCTTCAACAACACACAACTAAATCCTTCCTCTTCTCTTAACATTTTTGGCGTTCCCTTTTCTCGTGAAAAAAAATCACGTATACTGTTTCTAAAACAGCTTCTGAGAGGTTTAGGTGTGCTGTACCGGCTTCGCAGTTTCTTCACTTCCGCTCGGTTGCTGTCTCTGTACAGGGCTTTTGTCCGCCCCTGTATAGAATATGCTTCTCATGTATGGGGTGGCTCATCCCACACAGCCGTACTTGACCGGGTGGACTCAAATGCTTTTTGTCTCCTCAATTCCCAGCCTCTTACTGATTGTCTTTAATTCCCCTCTCTTCGCCGCAGTGTTGCCTCACTCTCTCTTTACTATCGCTATTATAACGGACACTGCTCTTCTGAACTCTCTAACTGCATGCCGCCTCCTTTAAGGAGAGCACGCAGCAGCACCAGACTTTTTACACTTTCTCATTCCTTTTCTGTCCAACTATATAACGCAAGGGTTAATTGGTATTTTCAATCTTTCATCTACTCAACCGGTGAACTCTGGAGCAATCTTCCTCAATCCATCTCTCCCCCTGTCTTTGACCTTGAATCTTTCAAACGCAGAGTGTCGAGGCATCTGAAAAACCCTGGACCTAGATTTTGGCTCTCTTCTTCTGGTGGGGAGGAGGTGCGCTTTTGCGGGCATTGGCCCTTGGCACCTCCTTCCTGCGTAAAAAAAATGAATTTCAACCCCTTGAAAACAGCATTTGTGTAATAGTCGTCCCCCTAAATTCAGCCTAAAAAAATGGCCCAAACAATTTTACTTCTACACAAGTATATACGGTAGTGGTTAGCATCCCTGACTACGAATCCACCGGCCCCGGGTTCGAAACCTGTTGACGGCAGGCGGCGCGCAGCAAACCCAGCTGTTCATCCTTCCACACAACAAAAGTTGATAGATAAATGGGTACCCTGGGTAGCTAGTGGTTAAGACGCTGGGCTACTGATCAGGAGGTTGTGAAATCGAGTCCGGGTGAGGATTTTGTAATTTCTGACCGCCCGTGGTAGGTTGTGGTTCGGATTCCACGTTAAACTCTAGGTTTAAGGTGGAAGCCTGACCTTCGTCAGAATGAACAAGCAAAACCAAGGTTAACCACGGTGTTTTACACACACACACACACACACACACACACACACACACACACACACACACACGGTGAGTCACGACGAAATGTCATAACTTCGGGAGCTTATAGCTAAGACAGGCAGTGAAGTTCATACTTTTTTCCTACTTTTTCCTATTTTTCAAGAAATTCCTATTTACTCCTAAATTATTTTTTTATATATTTTTTTTTTTGGCAAAATTTTCTTACTTTTCCTATTTTTATGAACACTTATCAATTGACATTCATTATTGTATCATTTTATTGTATTTTACTTTACAGTGTTTCATTGTATTTTATTGTATGATATATCTATATGTAGCTATATGTATGTATATATTTTTATTGTATTTTTATGAGCAGTTATCAGTTGGCATAAATTGTGTTATTTCATTTTGGATGAATTGTGTTCACTAGTTGTTTAGACGTTCCAATATTGTTTAGTTCTTTGCTAAAAATGCCTGGAGGAAAAACAAAATTTTCGTCTGCTTGGTTGGAAGTGATAGACGTTAATTACCAAAGACTAGTGCAGTGGTGTCGTAAAGGAAAAGATGAATACCGTGGTTATTGTCGGTTTTGTGATGTAGATGTAAGATGTGATAATGCTGAGAAAACCCAGTTGTTGCAACATGCGAGAAGAGAACATGCATAAAGAAGCTATTAAGTTTGTTCAGGACAAATATCAGAGTAAGCTTATTTTTAGTAGTACTTCAACTGGTACACATGGTCCAGCAAAGCTTGTTGCAGTTAATTACGAAGGTGCATGTGTAACTGCGCAAATATACTGGTTGGCTAAGGTCGCCTCGTGCAACTACAATTTGAGATCAATTGATTGTGTTGGAGATACATTTAGGAGTATGTTTCCTGATAGTAAGATCGCTGCAAATTTTTCCTTGAGTAGAATAAATGCTTCGTATATAATAGGAGAAGGAATGGCACCTTACTTCAGACGATATGAGGAATTCGGATTTGTCGTTTGTTATGCATTTTGATGAGACAAGCAATGGACAAGTAAAGAAACAGATGGATCTCACTTTACGCTTTTGGTCACTTACACACAGAGGCGTACCGAAGGGGAGGGCGACAGGGGCGATCGCCCCCCTCTTGAGCTAATAAATTATTATTTTGATTATTTTTACATATTTAATTTACATATTCAATTAAATATTTTACATATTTCATTTCATTATTATTTTTACTAGTACAGTTCCCGCCACTTCGCTGACGGTTAGACAGGCTAAACTACAAAAAAAGAACCCAGCCGTGAAAATTTTGAGCTTCACATTGTGTCAACATTTCTGAATCTGGTATCTCCCAAAACCTCCTCACCCCCATTCATGCAACTTGGGGGCTAACCTCCTCCCCCATTACCCCACCCCCACCCTTCCCCCATTGCTAAACTACAGAAAAGAACACAGTCATGAAAATCTTGAGCTTCACATTGCCGCCCGTAATACAATTTCTGATTTTTTTTTACAATTTCTGATTTTTTTTCTCACCATTTTTTATCACAATTTCTGAAAGTGTGATGGACGGACAGACGGACAGCTCTCTTATTATAGTATAGATTATTAACTATTATTTTGATTATTTTTACATATTTAATTTACATACTCAATTAAATATTTTACATATTAAATTTCATGCGCCAATCGAAAAATGTTAGTTAGCTTTCTAGCGATTTTGTGTTCCATGAGTATTGCGTCATTTTTCATGGCACCTGGCAACCGCAGTTTATCGATTTCTGTTTACATTCATTTAAATATTTAGTTTGTGAACTTTCCACATTTTTATAATTTTAAGTATTGATTAAAACTGTGTGTGTGTGTGTGTGTGTGTGTGTGTGTGTGTGAAGGCCGCGTGGTCTCAAACATGTAACATAAATGAAATGAGACATTAAGTGTTATTTTTAAAATTTGGTATTCAGTTTTTTACACATTTTAAAATTTAGTTTCAAAGTTTTCATTTAATTTACAATTTTTCACATTGTATTGCACACACAAAATTTTGTGTGGATTTTGTTTGGATTTTTTATTTCATTATAATGGACTTTAATGTTATGGTTAGTAATAATTTCTCTCTCTATTTGTAACTTTGTAGAGTACTATTTGCCAGGGTTGTGGAGTCGGTCCAAAATTTTCCGACTCCGACTCCGACTCCGACTCCGACTCCACACATTGTCAAAAATTCGACTCCGACTCCGACTCCACACATTGTAAAAAATCTAAAAATCCGACTCCGACTCCTCACATTTTAAATATACGACTCCGACTCCTCTAGTGTTTCACTCTATAATTATCATAATAATAAGACATTTCATCACCACCACACTAAGTGTGAAATTTTATATTTTATATTTTATATTTAAATAAATATTAATTGTATATTCTGAAAATGTAAAAAAAAAATATTAAAAAAACTTAATCTAGGGGCTATCAATGAATAAGGTTTATTGACCAAAAAAACTAAATAACCTAAATGTTAGTATTTAGGATTTAGAAATTAAGGGTGACACAGGACAGAAATTGGAGTCGGAGTCGGAAGTTTTTTACCGACTCCGACTCCGACTCCGACTCCGCCCTGAAATGTGCGACTCCACGACTCCGACTCCACGACTCCGACTCCGACTCCACAACCCTGCTATTTGCAGGTGTCACAGGACTAAAGATAATGGACTTTTATAAATTTTTCAAAAGAAAAAATGTCCAAACTGACAGTGGTTCTACAGAGCATGATGATCAAAGTATTGTTAATCCCAGTAAAATTGCTAGGTTACAACAGGATGAGAATGAAAGTGAAAATATTTCGGCGCCTTCGGCGTTAGCTCTTGCTTCCCCTACTACTAAAAATCTAAAATGGCTTAGGATCCCGAAAACTCTTAATCCTGCCCTGAGAATAATTTTCTTTTATAAAGGTAACAGTCCGAGGAAATGCTTAATCTCGAAATTAGCACTTTTTTATTCTTATGTTAATACAAATCAGCATCCTAATTGCGGTTTGCATTGAATATTATGTTACTAATCAGATTTTTATCATAATTTTTATATTTTTTATATGATTTTTATACAGGGTGTCCGAGAATTATCTGTACAATTATTGGCTGTTATTAAAAGTCAACCATGAAGTGTAGAAATTCCAGTGTTGTCCCATTTTACAGAGAATCTCTAAGTTTTTTCTGATACCAAGTTTTGACAAGTTTTTTAGAAATTCCAGTGTGTCCGAAAATTATCTGTACAATTTCATCTTTTAATAAAATTCTTGATAACACACGTAAAATTCTTAAACAAGATTATTTAGAATCTGTATTTTCAAAAGTTTCTTTTATTAAAGTAACGTTGTTACAAACATTCGATATGTGCACCATTTGTGATTCGCAAAACATCCAATCGATACTCCAAATGTTGCCATGTACGCTGCAGCATATCCACATCAATTCGCTCAATAGCAGCTGTGATTCTTGCTTTTAAATCATCAATGTCTGTCACCCGCGTACATTTCTAAAAAACTTGTCAAAACGTGGTATCAGAAAAAACTTAATGAGATTCTCTGTAAAATGGGACAACACTGGAATTTCTACACTTCATGGTTGACTTTTAATAACAGCCAAAAATTGTACAGATAATTTTCGGACACCCGGTATTTTTATCCATAATGTGTCTTAGCAGTAGCTAGTTAATCATCTCTAATTGAACGATAAGCTCATCATGAACGTACATAAAAATTATTTATCTCTATTTCAATTATACTTCTCCGATTAGTTCCAAGTTCGCCCCCCCCCCCCCCACTTGGCAAATTTCTGGGTACGCCCCTGCTTACACATAGACAAGTATGGGTGGCATATTATACATCTCTGTTTTTTGGCCATGCAGAAGGAGAAAGGATTGCTTCCAGGATGTTTGAGCGGCTGCAGGAAGGCAAAATTCCTGTTACAAAGCTTATTACACTTGTCAGAGATGGACCAAATGTTAACAAGACAGTCTCTGCGAAACTACTACAAATGATAAAAGATGAACACCCACAATTTAAAGATTTCATTGATCTGGAGTTGTGGCCTCCATGTTATACACAATATTTTCGCCAAAGGCTTAGAGAAATATAGAAAAGATATTGATCAGCTTTGTTTAGATGTACATGCTCTGTTCAAATACAGTTCTACACGGAGAGAGGAAGTCCTATCAGAAGCTTCAGCGAGAGATGGAAATTTACCTGTATACATTTCAGCAGCACACAGAAGTACGCTGGTTAAGTCTTGGTCTTGCCATCAGGAGACTTGACCAGTGGGAATGCATATGTGACTTCATCAAAGAACTTGGCAAAAATGAGAAAACTGCCCCAAAAAGTGCCAGTTACAGACGAGTTTGTAGATTGCTGACTTGTGACCAAAAAAAGCTAACAAAGTTGCAGCTTGATTTCTTCAAGGGGTGTGTCCCTATTTTTGAAGAATTTCTGACTAATTTTCAATTGAGTAGCCCAACCATTCACCCTCTCTATGACAATATGTGTTGAACTTTCCTGAAGCTCTTGGGTAGGTTCATGAAGTCAGAAGCAATAAAAGGAATATATGGTGCTAACTTGTCATCGATTAATATTCAAGATCGAAATCTTCAGCTCGCTGACCAGGACCTGGTTATTGGCGATACTACAAGAAAGGCTGTAGCTTTATTAAAGCTATTTTGGGAATAAGATCTTTCTTTGTTGCAGCAACAGGCCATTTGCAGTTAAGGCTTCCATTACACAACAAAATCTCAAAGGATCTTGGTTGTATCAATCCCTTGAAGAGACAAAACTAGTACCATTTCTTCCATCAAGAATTTAACACGGAACCTGCAACCTGAACTGGATGGTAATGCAGTTCTGGATGAGTGGAAACTGTTTCAATCAGATCCCGAAATTCCAGATTTCGATGCCGGTCATGGAGTTCAAGAATATTGGAATAAGGTGTTCTCATTGCAAACAGGTGATGGTAATAAGCGGTACAAACTTCTACCATTTGTCATCAAATCTGGATTGGTTCTATCACAAACAAATGCAGAATCAGAATGGAGCCCTTCAATTAATGGCAGCGTAGTAACAAAAGAAAGAGCATTACTTGGTGTAACGACTATAACAGGCCTCCGCACGGTAAAAGAAGCTGTTCGATATTATGATCCCATCAACAGCAAACCTGAAAAAATTTAAATTAGAAAATAACTCATAGGTGGTGTTAAATCTGCATATAAGACAAGACTTGACCAGGAAAAATTGGAAGAAGAAAAGCTGAAAAAGGAAAAACAGATAAGAACGGAGGAAGAAGAGCGAGCAAAGAAGGAAAAGAGGAGTGGGTACAGAGAAAGATATGTCTAGCATTATCAGAAACAGAGCTCACAAAAGACGACGACATTAGGAATGAATTAGAGGCAGCAGATCAATTACTTAGTGAGGCTACTAGAAAACTGCAGGATGCAGTTGCCAGTTCATCTGTTAACAAACAGAATGTAACTATAGTCACTATGATGCAAGATGCAGCCGGACAAAAACGTGAGGAAGCAACGAAAAAGATGAATGAGATACGTGAGAAACGCAAAATGCTGGGGAGTAAAAAACACAAACTGTTACAAAAGGTCATGCCATCTACCCAGCAAGAGTTGAAAAAGATTTCAGAAGACAAATTGGATGTTACAAAGAAAAAATTCAAACATGTGAACTATGTTTAATCAGAACAAATGACTACACATTCTCCTAGTAATATTACTTTATAGGTATATAATCTCTATTTGCTAATATTTTATATCTGTATTTGCCTAGGTTGATTATTTCTAATGAAAATAAAAAAATATATAAAGATAAAAATGTAATAAAAAAACTGGTGGAATAGGATGGCTATAAGGGGTGATGGGAGGCCATCTTTCAGACTTTGATACTGATAGAAATATTTCTAATTCTGTCCTATTTTTTAATGTTATTCCTATTATTTTCCTAATTTTCCAGATGTAAATTTCCAATTTTCCTATCTTTTGAAATGCTAAGGTCATTCCCAGTCAAAAACTCCATATGAACATAGGTCCGATTCTTAACGGTTATGGAGCTATGGATGTTGGAATTTCAAGCATGCGCATGCGTGACCTTGAACTGAATTGACAGTTGGTTACCGAACCGAACTAACTACGCAGTAGAGTGTTGTGTTTCACAGTGTGCAATTGATGTTTTGTGCGTTCACTATGCCTTTTACATTTTCAAATGCCGAATATGCCGATATGGTTTACGTTTCCAGATTTTGCGATGGAAATACTACTACTGTTGTCGCTGAATACCAGCGACGTTTTCCAAATCGAAGAATGCCGGGTCGACGAGTGTTCAGCAACGTTTTCCGGAAATTGCGAGAGAGCGGTTCATTTCCTAGTGTTACTGTTTTATCTGAGCGTCCGGTACAACAAGATGTGGCTGAACAAGGAAACATTATTCAGATGGTACAGCGGAGTCCTCATGTTAGTACGCGAAGGATTCCCCACACATCATAGAGTTCCTCAAACAAGAGTATGTAGAGCATTACACGAAGAAGGCATGTATCTATACCACGTACAGCGCGTTCAGCACCTCCATCCAACCTGGGGATCGTGCCCAACGGCTGGAATTTTGTAATTGGCTCAATGCCGATCGACAATTGCATCGATACGTCTTGTTCTGTGATGAGGCTCAATTTACACGCGACGGTGTCAACAACACTCGCAATTCACTTGTGTGGTCAGAAATGAATTCTCATGCCATTGTGGAAAGTAATTTTCAACATCGGTTCAGTGTCAATGTGTGGTGTGGTATTCTCTACGGTCCGTTTATCTTCGAAGGTGGTCTTAAAGGTGACATTTATCTACGATTTCTGCAAGACGAATTGCCGCCACTGTTAGAAGATGTACCTTTGGCAACACGATTGCGTATGTACTTCCAACAAGACGGAGCTCCTCCCTATTTTAGCCGTGCAGTGAGAAAGCATCTCGATGATCGCTTCCCTGGTCGATGGGTCGGTCGTGATGGTGCACACAATTAGCCACCCAGGTCTCCGGACCTAACCCCTCTAGATTTTTTATCTGTGGGGCCGCATGAAAGAGCTGGTGTACGAGAGAAAAGTGGAAACACGAGCTGCATTGCTCCGTCGCATTTTGGATGCTGCAGCCCTCATAAAGGACACTCGTAATGAACTAATGCGGGTTACACGCGCGATTCACAGACGAGCCGCGATGTGTATTGAGGCCGAGGTTAGTCATTTTGAACAGTTATTGTAAATTCATGAATAAAATCTTTAGCAGCTATTTGTTCGCTTATTCTTATTTTTAAACATTCAAACATTCATAGCTCCATAATCGTTAAGAATCGGACCTATATTCATGTGAAGTTTTTGAGTGGGAATGACTTCAGCTATAAGCTCGCGAAGTTATAACATTTCATCGTGACTCACCCTCACGCTCTTCTACACAAGCGTCGTTCTTTACATTAATTATACTGTGTTGTTTGCAGTTAAAATGTATATATGTACGGCATGAGAGGGTGCTCCCTCAGGGCATTCGGTTCCGCTCGTATGTAGGAGAATTACGACTTCTGACTGATTGGGGACCTTGGTGTAGTGGTAGCATGTCCGACCGGCAATTGGATGATCCCGGGTTCGATTCCTGGGAGGTACCTCATTTTTCATTTGTTCGTTCTTTCTCATCTTGTGCGGACGCTCTTCTACACAAACGTCGTTCTTTAGATTAATTATACTGTGTGTTGTTTGCAGTTAAAATATATATATATAACACAGGTCAACAAAAAAATTTTTTTTGTTTCGTTGCCAAGGAAATTCGTACGAATTTAGGGTATTTTGGGTTTGCTGAATTCCAAAATGAAAGTAGTTTTTCCGATTTGGCTCTAGTTCTTGAGATAATGAATACCCTCAATTAATAGGAAACGTAACCATAACGCGTGCATATGGGAAACTACCGGAACATTTTAGATGGTGAGACCGAATAAAATGCCATTATGTATTTCATGTGTTTACTTTTGTATGATTTGAGACAATTTCAATGCGATTTGTAAGTAGGTTCCGCCTGAACATTAAATTTTTTGCATTTTTACGTGTTTCAATGGGGTACCAATTATCTCATAAATTAGAGCCAATCTAGCAAAACCGATATCATATTCGGAATCGGCACCACAAAGTTACCCCAAAATCACTCTAATATGATTGGCAATAAAATGAGTGTTGACCAGTGTAATATATTAGTGGTGGACCGGATATCCGCATCATTTTTAACATCCGCATCCGCACTTCTGACTGCGGATGTTATGCGGACATTACCTCTAATAAATTATGCAATTTACAATTAAATTAGCTTATAAAGTAGCTTATAAGGCCTAGTCATGTATATTTCATGTAAAATATTAATAATTATTAATGAACAAACAAATATATAAACCTCAAAATATAAATACCTGGTAACACAGAAAATTGAATGAAACATGTTTCATTGAATTTTCTGTGGCTGAAACTCTTGAAAAAGTTATTTTTATCATAATGAAAACATTAATATTAATTTTAATTCTTATGCATTGTCTGCCATAATAGTAATATCACGAAATTTGAAAAATTGTCATATATTCATAATTCTATATTATATTGATAGATTAACTAAATATCCGCATCCGCGGATATTGAAATTAAAGATCTGCATCCGCAGATGTTGAAGAACTGCCATCCGGTCCACCACTAATATATATATATATATATATATATATATACACACACGAGGTGTGATAAAAAAGTTCGGTAAATAGTCCCGCAACTAATGAACGCGTGTCACTAGGTGATGTCAGTGTCAGTGTGTATGGTTGATGACGTCACCTTGGCCACTTGCCAGATGTCAACAAACACCATTCAACTACGCACCAGTGCGCCGAGTCATTGCTTTGTGTGAGGGCGTTTTTGTGGCGTCTGGCGATTTTGCAGAAAATATCGAAATTTGAGCACCGTGCAAACATCAAATTTTGTTTTAAACTTGGTAAGACGGCTACAGAAACGCACGGAATGCTTGCAGCTATCTACGGAGATGAAGTTGTTACAAACAAGACTTTGCAAGTGGTTTGGAATGTTTCGAGAAGGAAATGAGTCTTTGGAAGATGATGAAAGAAGTGGTCGTCCGTCCGTCTTGTTTGTAACAACTTCATCTCCGTAGACAGCTGCAAGCATTCCGTGCGTTTCTGTAGCCGTCTTACCAAGTTTAAAACAAAATTTGATGTTTGCAGTTGCTCAAATTTCGACTTTTTCTGCAAAATCGCCAGATGCCACAAAAACACCCTCACACAAAGCAATGACATGGCGCACTGTTGCGTATAGTCAGGTTCACTATGTATTTTTGTTCAAATTTTATGGAGATTAGCAAACCAGTACATTTTTGAGAAGCTTATGGCATCAGGAATATGAAAAGTAATGTTTACATTTGCGCAGATGCCTGCTTGGCGGCCATTTTGGCAGCAGTTGGAACAATGTTATAAATCCTGATGCTTCAATAATTTTGCAATATTTTTGCAGTAGTGTTGCAATATTTAATTTTATACTGTAAAAATTTATGTTAACACAACTAGTACACAATTATCTTGGTGTTGGTTAATATAGTGGTGGCTCTTTCTTTTCAGTGCCTGAGTCATCATGAGTGAAGACCCGGGAACCAGCAAGTTGAGTTCGGTCAAGTCGTCCATGGACACAGTAGACTGGAAGCAGTGCATTCTTTGTCAGGAGTCCACTGCCAGCAAAGGAACACTTGTTCAATATCCCAGAACAGAATCATACCAGAAACTACTCGATGTAGTGGAAGAAAGAGCCAGCTTACAGGATGGAACATATGTTGACATCCAAAGACGCCTCAAAGACTTTACCAAAGAAATATTGATTGAAAGGAAACCCATGTGGCATCGCAGTTGTTATTCTGATGCCACAAATCAAATATCCATACAGCGAGCGAGAGACCGCTTGCAGCATGCCATGTCTACAGGAACCTATGCTGTGAAAAAACGTGGGCATAAAAGAACAACCTCTGAAATGGAGCAATCAGCAACCCCAGGCACCTCAGCACCTTTCACTAGATCTGCGACAGAACCGTTGACAAGGGATCACTGCTTCTTATGTCAAGATGATGATGACCAGCGTCTCTTCACCGTACGAACTGAAAACGCAGGGAAGGCACTTAGACGAGCTGTGGATATTTCCCAAGATCCAGTATTGATGACAAGACTAAGCAATGCACTCTCACCAAGTGATGCTCATGCGATAGATGTAAGATACCACAAACCATGCTGGACACGATATGTGTTCCATGTCCTGAGGGATGGTACCATGCTTGATTGAGCTGATCAATCTCATTGAATATCAAACCCAAAATAAGGCTCATCTACCCATGGATGCTATCGAAAAAACCTACATATCTATGCTTGGTGGTAGTGATGAGGCACAGAAGCACACACCGACACTGACACGACAGTGGCTAAAGGACAAAATTCTTGCAGAGTTACCAAGTGTGAAGTCAGTGAGGCAGAAAGACAGAAGAAAACCATCTGTTCTTTACTGTCCCGAAGCCTGCGAAGAAGATATGGTCTACACTTCCTTGATGCAAGATGCTACAAGTGAAATGGACAAGACAATGATGATATACAAGACAGCTAAGCTAATACGCAACAGCATTGCCAATTTCGCTGAGAAGGAAACACACACAGTTGCAGTATCCAGCACAAGAGAGGATGTCCCGACCGAGCTGTACAGCCTTATACGGTGGATTTTGGTGGGATCCGAGGAGGAGCTGCAAACAGAGATGAGCAGGACAGTTGACAGGTCAGCATTGACCATAAGTCAGAATATCATGTATGCTTTCAAGACCAGGAGGCAAGTGCACCACGTGCCCAAGAAAGCCACTGACACATTTCGGACACCACACACACACGAAAAAACCCACAGGTTGTAGGGTTGGCACTCACTGCACACCAAGCCACACCATGACACCAGGAACAAGTCTCTGATGGACCTCCTCCATGTACAGAACTACTGCATATCACACAGCCGTGCCTTGCTCCTAGAAACAGCAATTGCCAATGCTGTTGTGAAAAAAAAAAACAATTTGATGGATTGTATGTACCACCTTTCCTCAAGAAAGGTACATTTGTCTTCGCTGTTGATAATACAGATTTTGCAGAGGACACTGTAGATGGCAAAGGCACCACACATGGCACAATCACCGCAGTGTATCAGAAGGCAGATGCGCCTGGAGAATCAATCGCACCCAATTTGGAAGTTAGTGAGGCAAAAAACCTGTCGGTTGTCCCTTATCATGTACCCATCGAGCCTTGCAGTAAACCAAAACCTGGGCCAGTCAAGAGAGCAAAGGAATTCAAGGCGTGTTCCACAGGTGTTGCTGAATCCTATGAACTAACCAATCTTGGTTGGATGATTGCATCTGCTTTGTCTAGATCAACCGACAGTGAATCACAAAGCAGTATCCCAGGCTGGGCAGGCTACAAATCACTTGTGTCATCTAGTCAGTCACTGACTCAAGTCGGTGCCTTGCCTCTACTTCCAGAGGTCGCACATGAGTGGTCTACCATGCTGACTGTGATGTTGCAAGCGTCTCAGTTGAAGAGCTTGGCAGTTGGTGAAAACCACCCAACTGTCATAACCTTTGACATGGCCCTGTACGAGAAGGCAGTACAGTTGCTAGATGCAAGACCTAACTTGAAAAGAGAAGTTGTTCCGAGACTTGGGGAGCTGCATGCTGTGATGGCTGCACTGAGGGCACTCGGAGCCTCAATAGAAAATTCTGGCATAGATGATGCATGGATTGAGGCAGATGTATATGGGCCTGCTACAACGAGACAGATCCTCAAGTGCGGCCACTACAAGAGAGCACTCCGTGCACACATCCACACTTACATAGCTCTGTATGAACTTGCTCTAGAACAGTTCTTCACAGAGATGCCACAACCAAAAGAAATCTGCTCGAAACCAGCAAATGAATTGCAGGAAGCCTGCACAAACACAGCTTCTGGAACAAGTGATGGAACAGAATGCATCAGAATTGCTAACACTCGCCTGCGTCAAGTCTTGACCAACGAAGATGTCATTCAACAGCTGAAGAAGTGGGAAGCTCAGAAATCATCTAACGCTGTTCAAGTCATTGATGAATTACCTCCACCGGGTTGAAACCATCTTGTTCTTTGTTGAAGCATCCAGAAATGCTGATTTCGTTCTCCATCTGGAGGCTGGAGAAGCACTCAGCAAGCTGTTTTTCGCAATGGATCGAATAAAATACAAACGCCTCTGGCCAAGGTACATCGCCGACATGCACGAAATTAAGACAAGCTATCCAGCAACATGGCGAGAACTTCAAGATGGAAACATATCTGTCACCAAGAATGAGATTCCGTTCGTCTCAATAGGTGCAGACCATGCTTGCGAACATCTCAACAAGATGATGGTTCATTCTGGCCTAATTGGTATTTCCAATAATGCGAATGCTGGGCAGCGGTTCTTCTTGGCTGCTTCTCCAGAGATATCGTGCCTTTCAACAGAGTTTAAAGGACAGTTCGGGCTTCAAGTAAACAAGCCAGAGGAACACCATGATGTACGACCCAGTGCTGTCAGGAAAGAACATGAAGCTGTTGACAAAATCAAGGCTGCAATACTGAGCCACGGGAATCCCTTTGCTGTTGAAGGTGATCAGCTATACAATTTCATCACACATGCATATGTACGACAAGAGTATGTTCCACAAATCTTGAACATTGATGACATCGGACAGAAGCTTTATGAAGATTATGTCACTGAACGTATCAATGGAGATGTTAGTCTCTGGGCACCAGTCAAAAAGCAGAACAAGATGATGTACATGTCTGGCAGCAAGAAACAAACTTTCAAGTTCCGTGACCAGACAGTTGACCTAAAAGAGACCAAAGATCTCTATGGTCGGCTGATGGTTCTCACCAGGTCGAGCAGGGACATCGATCAGAAGAATGCAGTTGGCAACTATGAGTTCACATTGACTCCGAGAGCACTATTTGCACCAGACGGCTCAATGCTGCCATGCACTGACAAGTCCAAGCTGATACACAGCCTTGAGAAGCTGGCAAAAACAGATGAAACCCAGGAACAGACAGAAGCTCTAGCGGCCAAAGAGCAGGATGATGACAGAGGTCCTGTATCATCATCTCCATCGTCGTCATCAAATCAAAAGATCGCCATTGTTGATGGAATGGTGCTTGTCCAGAAGATGACAAAGAAATCAGGGACAATCAGCACAGTCAAAGATCTAGCCCAGTGTTTCAATGACAGGCTCGTGAGCTTGACAGCAGGGTTCAGTGAGGTCATCCTGGTCTTCGATACATACAAACCTGACTCACTAAAGGAGGAAACTAGAGAGAGACGACGACAAGGAAAAGCTCCTATACAGTATCAGGTTGCAGATGATACGAACATCAAACACATCCTACTGGCACGGTTTCTATCGCACGAAAAAACGAAAGCAGATTTGACAGACTATCTCGCCAAAGCAACCCTTGATTACAACAAAAACTCACCTCAGTTAGTCATCACATCAGCATCAGGTCACACCAGAAGCAACAGAAACATGCACTTTGAAGACAACAATCACGAGGAGGCTGACACATTGATGATCTGCCTGGCAGCGGAGGCATCACAGCGGTGTCCTGATGCACAGCTAGTATTCTTCACTCCTGATACTGACGTCTTGGTTCTGGCTGTGGCACACTATGACAAGCTCTGCAAAAAGACATCTATTTTGATGGTATCAGGTACAGTCGAAATAGAGCCAATCTGGAGAGCTTTGGGCAAAGAAAAGGCGCAAGCTTTACCTGTATTCCACGCATTCACTGGAGCAATGTTGGAAAATTCTCAGGAATAGGCAAAACAAAATGGTTTCAGCAGTATATGAAAGCTGACATGCACTTAGTCAGAGCACTGATGAAACTACCGGAGAAAGGTGACCTAACACAGGAGGTGAAAGACGTATTGGCCAAATTTGTGTGCTCAAGCTACTGTCCCAAGGGTATTCACATTGCAAGTATCCCTGATCTAAGATGGTATCTGTTTTGTAAACACCTAGCTGAAAGCAACAACTTACCTCCTACACTCGGTGCACTTGAGGAACACATCCAGCGTGTGCGGTTACAAAGCCGAGTATGGTGCCAAGCCAATGTTATGCAGCAACAGCCTTTTGACCCCCTGAAATTTGGTTACTATCAGGACAAAAGTGGCCAAATACTGCGTCACCACAAAGGTTCCTCTTGCCCCGCAAGCCATCATCGAGTTGGTCAGATGCCACTGCAAAAGCAACTGTTCTACACAGAGATGTTCATACAGAAGGAATAACTTGTCTTGCACAGAATGAGAAAACGATGCAGACTGTAATGTTGAATATGACACTGAGAGTGATGATGTGTAATGATGTGTCAAACTGAGATAGGAAATACGTCTATACGTATGTTGTTGTCACTACCAACAATTTGAGTGTGCATTTTTTCATGAAAATACAAACAATTTCACAAACTTCTTTTCTTGGTTTTTGGTGTTCATAATCACTAATTTGACATAAGCTTTGGATTCCTTGGGCCTGGAAACATAGGATTAGCATTTAGAGTGAAGTTTCTATGTCAATTACAAGCTGAGATATTCGGAAATTCTTATTTTATGGCGGCCATTTTGAAAATCCAAAATGGCGGCTATGCAGGCATCTGCGCAAATGTAAACATTGATTTTCAGATTCCTGATGCCATAAGCTTTCCAAAAATGCACTGGTTTGCTAATCTCCATAAATTTTGAACGAAAGTGTTTTTATTGACATAGTGAACCGGACTAGTAGTTGAATGGTGTTTGTTGGCATCTGACAAGTGGCCAAGGTGACGTCATCAGCCATACACACTGACATCACCTAGTGACACGCGTTCATTACTTGTGGGACTATTTATCGAACTTTTTGATCACACCTCATATATATATATATATATATATATATATATACACCCCAACTGTGGCCACCTTGTCGTGGTGGGTGGGCTCCCGTGTTGACCCAGTGGGCTACGTCGGCGGAGGCTTAGCCCGCGGAAGGGTCACCCATGCCGGACAGGCTACTGGGGAGACGGGGTAAGTGCCACAAGTCTTTGGCACCCACTACGGGTCTCCAGCGCTGTTCTCCGGAGGTGACGCCCTTAGGGGGTGCAAAGAGAACTAAATTACCGGGAAAGGTTACGCGAACTAAACCTATATTCAGTGGAAAGGAGAAGAGAGAGAGACATCATCATTTACACTTTGAAAATAATGGAGAAACTAGTCCCTAATTTTACTCTGAACCCTGTAACTCCCCAAACAACAGTGGGAAGTAGAAAAGGAAGACTGTGTCTTGTTCCCAAATTGAAGGCGAGACAGGGAACATCATTAACCCTTAAAGAAAAAAGTTTTGTTGAGAGGACCAAAATTGTTTAATCAGCTGCCCAAAGGCCTAAGGAACACGAATGGTGTTGCAGTGGACATCTTCAAAAGAAGATTAGACGCCTGGCTCAGAACAATCCCCGATGAGTTGGGCGTACCTGGCAATGTGAGGTGGAGAGTACAAGAAATCAACTCGCTACTTCACCAGGCCAACTCGAGAGGAGGGGCGACAAGCTTGACCTTCGGGAAATGAGGAATCATCGCGCGGAACTTTGAAAGGTTGAAAGGAAAGATATTATATATATATATATATAAATATAAATATAAATAAATAAATAAAATAAAGCCACAAGGAAAAAGAAAAATGATACAAGGCCTTTCGTGTATTCAGAAGTACACCTCGTCAGGGAATGAAGTGGGCAGGAAGAAGACCAAAATATCAGGTCATCCCTTAAGTAATGTCGTTTTTTAGGTCGGAATTTGAAGGACAAAAAAAACAAAAAAAAACTTTTTAATCTAGTATATGTATATTTTCCATCGGAATCAATGACACTCTGCCAACGTCCTACAAGCTTTTCAATGCCATGTTTATAAAATTCAGGCGGTTTTGAGGCAAAAAACGTACAGAGACTGATGTGCAGGTCATCTAAAGAAGTATACTGTTTCTCGTCAAGATAGTCTTGCAGACTCCTGAAGAGATGATAATCTGAAGGCGCAACGTCTGGAGAATATGGAGGATGTGGAAGTTTTCCCACCCAAGCTCTTCAATTTTTGCAGAAGTGATCCGAGCAGTATGAGGACGTGCGTTGTCGTGGTGGAACACGATTCCTTTCCGATTAACCAAAGAAGGTCTCTTTTCTTTTAGTGCAGTGTTCAATCGATCCAGTTGTTGACAGTAGACTTGAGCGGTGATTGTTTGGTTGTGTGGTAAGGTTTCAAAGTGTATTACACCACCACCGAGGGTGAAGATCTGGTTTTGGCTGTGGTGTCGCTGGTTCTCCGGCACAAACCCACTGTCGACGGCGCTTAACATTCTGGTACAGTATCTACTTTTCATCACCAGTCACTAAACGGTGCAAAAACGGATCTTGAGTTCACGGGAATGAAGAGCTGTGCTAATGTTTAGCCGCACCCTCAGATTGTCGACCGACAATTCATGTGGCACCCATTTTCCTAACTTAGGCACTTTCCCGAGTTGTTGCAAATGTCGATGGATGGTGGACGAGGATGAATTGAGTTTCTGGGCCAATTCTTGGACAGTTGTTGAACAGCCTTCTTCAAGTGCACCTAACAGCAGGTCATCATCAAACTCAGCAGGGCGTCCTGAGCGTGCTGCATTTGTCAAACAGCAGTCACCATTCCTAAACTTTTGAAACCATCTTTGACATTTCCTCACATGCAGAATATCGTTGCCATAAACATGTTGAATGTTTCGCTTGCTTCAGTAGCACTTCCCTTTTTTGAACTCGTAAAGCATTATATGCCTGATATGCTCTTCTGATACCGCCATGTTTATGAGGTGTTCACATAAAGCAAAACACACGTCTTCACTGGTCAAGGTCTGTAAAGTATGTAACGAAACACGATAGATCTCCTCTTAGATATAACCTTCGGAATATTTATGCTTAAACCGAGTAGGACTAGTTTAAACTTAATCTATCGTAAAAAACGACATTACTTATGGGATGACCTGATATATATGCAGCGGAGCGGAACCAAAAAGATTAGCACATAATTGATCAGTCTTTCATTCGTGATCAGTCTTTCCTTGTGAACAGACTTGTTTTATCGAGTGTCCATTATTACCAAAATAGTGTTTGGTGCATTCTTAACGAAATTACTTCGTGTTACTAATCATTCATTAACGAATATATTTCATTTCTTGACTATTCATTACTATATTATTTGATTAAACCAAGGCTAGTGCACGTGGCTTGCCTTGTTTGTTTCCCGAATCTATTACTACACGAGGTTTCATAAGGTTGAAATTCCCTTGGTTTGCCTTTTTTGTTATCTATCAGAAACGAGGTTTCATTAGGTTCATTTTCCCTTCCTTCGGGGCATCAAGTAGTGTGTGGTCACCCACGGTGGGAAAAAGGAAAAACGGAAAGAAAAAAGTCGGTAGAATAGCGGACAGATAAGTATTATTAATACTTTTTCTTTTACAGATCTTTCGTCGGTAGCTTAATTATATATTCATTTAGTATAAATTTGTTACAAGAACCTGTTTCTGCGTTTCAAGAACATTTTTGCGGGCTTGCGCAGGTGACGGCACAATAAGCACGCGGTAGACCTACGTTGTAATTTATTAATTTCCAAACGCTCTTTTTTTTTTAAAACTAATTAAAAGCATGGCACCCCTGTCAAGTACTTGCAGTCGCTTTGAAGGGAAATTTGCCGCTTACGCGTTTACAATGGCTAATAATGATGAACATTTAGTTTGCAGGTGGTGCTCAAGCATGGAAGTGCTGAGGAACGAGTTAGAACGTGAGAGGGAGGCCAGAGTGAGGCTTGAAGAAAGCGCGATGCTCCTGACGGCAAAATTAGAATCCCTTTAGACTCCAGTTACGACCCCTCCTGCCTCAGTTTCTACTAATAATATAAATAGTACCAATACCCTCTCTCTTCCCCTAGTTCCCAACCCTTCGTTGGAGTGCGTAATGGAGCTCCATTGAGGAAACCTAAGACTTGTCTACCAGTAATAACAAACAATAAGTTTTCTGTTTTAGGTTTCGATGATGCTGATGAACCGGAAATACGACTCGTTGGTGATTCCATTGTTCGAGGGCAGCTCGAGGAATTCTGTGGGAGAAACCCTCGTCGTAGGCGACGTTACTGTTACCCTGGTGCAAGGGTGGAGAATATAACTAATAGTGTTGACCATTTTACAGACGGTACCTCCGAGGACACAACGTATGTTATTCATGTCGGTACTACAGTAATAACGTTTTAAATTCTAGATCGGAAGAACTGCTGGCTAGGTACAGGGACTTACTAGAGCGATTAAAGGAAAAAACTAAGATTGTTTTAACAGGTATACTTCCTCGAATTATCCAACGTAACGATTTCTACAGCAAGGCGACCTATATTAACAATAACCTAAAGTCTCTTTGCCAACAGGAAGCAGTGCATTTTGCGAATTTTTGGAACAGTTTCTACGGCAGGAGGGACTTGTTCCTCGAAGATGGACTTATCTTAATGACGTTGGAGCTGCGCGTTTAGGAAGATTATTTCATAATACTCTCTCTTCTCTTCAGGCTGCCGTAACTCGAACGGTCCCAGCCTAAATTCCATAAAATTCCCCTGCGCTCGCGAAGGTGTCGCAATTACAAACAACTTGAAGGTTCTATCCTTAAATGCTCGTAGCTTACGAAATATTATAAACGAATTTTTTTTCTTAATTGCTTGTAAAGACTATGATTTAATTGTGATAAATGAATCGTGGCTTAGCACTGAAAGACGTGACTTTGTAGGGGAGTATCAAATTAGAGGTTATAGACTTTTTGTTAAAAACAGAATAGGTAGGCGAGGAGGCGGTGTTATGTTGTATATCAAAGATAATATTGCGAACGTTATAGAAGTAAAGCACACAATTCCAGAACCGATAGATTCGACTATAGCAGAACTTAAATTGAACGATTTCAAACTTGTTGCGGTTACATATCGGGCCCCTAATCAAACAGCTGATATGGACGAAGCGTTATATCGTGAACTAAAGAGAATAATAGGTAGTGAGCAGGCTTTAGTTATGGGTGACTTCAATTGCGCCAACGTGAATTACGATACAATGCAGGGAGACGCGGAAGGTAATCGTTTAGCTAATTTTCTCGAGGATTGCTTTCTTATTTAAAAGGTTGGGGAACCTACGAGGTTGGACATTATTTTAGATTTAGTAATTACGGATGGTAGGCTAATTACTGATCTTCAAGTAATAGAACCGTTAAGCAATAGCGATCACAATATGGTAGAGTTTGTTCTCTCAGTAAGTCACTCGAAACCAGCCAACTCGACTAAAGTTCCTAACTTCCAGCACGCAGACTTTTGTAAATTTCGAAATAAATTGTCACACGTCAATTGGGAAAACGTAATGAGGAACTCCAACGCAAAACTAATGTGGGAATCGTTTGAAACAGTATTTAGGACTATAAATGAGGAATGTGTACCGTACAAAATTAAGCTTGCGAAAGTAAACAAGCCCTTGTGGTTTACTTCTGGAGTAGGAGACATTATAAAGAGTAGGGATAGGGCTTATAGGCTACATAAGTGCGATAAAGACAATTTGTTGTTACGAAACAACTACATATCTCTAAGGCGTGAAGCGAAAAAAGTGTAATAAAGTCGAAGCGCGAATTTGAAATCTTCATAGCTCGTGACGGTAAAGAAAACCCCAAGCGATTCTTTCAATACGTCAACAATAAAAATCCAGTAAAAAGTGTCTTGGGGCCGTTGAAAAATGCTAACGGAGATCTAGTTTCTGAAAACAAGGAAATGGCTACCTTGCTAAACGAATTTTTTACGTCAGTTTTTACTATAGAAGATGTAACGAATATCCCTACGGTCATAGACATAATACCTTTTTATAATGGTAATATTTTGGATAATATTGTGGTTAGTGAAGGGGAGGTAATGCGTTATATTGATAAAATGAAAATGCGTAAATCACCGGGTCCGGATTCCATATATCCCATACAACTAAAAGAATTAAAAGATAGCATTGTTGTGCCGCTAACAAAGATTTTTAACGCGTCTATTTCTGAGGGGTGCGTACCAGATAATTTCAAGTTAGCAAACGTAACACCTATCTTTAAGAAAGGCGATAAAGGTGCGGCGGGAAATTATAGGCCAATCAGTTTAACGTCTGTTGTAGGTAAGCTACTGGAATCAATAATTAGGGATCGTATAGTCGAACCCTTAGAATTGCATAACTTATTTAGAAATACGCAGCACGGTTTTAGGCGAAACAAATCTTGTTTAACTAGTCTTTTAGAATTTTTTCAAAGCGTGGTTGACGTTTACGATAGTCATCGGGCGGTTGATGTAGTGTATTTAGATTTTCAAAAAGCGTTTGACACCGTACCGCACAAAAGACATTGAAAAAACTAAGGCTCATGGAATCAGGGGTGTAGTAATACATTGGATAGAAGAGTGGTTGCGAGGTAG
Source organism: Bathynomus jamesi (assembly GCA_023014485.1). Classification (NCBI taxonomy): domain Eukaryota; kingdom Metazoa; phylum Arthropoda; class Malacostraca; order Isopoda; family Cirolanidae; genus Bathynomus; species Bathynomus jamesi. The sequence goes on along the minus strand of JAJOZX010001031.1, from coordinate 905,632 downwards.
GAAACAGAGGGTGGTCGTTGATGGAGCGGAGTCGTGTTGGGCTAATGTAGCGAGTGGCGTTCCTTGGGGTTCTGTATTGGGCCCCTCGCTTTTTCTTATATATATTAACGATTTAGATGTCGGCCTAGTCAGTACAGTTTCAAAGTTTGCGGATGACACGAAGCTGGGTGGTAGGGCTATTAATGACGAAGATAGAGTTAAATCCAGGAAGATCTGAATAAAATCGTTGATTGGTCAGTCACATAGCAAATGAAATTTAACGTCAATAAGTGCAAAATTTTACATATAGGTTCGCGTAACGGTAATTTTGCGTATAGTATGTTAGGGAAAGAGTTCATAAGCGTAGAGCAGGAAAAAGATTTAGGAGTTATAGTCACTGGGGACTTAAAAGTAGCGAAACAAAGTACAGCAGCGGTCAATAAAGCTAACAAAGTGTTAGGTTTTATAGCTCGAAATTTTGAGTACAAATCGCGCGATATTATAGTTCCTCTTTATAAATCATTAGTTAGACCCCATTTAGAGTACGCGATCCAATTTTGGAATCCGCATATGCAAAAAGATATAGACAAACTCGAAAGAGTTCAAAGACGAGCAACTAAGATGATTCCGTCGCTTAGGTCAAAGTCGTACGAGGATAGGCTTAAGGAGTTAAAATTGACTACATACTCGAGACTCGGAGGCTAAGGGGTGATCTAATCCAGGTTTTCAAAATTATGAATGGGTTCGATAACGTAGATAGGGATAGCTTTTTCGAAATATCTCAATATAATAGGACTAGAAATAACGGGTGTAAGTTGACAAGTAGAAGGTTCGAGACAGCAGTTGCCAAAAACTTTTTTACGTATAGAATAGTAAATAGCTGGAATAGTTTGCCGGTAGAAGTAATTAGTAGCACGTCTATAAACATGTTTAAAAATCGATTAGACGCGTATGTTGATAGATTGGGTATAGTTTAAGGTAGTAAAATTAAGGCTTTGTAGTTCGGAACCCACGTAAAATTGTACGTCCCCTCCGCCACCACGGAGGACATGCACAATACACAATTACGAACACAGTTAGGTAGACCACCCATGAGTGGATCCTAGGGTCTTTGTTGGTCTGAAACATTATAACATTATATAACATTATAATTAAATAAACGAAAGGCCTTGGAATAATTTTTCTTTTTCCTTGTGGGTTTACATCATTCATTTCACGTCTTTAATTGTGAAATTCATCCCACACACACACTGAAATTATAAAGTTATAGTTTTTATTATTTTTAGGAATAATGGTAGTGTTTACGTAGCACATCAGTTATGTTGATGGCTTTTCTATTTGTAGATGCCACCGCATATTGTCGGATTCCGACTTGGAATGAATGAATACTTTTTTTTTACCCAAGTCTTACGAACAAACACACACACACACACACACACACACACACACACACACACACACACACACACACACTCACACTTTTTCTTTTTTTTTAGTTTAAATGATTTGTGAAAAATACCTTTTCTGCATTAAAGTCATTCATTACTATCTTTAATCAGTTTTAATTTGATTCAACACTTGTGATTTCTGTTTTCCCAAAGCGTGTCACTGAATTTTATGGTTGTTTTGCCAATGTTATTAAATTTTCCTACGCGATGGGCTTCCGTAATGGCATTTTGAGATATTTTCCGAGAGATTATCTTTTAAGTCACCCTTCATGATTTTTTTCGTGTCTTTACGTTTTTGTATACGCATTATCTTAAAAAAGTCAGCTTAGTTTGTATCCGATGAAATTGCAACATCACTCAATAAGCTAATGAATGAATCAGTAACACAAGGTATATTCCATGCAGGGTTGGCACCCAAAAACCCAACCCAAAACCAACTGGAATTTTCAGTGGGTTTTTGTGTTTTTGGTCTGATGTTTATTTTAAAATAATTGAAATTTTTCTGATTGCTACGTTGTTCAATTGTAGCTAATTAGAATGCTTTGGCATGTTGATTATTTCAAGGAAGCTGATTTATAAAACGATTCTTAAATTATGCAATGTGTAAGTAAAGATTATGAACAATTGAAAAGTTTTATTGGCCTTTTAAATGGTGTCCACACTACAGACACAAATAGAGTACAGTAAAACTAATGAATGCTAAATAAAGGTGTATATATATTATTCACAAGTATTACTTGATCTTAAATGCTTTTGAATTCTTATGAATGCTTATGAATTACGAATGAATAGCCTGGTCTTCAATTTTGAACCCATTTAATAAATTCTTTATTCTCTACAACTACAAATGAAATATTTTGCCGAAAAGAAAAATCTGTCCATTTACAAATCTAGTTGTTCTTTTTGATCTACAGTTGTTCTAACCACATATAGCATTATCTGACCTTCCGTTTTCTTGGCTGGAGTAGAATGAAAAAATGGTATGGAAGAGTCAGAAGTGGTTGAAGTGAATGAAGTCTCACTACTGTGAATTGTAGTGTCATCATGAACCAGGCTTTCATATGATTTGCTTGAAGAGGGTCTACTCTCAAAACTGCCATGTCTATGTGTAGGAGGAGGAGTTGCTGATGTAGCTGTATTTGGAAGCTCATCTGCTTCATCATCACGAGCCTGTACCCATTTTTTATTGCATCGATTTAAGTGATGTTTCACTCATTCTATTTTTTTCGAAAATACACATCCGCAGTATTTGCACCGAACTCTATTTGGTTGGTCACTAGGAGGGGTCGAAACATATCAAAAATCGAGTTTCTCCAATTCCACAGTATGCACGTAGTTGGAAATAATGATCTCAATCTTGTAAAAAAAAATGAGTATATACGACCCCCCTTACTCCTTCCATAGCATCCCCCCAATTTTACTCTCTCCACAGATATAAACCCCAAATGTTACAATCATGCATTATATTAAGGTCTTATTAAGTACATTAGATTAATTTGGATAGATTATTTAGATAGATTGAATAGATTACATAGATTAATTTAGATAGATTAGATGAATTATATAAATTATTGTCACTTTTTTTTGTTTAGTTTCAGATTGTTTATGATTGAATGAGTTATGATTTAATTCCGAATGAGTTGTATTAAATTCAGATTGAATGATTCAATTGCTAGAATTTAACAATTAGTTTCTTGTTATTAATGCTACTAGGCCTAAATAAGTGAAATCATGGCGACAAGAAGCAAAACGCACAACTCAACATTTGGTCACCCTGCAGAATTTCCACCATCAATGACTCCTTCAAAGGCTGACGTATTTAGGCATTATTTATTGGTAAGAAAACGAGAACAACCTATTTCGAAAGGTTCTAGAACAGCAAAAGAATGTTACAGAATTGTCACTAAAGATGTGGAAGCCATTTGGGAGAAGTTTTCCTTTCCACATATAGGATTTGAAGGAATAGCTATAAAAGTTGAACGATTGATAGAATCTGCAGCAAAGCTGAATAAAGTACCATTAAAACAAAGAAACAACAGTTTCCAGCAGAAGGTGGAGACATTCGATGAAATGTTGATATTTGCACTTGTACTTGTTACGATAGAAAAATAAGTCGAACGGATTGCAGATGTGATATTAGACTTCCAATGATTGAGTGGGATTCTTTTGTGGGGCAGAAACAAAGAAAAAACCAACTAGGACCAATCAACAGAGTAACGACTTCCGCAAGAAAAAGTACTCACGATAGAGTTAAAGGATTAGAAAGAAGAGCCAAGATAAGCCTAGATATGAATGTCGCCTCAACCAGCAAACTGGACCCTTTACATATTATGGAAGATGAGAGCATGGAAATTGAGCCAAGATAAGCCTAGATATGAATGTCGCCTCAACCAGCAAACTGGACCCTTTACATATTATGGAAGATGAAAGCATGGAAATTGATGATGACAGCGACGATATTGACTTTGTTCCGGATTTTGAGCTGAGCGAAAACCATCAGAACATAATTATTTATGATAACTTAACAATAACAGCAGATAGATACCGTGTAAGTTACAGAGCTACTGCAGCTATAGTAAATGCAGCTTTGAAGGATATGGGAATATTAGACGAAACCAATATGTTGGATAGGAAAAAAGTGGAAAGAAAGAATACGTGTGGGTAAAAAGAAAATAATCAAAGTGAAATCAGAGAACACACAGATTGAAGGCATCGGATTTGATGATAGAAAAGATCAAACTAAGACAAAGAAGGGAATGGAGTACGAAGAACATTATGTAATAGTCAAAGAACCTGGTGATGTTTACATGGATCATATAGCTCCAGATAACGGAACTGCTTGTTGTATTGCAGATGAAATAATAACTTTTATAGTTGATTCTAATAGCAAAGAATCCCTCAAAGCTTTGCTATGCGATGGCACTCCAGTACACTGGCAGGATTGGCGGAGTGCTAAAATTGATTGAATTATATCTGGACAGGCCGGTACAATGGCTGATTTGCCTTTTGCATGCAAACGAACTGCCCTTCAGGTACGTATTTGAAGCAATTGATGGAAAAACTTCGGGACCAAACACCTTCAAAGGTTCTCTTGGAAATAAACTCCGAGAGGATTTGACCAAACTCGATATAGTTGATTATACCCCTGTAGAGGGCAACATTAAAGAAGTTTCGGCCGATATTGTTAAAAGTTTCAGCAGTGACCAAAAATATATGTATGAAATGTGCATTAGCATACAATCTGGACGCATCTCACAAGCGTTAGCCACCAGATCCCCAGGTGCCCTCCATCATGCAAGATGGCTAACACGAGCAACAGGATCCTGCGCTTATATGCCTCTACACCGAATCCAGACAAAAACATTCAAGACCTAGTAAAAATTATAATGCTGGTTTACGCTCCAGGCTAGTTTTGGATAAAGTCTCATCCAAAGGCAAATGAGGGAGCATCTAATTTTTGGTATATCATGCACTTGCTTAAAGGCTTAGATAAAAAGCATCGGATGATTATGGAGCGTGTACTCAGAAATAACGCCTATTTTGCCCACCCAGAGAATATCTTACTCTCACTGATAACAGACACAAGAAGAGAGGTCAGAGAGCTGGCTCTTCAGCACATCATTCGAGCAAGAACTAGGAGCACCAATGCGAGAAATTTTGAGCTGCCAAAAACACTGAACTTTGAAGCAGACGATTATCCTAACATGATCGACTGGGACAACGAAACCATCACCCCTCCACCTATTTTACAGAATTTGACAAATGATGATCATCTTAAAGTTCGAAATGAACCACTTCAGCTTATTCCTTTTCCCTGTCACAGCCAGGGAGTAGAACATGCTGTAAATGTGGTAACAGAAGCATCACAAGATAGAATTGGTTACGAAAACAGACATAAATTTATTATGAATGTACTGGAGTCGAGAAAAAAGCTACCTGTGTTCCAATGGAAAGGCCAGTGGTGTCAGTAATTTACGATTTTAAATTTCTTAAGGTGAATATTTTGGTTTTAATATGCTTCACTTGATTCTTTAAGTAATATACAGAGAAAGATTTCTTATTATTTATATATATATATATAAAAATAACTTTTTTTAACTTTACTTATATCATTATTTACTTTAATTTTTGTCATTTATCAGGTTTTTTTATTCAAAGAATTGGTTTCAATTTCATTTCAATTTAAAAAAAGGGGGCGCATATGCAACGGGTAGTGGGGGGGTGGGCGCATAGCGGTGTAATTCAAAGCTGGGCACAAACCGTTAATCCGTTAATCGTTAATTAACGAAGTTAACTTTTTCGTTAACGATTTAACTTTTAAGTTAACTTTGAAAATCATTATCGGACTAATTAACTTCCGTTACATTTAACTTCCGTTAACTCAAGTCCGTTAACCCAAAAAATTCATAAATAATCGTTTAAAAGTTTCTATTATTTTCAGTGCTGAGCAGGTGCGCAATTAATCCGCCACTGTTAATAGGCATCGACAAAAGGTTTGGGCCCCTCCTGGAGGATGACGAATGCCAGCTGGCTGCTGCCTTCCATCCCAGGTTTCGCCTCATCTGGTTGGACAAGTATGACAACACCAAGGTCGCCAGGGTGAGGAAAAGCATGGAGGGTACAGTCGAGGAGGCCATGAAGCAGCAGTCCAACGAAGTGGGCAGCAACAGTGGAGGCAGCAACAACGAGGAGGAGGAGGAGGAGGATGATGACTTCTTCAGTGCTGTCATCCAGACAAAAGAGAGCAGCAGAAGCCACAGGTCACTCAAGGGCAAGGCCCAGAACTTGGTCAAGACCTGGCTGGAGACCAACTCCAAGGACTTGCTGACAGATGCTGCCTTCTTGGGTGAGCAAGTGTTGGTGGACTTGTTCATCAAGTTCAACACAGCCATCCCCTCCAGTGCTGCAGTGGAGCGTTTGTTCTCTATGGGCAAGGACATCCTGAGGGCCAAGAGATCATCCCTGTCTGATGAAAACTTTGATATGCTAATTTTCATGAAGGGCAACATGCATCTCATGGACAAAATGGAGAACGAGAAGAAGAGGGAAAATTAAATTATATATATATTGTGTTTTTCATTTTTTTTATAATAAAAGTTAACGTTAACGGTTTATCGGTAACTTCCGTTACATGTTTAACGGATTAACGGTTAACGAAGTTAACTTTTTGGTTAACGGTGCCCACCACTGGTGTAATTACAGTATGTTGTTTAGGGGCCCAAAGGAAACTCCGAGCAGTGTATAGAATAAGAATACAAAATTTCGACCCCCCCCCCCCCCCCTATTGGTCACTCAACATTTTTACTTCATCCCATTTAGCAGCTTTAAGTCTGCTACCAGTATGTGCAGGTCTAACTTTAGGCATTATTAAATAGATATTAATTAACTAAAACTGATCTCTGAAAAAAAGATGTTCAAAAATAAGAATAATGTCTACTGTCTAGGCCTGTAAGCAAATTGCAATAAAAATTCAGAAAAACACGCTACCGTGTTGATTCAAAATAGAACAAAAGCCACATTTTATGTTAAATGAAAACACAATACGTTTCAACAGCACATTGCTATCTTCTTCAGTTGAAAGTGACCTTAAAACCGAAACAAAATATATAAATTCTAAAAATCATAGCTATAACTTTAATTTAAATTATGAAACACAAAAACCCCAAAACCCACCCAAAAACACGTGGGCTTTGGGTTTTTGGTGAAAAATCCAGGTTTTTGCCAACCTTGATTCCATGACAGTCTGAAGGAAGCATAAACAGTCTAAACCATGGTATTTTTGGCACTGTTACCCCTTGAGCTAACCAACAAAACCATACTTACTCCCTCCCCTGTTTAAATGGCAAATATGAGAAAATGACATCTCTGAATTTTAGTGGAACCATAACTCAGCTTTTTTTTGGACAGTGACACCAACTCGTTACCACCCGATAAAGGCCGAATTACCCCAGGTTAATACATCTGGTCTAAAGGAAGTATGCCCTGTATTTAAGTAGGGAAACCCAAACACACCATCCAGTTATCACCCCCATTTCCGTATTTGCAACTTTAAATTATTTGAAAAAAATGTTATTTGAATTAAAACACAATTTGGGTTTAGAGGTGGACATACAATGTGTATCGGAACTTAAACAGCAAAAAAACACACTGGCTTGATCTTCCTCGACTTGTCAAAAGCATTTTATACACTTTTGTATGAAATCTTATTGAATAAATTTCACATATGGAATAAGACATATCCTCGATTGGTTTAAATCATATCTGTCAAATCGCCATCGGATTAAAAGAAAATTTATCCGACAAGGCGATGCTAACTGGTGGAGTCCCATAAGGATCTGTTCTTGGCCCATTGCTATTTCTAATTCACGTCAACGATTTTCATCTCTTCACATTAAATTGTGCACAATACACGGATGACACCACACTACTACTCATTATAACGCAGACTTTCTGATTAATGAAACCAACAGGCAATTAGAGCATGCGTATAAATGGATGTACTAATAAACTTTTATTGAACCTGACAAAGGGTGAAGGAGGTTAAAGTACTTGGCATTAATTAAGACGAAAAAGCAAATTTCAAAAGTCATGTGCAACATAAGTTATCATATCCAAAATATCAAGATTTCTCTTGATATTATTTAAACTAAAAAAGCCCCTTCCTCAAAACGTACTCCTTACCCTATATTATTCCTTCATCCATCAACATTTATTATATTGTATTACAGCATGGGGTAGCTCCAAGAAATACATAAAACGTCATTTGGAAGTAATTCATAAAAATGTTTGCGAACTCTCTTAAATAACAACAACAGACAAAGTCACACTTCCCCGATGTTTAAAGAGCTAAGTATTTTAAAGTTAAATAATTTATACAAATTCAGTGTCGCTGTCAGTATGTTCAGTGCTATCAATAAAAATTAACGTACATCACCCATTGAAAGAGCAATCATGCCTTTCAAATATACCATCGTTATAACGCCAGACTGCCCAGTGATTTTATGCACAAATCTAACTATACAATGGAAACTGCGGCAAATGCACTGTCTTTCAAAGGAGCAGATGTATGGAATGCAATTCCCACGCATATCAGGCGAACTTAATCACTAAATCTATTTTGAAAATCCTTAAAAATGAACTTCATTACCACCTCCCGATGTATAAGTTCACTACTGCCGTTTTTACCATCGTAATGAAGTTCCCATTTTGTAATCAACTACGAGTATTTGAAATATGCTAGTTTCATTAAGCACCTTTAATTTCATAATCTATTATTATTATTATTATTATTATTATTATTATTATTATTATTATTATTAAGCAGCATTTATTTTCAACGAAATGTACAATAAATCATTTAATTTAAAATTGTAACATTTTGTAAACTTCGTTTTATTTATTATTATTATTATTTTTTATTTTCACTATTACTTGCTACTTTCACCGGACTAATTTTTTGTCCGGTGTGCTTATATTTATCGTTATTTTATTCTTCCCTATGTCAAAAAGGAAGCAAATTAGATTTCGCTGTCCAGATCTTATAGTTAATTTTCTTGAAATATCTGGCAACTTATACGTGCTGTGAAAGGCTTGCAAGTTTAGCTTTAATCTCAATTGAGAAAAAGCTTCTTAAGGATATGAAAACCGATGCCTTTTACAAAGAAATAATAGATATATTTAATAAAAAAGAAAGAAGAATAGAATTAACCTACAAGTAAAGTAAGTAGATGATTATATGTGTTTTGTTTTTATTATATACGAGAATTTTAAAATTTTATTTTTATTTTATATAATCTTTGTTGTTTTTGCTTGAATTGCTTCCCTTGACGAAAAATCACCGCACGCCACTGATATATATATATATATATATATATATATTATATTAATAATATATATATTTTTTTTTATACGAAAGTAGATCAACTGGTAAATAAACCTGATTGTTGGACAGGCGGAATCGATTGGCCTTCTCAATAATGGGAGTACATCTCGGAAGCGTACGAGGCAGATTGACAGAAACTGTGTCTTCAATACATCGTTTTGTGGGTGCAACGAATTGACTATCCGAACCATTGATCTTTGGAGTGTCGGGCTATCTTATTTTCTTCTCGTCTTAACCTTTCTGCTTGTTGTTTTCTCTTTGTGCTAAACACTTTGTCATTCCCAGACATTGTACCAAGTCTTTCTGAACGTTGATCTACTGTATATAAAACCTGATATCTTCGTCTTTATCGTATGCATTTAGGAATCTGTTGCATTTGATTTCTTCGATCGTATCATCTGCTCCAATGTCCAAAAGTCGATGAAGTTTGTCCGTAAACAGCTTTCTCTTTTCTCCAGGGTCAGATTCCCTTTTCCCGTTTCTGTTTTGCGCATTCCATTCACTCCACAAAGCTTCCAGCTTCATGCAGTTGCATGGCCATATTGTCTTAATTCTAGCTATCGCCCAGAATGTAAGAACATTGTCAACAGTTATTTTGACCGCTTCTCGCCTATTACAGCACTTTTCGTTAATGTAAAAGAAATAAGAACTTCTCGGGCAGTTGGCAATTTCGAGCCGCAGATGGTGTGTCGGCTGTCCTACCAGGAAATGTCGGTCGAGCGTCTCAGTACAGGAACTGAAGGCGAAACCTTGTCCTTTTTGTTCTGGTTCATTTCGCAATCACTCTTATACCATTACTGGAATATTTCAACAAACAAAATCAATCTGCAACAGAAAATTAATCGTAATTGAGGTAACAACCTTACGCTAGAAAGACTATACAGAATTTAAGAAATCATTGACTGAAAAAAAAAAATGCGTCTTGAACTATAGTGGGTTTGACATGGCCCTACTTTCAATTATATGAAACATGCATATAATCGTCATCTGTACAATAAAGAACAATGTTTTTAGTTACGTTTTGTTATAGAAAATGGCCTTGTGGTCGCCCACAAAATATAAAAAACAAGAATAATGGAATACAGAAGAAAGCATGAGAGACCGCCATGATTCAAATGTTTATTAAATGATATACAAATCAAGAAATAAGTGCCTTATTATCATAAATTAAATTATACAATTAAATTTGTGAACAAATGAATATTATATTAGTAAATTGCAGTGCCACCATTATTGCGAATCACTAAATTTCCCTAAATTGCTCTAAATTGAAGAAAAACTGGTTTCCTGAAATCTGAGAAATTCAACCTCGATGAGGAACCCCAAAACAAATTTTGATTTTGACAAAAATGGTATCAAAGAACTTCTATTGACTTATACAGGGCGTCCCAAAAAATGTATACACACTTTAACAGCTGATAGCTCAATTGATGTTTCTTTCTTTCCAAGTTAAACCCATTAGAATTAATAATGGCAGTCAGACTAAGCTTTGAACAAAGGAAATTCATTCTAAAATGCTACTGGAAGTGTGAAAACGCAGTTGAAGTGCAAAGACAGTTTAGGAGGGAGTTTCAAACAGATCCACCAACGCGACTTACCATCACTCGAATTAGAGATAAGTTTGAAGCCGATGGAACTGTTCAGAATGTCCACAAGAAGCGTTCCGGAAGACCACGGACATCGACAAGCCCCACAAAGCAAGAAAGAGTACTGGAAACGTATCACCAAAGTCCAAGAAAATCTGTGCGGCAAGCGAGTCGTGAGGTAGGAATTTCAGAATCGTCTGTCCAACGCATTTTGAAGCGCTGTCAATGGAAAAGTTACATTCCAAGATTAGTCCATGCTATTAATGAAGATGATCCGGACCGAGAGTGGAGTATTGCGAGTGGTACTTGGCACGATGTGGATGTGGATTGGACGAAGGGGTTTCGTAGAATACCCTCCGCGTTCACCAGACCTCACACCACTAGACTTTTTTTTATGGGGATACTTAAAAGACAAAGTCTACGCTATAAAACCTGCAACAGTCGCTGAATTGAGAGCAGCCATTGAACGAGAATGCACACAAATACCAAACGAAATGTTTCGTGATGTTTGCGATTCCATTGCTTCGCGTTGTCAGCAGTGCCTGGACCAGAACGGACGTCAGTTTGAAAACAGGCGTTGACAAAACAATTAAATAATGTCTGTAGATTCTATTACATTTTGAAAATGAAATGTATTTTAATAAACACTGCCTTTATAATTATTTAAAGTGTGTATACATTTTTTTGGGACGCCCTGTATAATGAGAAAAAATACCATCACCTATAAATTTCAAACTTTTGTTTTTTTTAACCGCCCTAATTATACAGTATGTTTCAATCCACTTTATTACAGTTTCCAATTCCTCAAAAACTTCTGCTCTATGGGAGGTGATCAACTGCCTGATACATATACCCATCAAAAAGTTAAAATCAACATGTCAGTTTTTTATCTTAGCTTATTAGCGATAAATTTTTACTATTTACCTATGAATAAACCTATCTGATTTCTCGGCTGTTACCAAAGTGTGTAGGCTGAGCACACGAAAAGTAACTATCAGACGATCACTGTTTATTTTCTCATAGCTGGAAGAGCAGAAGTCTGCTGTTGAACAAGCTAGGGATTACTTCAGTGATGATGTTAACAATCTTAAGATGCAAAATTCTGAACTGAAGAAAGCAGAGCAGAAACTGAAGGAAAAGTTGGAAGAAGTGAGTACTCGCTTTCATATTCTTGAAAGTAAATTGTGTTGTAGTTATTGGATCGGAAGGTTGGGAACGATGTTCTCAAATAACTCGCAAACTAACAGATATTAAAAAAAAAAAGAAATACAATTAAAAAATATTTGGTTTTGGCTAGCAAATTAAATTTTATTCCTTTTTATGATTTTTGGTTGAGTTTGTAATTTTGACCTAATTTCATTCGCAGAGATTCCTTCAAGTATTTTTTACCTTAACTTATTTTTCATCTTAAACGCTGTAAAGATGAAATAAATTCGAAGATACTAAAAAGAATCTCAATTTCTTCAGCTTGAATTAATATTAGAAATAGATTAAGTCACCTACAGTGGCGCTCAAAAGTATTATTACGAAGAAATATTTCATTTATATTTGTTCTTATCTTTTGTACCATGCATAGGATAGTTATGAAAAGTTTACCGTTCCTTTGGAAAATTTTAACAAATAAAACAATTACTCAACCTCCAACATATAATGTTCAAAGAATTTGAGGAAAACAAAAAAAAAAAAAGTTAAAATGCAAAAGTTTTTGTACATTTACTCGCAAAATTATTTGATGTTTCGTGTGTGAATGACGTCACTGACTCGTTTTGAATATTTTTCTACGAGGTTTCGACATCTCTCAGTAGAAATTTTAGCCGATTCTTCTAAAGAAAATTGTCACAATTCATTCAGATTCAAAGGGTTTCTCTCGCGGACAGCTTTTTTCAAATCAAACCATAAATTCCCGATTAAATTGAGATTGGGCTTTGACTGGGCCACTCAAGAAGCTCGAAATTCTTTTGTTGAATCCGTTTCATGGCGCTCCTATTTTTATGTTTTGGATCATTATCTCGTTGCAGTACCCAACTGCGACCCATTCGCAACTCCCGAATTGAAGGCAATACATTTTCTTCTAAAATTTCCTGATATTTTTTCGAATTCAAGATTGCATTGATTACAACAAGCTTTCCTGGACCTGAAGCACTAAAGCATCCCCAAAGAAGCAAACTACCACCACCATGTTTAACCGTAGGAAAGATGTTTTTTTATTTGATTTGATTTGATTCTCGCCAAACATACCGTTGCTCGTTGTCCTGACTAACTCAATTTTGGTTTCGTCCGTCCAGAGAACTTTTCCAGAATGCAAAATCATCATTTTTATGATCCTTGGCGTACTTTAAACGAACCTCTCTGCGCGCTTTTCGCGGCAGAGGTTTCCTTCGTGCAACTCTTCCATGCGGACCATTCTTTCTCAATGTACGAAGTACAGTAAAAAGATGGACATCGATCTTAGATAGTCTTAAAGTTTGGTGAATATCACCCGCAGTCACTCGTGGATTCGCAGCAGCGATTCATTCAATCACTCTAGCTCAGAGCTTTCCAAACTTTTAACGTTGGCGACAAACTATTTAAGCATAACAATTTTCACGACACATTAATTAATGTCGCGACACACCAGTTTGGAAAGCTCTGCTCTAGCTGTACATTCTGAAATCTTGCAAGGTCGTCCACACCTTGGTACAGTTTGATTGTTCCGAAACCTTTCCACTTCTTTATAACTGCAACAACAGTCGTAAATTGAATTTGAAGTTCTCGTATATATTCCGATAACTCTTTCGAGACTCGTGTGCGGCAATAACAGAGCTTTTAAAATCTGAAGACGGCTCTTTACCCACGACCACCCATTGTTTAGTAATGGCTTGTACAGTCATCCCTCTTCCATGAAGATTCACAGAGAAAATTCTACAGGGTGTTCCATTTAAATGGAACCATAGGGAGTAATTAAGTCTTTCTTTTTTTCCAGATTTGTGAGGGTAAACGTAATAAAGGTAAAGGTAAATAAAGGTACCAATATCCTTTCCGATCTTTATTACTCCCATTTAAATGGAACCATAGGGAGTAATAAAGATTGGAAAGGATATTGATAACTTTATTACCCTTATTTACCTTTATTACCTCTACCCTCGCATATCTGTGGAAAAAAAATTATTAATTACTCCCTATGGGTCCACTTAAATGGAACACCCTGTAGAATTCAGAATTGCCAACTACTAATAAAAATTTTAAATTCTTCACGCCTAAGGTGGACACGGTCTTAAATAATTTTGTAAATAAATGTACAAAAACTTTTGCATTTTAACTTTATTTTCCTCAAATTCTTTCATGTTTTAAATTATATGTTGGAGTTAAAGTAATTTTTTTTTTTACATTTTTCAAACGAACAGAACTTTTCCTAACTATCGTGCGCATGGGACAAAAGATAAGGACGAATATAACTAAAATATTTCTCTGTACTAATACTTATGAGCGCCACTGTATTTAACCGCAAATTAATCTTGAGATCACGCGTGTTTAGTCTGTGGATCTTTCAGACCGCAGATGCTTTGGATGGTGCAGAGGGAGAGAGAGACCAATACAGCGAACAAGTGGTGCAGCTGTTGGACATCCTCAAAGTGAAGCCATCGACCATGGCAGCCGCGCAGATTGCGAAGTCGAAACTGAAACCGGTACAATTCTGTGTTTTGATGAAATACGATCGACTGCCATTTAATATACTGTCGATTTGACAGTATTTTGCTGGCAGTTTTGGGTGCCAAGATTTTACTCTTAATTCTACGGTGGACAATAATAATTCGTTTATTTAACCGTGGTATTACCATTTACCCTATTTTAAAATTTTATTCCTTGTGTCAAAATCGACTGGAAAAAACCCCGTGTTTTTACTACTAAACTTTTTATTCGATAAAACAGGTCTCATAAGTATACAGGTTTGTTGCTGTTATTTTAACTATCGGTAAAATTAATTCTTACTGCTACTGTTGAAACAACTGTCAAGTAGTTATTTCAAGTTTTTTTTTTCCTCGAAATAACAGAATGCAGATCTATCTAACAATATCGTACCGTAATTTCGAGCAAAACTGTTGAGTCGTATTTTAAATGACGCAATGATAAAAACAAAAATATTTGTCGTTGATAACTTGGTAAGATAGTGGATACTCTATCCGTTATAGTTTTAAAATTAGATAAATTAACAGAAGGGTTTATAGAAAACGGAATTCGTGAAATAAATTTTTTTCTCCCACACTTATTTTCAAATATTCGCGCGTAAATACCATTTTAACAGTGAATTTTAATTCATTTTACGTAAATATATAATTAAGATCGTTAAAGATTTAAAATATAGTATGGAAGGTACTTTACAAAGTATGTCCGTGTAACACTCGTAAAGTACTACAGATACGAGCAACTATTGTGACTTTTACCCGGATTAGCCTACGTTGTGCGGAGAGTGGCGTTTAGTACGCTTTTCGAGTACATATTTTAGCGCAGTAATATTTTGAGAGTATTAGTTATCAACTCGTAATATAAAAACTTGCAATACATTTTCTGAATTAACAGTATTGACTTTTCGATTCTACTGTTACTATAAGGTGCAACAGTTCTACAACAGTAGATACAGGCATTGTTTTAAAAATCGTTATTCGCTGTTAAAACGACAGCGGGCGTGTAGTATGAAAGTTTACGATGCATTCGTTAAATTTACGGTACTGAGTTTGTCAATTCAACTGTTACTGTACGCGCCCAAAATACAGCCACTACTTTTAGAACCGGAATTTGTTGTTAAAATAACGGTAAACCGGTGAACACTAAAATTAACAATAATATATAATTTGCCCGTGTGAAAGAATGTGTACGCTTTACTTCCTCCTTTTCTTCCTTACCTCCTCCTTTTCTTCCTTACCTCGTATATTTTATATCGGAGCGTGTCTGCCTTCTCACCCCAACTTATTTCGGAAATGAAATCTTTGAAGAATGTAAGAATATACTTACTGTATGGCAAGTATGTATGTATGTTGGTTAGTCATTCTTTAAGCGAAATATTTTTATTAAAATAACTGAAACCTGTTATTTGAAAAATTACAACTTTACATTTCAGATTTACAGTTTGAAATTTGTAAGTCTACTGTCACTGCAGTTTTATTTTACAATCACTGTCAAAACAAATATTGTATACTATTAAAATAGTGGGAGATTGCATCACGAAATTTCAAGATAATTTTTAAGAATATCGTGATACCTTATGATGGTTTCGAACAACGGTTCAGGATCGACCTGCGGTCGACCCCTCTGCAGCATCCCACCTCATTTGCGGGATTTGGTTTCCGATCCCTTCTTGCCCTCGTAATCAGCCACGCATGGTTGGTCAGAGACTGCACGGGAACATGTACAGCTGATTCTTGAAATTATTCAGGTTGGTGTGCTGGAGGTTCCTCAGTTCTTTTGACAGAACATTAAAAAGTTATTTTCCATCTCTCATTCGAGTGCGTTTCTATTTCATTTCTAAGGCGAGGGACAGAACCCTCGAGTATTTTCCATATGTATATTATTGTGTAGCGTTCGCGTCTTTCCAGAGAGTAGAGATTAAGGGATTGTAATCGAGACGAGTAGTCTTCATCCGTTTCTGCTATCTTAGACGTAAAAGTCCTTTCTATGGCTTCTATGTTCGCAGTGTCTCGTTTTCTGTATGGGTTTGTGAGCACTGAGCAATATTCAGTTATTGGTAGGACTAGACTCTTCCATAATTTTAGCATGATGTTTGCTTTTCTGCCGCGGAAGCTCCTCCAGATAATTCCCATTACTTTTCTTGCTGTTGTAATCTTAATGTTAAAGCGCTCTCAGAAGTCTGCATCCGACGACATTATTACCCCAAGATCCCTGACTTGTGGGTTATTTGTTTGGCTTGCGGAGTTTTGTACCCTTTATTCTGTAGTACCTTCTTGTTCCAATGTCTTGGAAGTTGGAATTTTTCTTCAGTGAACTTAATATTCTTGTCTTCCGCCCACTCTAATAATGTTTCAATGTCATTTTGTAATTTTTGTCTCACTTTCGTTTGATATTTCTGTACATATATCTGTGTCATCCGCGAAGCATGATACTATACTGTTATTAATATTTGCATCACTGTCTGCAATCAATAGTATAAATAGCAGGGAAGCTAATACTGTACCTTTTGGGACAGAGCTAACGACTTCTGAGACCTGAGATTTGACTCCATTTACTGCTACTCTGTGTTCTTCGAGTCAGAAAATTAAATATCCAGTTTTCTGTATTCTTAAGTTTGTGTGCTATAATTCCTTGATCACATTTATCGAAGGCTTTAGCAAAATCAGTATATATTACATCCGTTTTGTCGATACAATGTTTCCACTATTTTCTCCTGATCGTCTAATAACTGTGATAGGTATGATCTTCCAGCCCTGAAGCTGTGTTGATTCGGATTGAGTAAATTCTTTGCTTGTAGGTAGCTATGGAAAAACTATACACGCTTACAACATGGTATCGTATGTGGTACCTTTACTTCTTAATTAAATATAAATTATTAATTAATTGAATTAAATATCTACAAAATTGCCTCGGGATTGGCGACATAGCCTATTGGGAATGAAATGATTGCCATACGTACGTAGACCCCCTCCCCGCGGGCGGTCTTTCTGGGGTGGATCGCCCGCGGGCTCCTGCCTCCATGTGGCGAGGGGGGTCAGCCGCGGCTGGGGGCCCTGCCGGGTCCCCCGCCCGGTTGCGAAGTAGACTTTTAGTATACCCTGCTATCCTACAGCCCCCTCTTTCCTGTCTTCCCCTCTTTCCCCTCTTCCTTGCCCCCTCTGTTTTTTCTGCTTTTTCTGTTCGACACTTCGCGCGCCCCGTGGACTGCCGGGGCTGGTCGCTGGGGGTCTCGCTCCCATGGCCGGGGCCGGACTAAGTTGGCTGGTAGGGTGCCCGGGCCTGGGACCCTGGGGGGCCTTGGTCTTTGCTGCCGGCGGGGGAGAACTTTCGACGCTGCAAGGGCCCCTTTTGAAACGGGGGTACCTACATGGGACGAGGCACCCATACCCCGCCGGCATGCGCTTGGTCCCCTTGGGCCCCGGGTAATCGGTTCCCCGCGGCCCCGGGCGCGAAACAAAAATAACAATTTTTTTTTTATGGAAACTTTTACAAATCTAATGGACCTTGTTGACGACCCGGCTTGTGCATCTGACCTCCCTCTGACTACCTCTTTGGACCTTGGGTCTGGTAAGGGCAGTCGGCAGCCCTCGCCCACCCCGTCTGCTCTTCTTGCCGACACCTCCTCTCCCTCTCTTCCCCAGGCTCGTGGCGCCGCTGCCCGACCCCCGCCAGTGGCGGATGGACCTGCAGTGGACCCCCCGACCCCTGGATCCCCCCATATTCCACGTCCCGATAGGGACCCACCTGCTTTTTCGCCCTCAGGTGGGAAGCCCGCGGCCCCGGTCGCCTCCCACTCCGGTCGGGCCTCATCGCCCCCGGCCTCCTCGGTCCCTGGGGGACGTGGGACCCGACGTCGCCGTCCGCCTTTCTCGTCTCCCCGTCCCCTCGAAGTACCGGTGGTGTTTGGCCCGACCGCTTCGCTCGGCCTTAGGACGGTGGACAAGGTTCCTCGTCCTCCGCCCCTCCTCCTCCAAGCCCCTCCCCACTAACCATGAACGCCTCTTTCGAGCGATCCATGGGGTGACGGGGACGGCTCGTTTTGACCTTCGGCCTCAGAGGGATGGCTCCATTCTGATAAGGTCGCGTTCCTCTGTCGAAACCTCTCTGCTCGCTATCCCCAATGTCCTGGGCTGCGGGATCACGGTGTCCCCCCGCCTCAATCAGTGCCAGGGCACAATCTACGCTGCTCGTCTTCTACCTATCCCGGTGGAAGACCTCCAGATTGACCTCGCCTCCCAGGGTGTTGTGAGAGTATACCGCTTTCCCGACAGATTGCGATCCCCATCCGCCCCTTCTCCTCGCCTGCTCCTCACTTTCGACTCACTGGTGCCCCCCGTTTCGGTATTCTGGTGCTTTGGTGAGAGACGAGCGTGTGAATTCTCGGTTCGACCATACGTGCCAGATCCTACGCGCTGTTTTCAGTGCAATAGGTTTGGCCACGTGAGCAGCTCCTGCCGTCAGCCGGTCCCGTTGTGTCCGCTGCGGCGGCCCTCCCCACCCCTTGCCCTGTACTGCTCCGCTTTCCTGCACCAACTGCCATGGACCACACCCTGCTTCATCCCGCTCTTGCCCGTCCTTCCTCTTTGAGAGGGAGGTTCGGGCCCTCTGTTCATCAGAGTTTCTCAGCGCTCGGGAGGCGCGGGACCGGTTGCGTGGCTGCGAGGCCCGGCGTGGTACCTCGTACGCCGAGGCTCCGTTCCCGGCCGCCGCCGGCCCAGACCCCGTCCTCACCGGCGGTTCCCAACGCGCCTCCACCCACCGTGTCCGCTACTCCCAGTCCATCCTCTGCCGCCCAGCGGACTCCTACCGCGGCTCCCCGTACTACCAGCGCGTCCCCACGTGCTCCCTCCGCGAACGCCGATGCTTCGTCGGCAACCCCCCCTGCCCCTTCTACGCCCTCCCCACCGGCGCCTTCGGCCACCCCCATTCCGGATCGTGACCCGCCGTCACCCATGCGGGCCGCACGACGGAGGGGTAAGGGCCGCAAGCGCCGCGCCATTAGTGACCCCGAAAGGTTCGAGGCCATAGGGCTCGCATCACCTTCCTCTCCCAAACACAAACGCCCCCTTCGCTCTACCGCCCCGGTGTCCTCACCGTCCCCATTGCGCAACCGTTATGAACGCTCCCCCCTGGGGTCCTCGACGGCCCTCGTGGTGGGGGCTGAGATACATCCCTCTCCGGCCCGATCGATGGACCCACTGGAGGGGGAACTCGCCCGCCTGGTCGGCGTGGGTGGGACGTGCACGCCCCCGCGCTTGACCCGCCCCATCTCTCCTCGACCTACCTGTACCTCCGGGTGAGGTATCATTTTCCACTCCCCCTCGTAGTCCTGCCTCCCCTGCACCTCCGGGGAAGGGAGGGGCCTTCTGGATACCCCTCGCATCCCCTTCTATGCATCGCTCTCCCCCGGATGTCCGGGTGACTCCTCTTCTGGAGGACTTGCCGGCGTCTGGTTCCACATCGCCCCCTCGTCGGGGTGACCCTCGCCTTCACCCTCGTTCGGCGTCCCCCGTTGGACCCCGGGGCTTTCCAATCCCCTTGTTAATCTCGGGCCGCCCAATCGGCCCACCCACCCCATAACCATCCTTTTCGCAGTCTTTCCTACCCCTCCCTATACCTCGCTCCTGCAGTGGAACATCCGCGGGCTCCTGGTAGGCCTCGAGAGTCTCTCCTCTCTCCTGGCCTCTAGGTGTCCGGCGTGTTTCTGCCTTCAGGAGACGATTCTGGGATCCCGTTCCCTCCCTCGAGTGTCCGGCTACTGCGGGCTCCCTTCCCCGCCTCTGGATGGGGCGGGCAGGGGGGGCTCCACGGTCTTCGTACACCGCTCCGTCCCTTTCCGCCCCCTCCCGCTCCGTACTGTCCTGCAAGCTGTGGCCGTGCGCCTTTCTTTGGGGCGCCAGCTCACGGTCTGCTCTCTTTACCTCTCCCCTAACGTACGCCCTCCACCCGATTCTCTCCGTGACCTAATTCTTCAGCTTCCCCGCCCTTTCCTGCTTCTTGGGGACTTCAACAGTCGGGACCCGGCCTGGGGGGACGTTTGCTCCACCTTTCTCTCCGGGACCCTTCTCTCCCTTATGGACGAGCTCGAGTTCACCTTTCTGAACGATGGCTCCCCAACCTGCTTCCACTCGGCCCATGACAGTTTCACCTGTATCGACCTTTCCCTGGTTTCCCTCGATATCGTGACGGAGTTCACCTGGGAAGTCCTGCCGGATTCTTCCGGCAGTGACCATTTCCCAGTGTGTCTTACCCCGACCCGTCTCCTCCCCCCCACCAATGTCCGCCCGCGCTGGCTGTTCGCCCGAGCAGACTGGGCCTCATACGCGAGGTGCACGACGATCTCGCCATCAATTCCAGCCTTTCCCTCCGTTAGTGAGGCCCTCGCCTTCCTCGAGAGTAAGATCCTCTCGGCTGCCGCCAGTTGCATCCCCCGTACATCTGGCTCCCCCAGGCCGCGCAGCGTCCCATGGTGGACCCCAGAGTGCTCCCATGCCGTTCGGGAGCGGCGCCGGGCCGGCCGTCGCTTCTACCGGACCCGCCAGCCGGAGCACAAGATAGCGTTTCAGCGCCTGAAGGCAGTGGCCCGTCGGGTCCTGAAACTAGCCCGGCGTACCTCCTGGCGGAGTTACGTGTCCGGGATCTCCTCCTCGACTGCCCCCTCGACTGTTTGGCGCAAGGTGCGTAGTTTTGAGGGGACCCGGGTCCCCCCTCGACCCCCGGTGCTTCGGGTCGGGGACGACGAGTTCGTATCCGATCCGGAGGCCGTCGCGAACGCACTCGCGGCGCACTTCGAAGCCATCTCCAGTTCCGATTCCCCCCACTCCCGCCGCGACCCATCGGATTTTCCACCTCATAGGGATGACCCCTATAATCACCTCTTCCGCATGACAGAGCTTCGGGAGGCCCTCCGCCCCCGACGCTCCTCCGCCCCCGGCCCCGATAATATCCCCTATGACTTGTTACGGCACCTCCACCCCTCGGCTCTCAGCTTTTTACTGGACCTCTATAACCGGATTTGGTTGGAGGGTTCATTCCCGGACCGGTGGTGAGTCCATCGTCGTCCCCATCCCGAAGCCCGATAAAGACCCCTCACTCCCGTCGAACTATCGCCCCATTTCCCTGACATGTTGCGCCTGCAAGGTTATGGAGGCGATGGTCGCCTTGCGGCTGTCCCTTACCCTGGAGGCGAGTGACCAATACCCTGCTACCCAGGCTGGTTTCCGGCGCTTCCGGTCTACCACCGACCCCCTCCTCCTCCTTAGCCACGACGTGCAGGAGGCTTTCTCCCGGCGTCACTTTGTTCTCGCCGTCTTTTTCGACCTCCAGAAGGCCTACGATACTACCCGCGGAGCGCGGTCTTTGACTGCTTACGCTCCCTGGGTTTCGTAGACTTTCTCCCCTCCTTTATTTATAACTTCTTGTCCGCCCGTTCTTTCCGCGTCCGCATCGGTTCTACCCTCTCTGACCGTTTTCCGTTGGAGGAGGGTGTCCCTCAGGGTAGTGTCCTTAGCGTCCTGTGTTTCTCACTGGTGATGAACACAGTCGCCACGGTCCTGCCTACTTCCGTTTGTAGCTCCCTCTATGCCGATGACTTGGCTATCTATTGCTCTGGCCGTCTCCCGTCTTTGGCTGAACGTCGACTCCAGCTAGCCATCAACGCGGTGGTTCGCTGGGCGTCCTCGGTTGGCTATGCTTTCTCACCCTCTAAGTCTTCCAGTATGCTTTTCCGCCCTCGGCGCCTCCGTCTGTCGCATACCTTCGCCCTTACCCTTGCCGGCACTCTTCCCCTCGTCCCATCCGTTAGATTCCTGGGTATGACCCTCGACGGATTTTTCGGTTGGGTTCCACACCTTAGGCGGTTGCGGCAATCATCTCGCCGCACCCTCTCCCTTTTGAGTCACCTGTCCCACACAGCCTGGGGGGCGGACAGGCGTACTCTGCTGCGCCTGTACACCTCCCTGGTGCAATCCCGCATCGACTACGGCTGTGTGGTCTACAGCTCCGCCTCCTCTCCGGCACTCCGTATGCTGGATCCTCTTCTCCACCGTGGCCTTCGCCTGGCGTCGGGTGCCTTCCGCTCGTCCCCTGTCGCTAGTCTTCAGGTGGACTGCGGACACCCCCCCTGCCCCTTCGCCGGGGCCTTCTCATGGCGAAGTGTTACCTTCGCATCTGCCGCCTCCCGAGGTCCCTACTCTTCTCCGCGATCTCCCAGGCGCTACCCCGGCCTGACACGTGGCATTTCGCTGCCTCTCTGGCCGAGATCTTTTCGTCCCTGGGGATCCCCCCACCCTCTATTCTGCCGTTCTCCTTCGACCTGTCGCCCCCCTGGCTGACCACCCCTATCTGCCGCTGCCAGGCGCTCCGTGGCCTGCGTAAGGAGTCTCCTCCTACCGTCCTCCGGTCTTCTTTTCTGGCCCATCTTCCCGTACACTCGGACGATGTTCCCGTCTACACCGACGGCTCGCGCTCCCCTGCAGGTGTCGCGGCCGCCGTCTTCTCTCCGTCGCTGTCACCTACCTCCCGGGGTATCCCCCTGCCGGTTCAGGCCTCCATCTTTTCCGCGGAGCTCTTTGCCCTTCTGGAAGCCCTCCGTCTGGTATCGGGTTTTTCGCGGTCTTCCTGTACCATCTTTTCGGACTCGCTGAGCGCCCTTCAAGCGCTCGAGCGCTATGATTCCCCGGACCCCCTCGTACGCCTTATTCAACAGGAGTACCATGTCCTGCACACCGTTCACCGGATCCGGGTCACCTGCTGGGTTCCTGCCCATGTTGGTGTTTCCGGTAATGAGGCGGCTGACCGCACAGCCCGGTCCGCCGCCTTGATGCCTCCTCTCCCCCGCCCGCTCCCCTTCTCTGACTATGTGCAGGTCTTTCGGTCCTTCTACGACCGCATATAGCAACAGTCCTGGGACGATGCCACCGGAAATAAACTCTGGTCCATCCGCCCCCGCCTGTCATATTGGGCGTCCTCTTTCCACCGCTCCCGACACAAAGAGGTCGTCCTTGCGCGGCTTCGCATCGGCCATACGCGCCTCACGCACGGCTATCTTATGTCCCGGCAGGAGGCTCCTCGTTGCGCCTCCTGCCAGTCGCCCCTCACCGTCTCTCACATCCTTGTGGAATGCCCCACCCTGTCGTCAGTACGTCGTCGCGCCTTCCCGTTCCTCTCTGATTTCCCCCTCCCCGATCGTTTACGTCTTATGCTCGCTGAGAGCCCTCTCTTCTCGCTTGACCGTCTTTTCCTCTTCCTCTCCCAATCTCGCATCCTCTCTGAGCTTTAGGTGACTTCTCACCCGTCGTCCGCGGTCCTCCCACTTCTAGTGCCTTTCTCCCGTCTCCGTTTCTCTTTCTCATATTCTGCTTCGCCATGATATCCGCTAACGTATAGCGGGAAATGGCGGTAAACGCCCCAATACAAAAAAAAAAAAAAATACGTACGTAGAACCCACATGTAGGCATCGGGCCTGCATGACAACAAGAAAACTAAATTTATGATCTCGTGTTCAAACTTTTCCACTGCTGACTCATGAAAATTACATCGAGAGAAGAGTCAACGGCCTTTGCTAAATCAGCAGATAATAAAAATACGAAGATTATATTATAGCGGTTCACTCGGAGCTGCTTATGTTACAGCAATGCTTTAAGCAAGGAAGATGTCCTTTATCTTCCTATAATTTCTGAGTGAAATCCTCTTGATATAAAACCTAATAACTATAAGAAGGATAGACCTGTTCCTTCAGGTGTTTAAATAGTGACTGCCTATATTAGTTACATCGAGTCAACTCATTGTGTAGCTCCATCGTACCACGGCCCTACATCGAAAAAGATCGTCGCGCCCTACATCGAAACAGAAGCGAGGCCCAACGAAATAATAAGGTAAGGCAATTCCTTTCTTTACCATTAGGCAGCGCAAATACCGAAGGCAAATAAACAAAGAGGTCCTTTGAAGACCTACATATACATAACTCTCTAACGAAAAAAACATAGGGCTTTTGTCGTTAACTCTCCACTGAAGTCTGCTGGAAATTTCCAACGGATGAGGGTATCAGGCAATCAGTGATGGGCATTATCTAGATACATGTATCGCCGATACGTATCGATCGATACTTTTGTATCGGTATCGGTTTAGCTACTTGACAAAAGTATCGATTTATCGGTATCGCTAAGGTCAATTTTCTTAAATGTATCGAAAAAAATCGATACCTCGATACATCGATACATTAATAAGAATTTTTAAATATTTAAATAGATGTTATAATATGACACTACTGAGTTATATTTATGAATATATATAAATAATAATATTATTAAATATTTATTTAATGACAGTACTACTCTACTGGTCACGTCACACAGTACGGCGTCATTGTCAGCCACTTCTCAATGCAGTTACAGTAGGGTTCACTAAGCGGTTTGAAAAGTTTCTGTGCCTTGATGCGTCGCATGAGTGTAAAGCAGCAATACTGGCATCGTCTTCAAATCCTCTGTTCAAGTTAAAGTGGATGACAATAAAAGGCAAATTTAATACTAACATTGTCAAAAAGAGGGTTCAAGAAATGTTGGTTAATGCTGTTAAGAGCCTCAGCGAGCAGACCCCCCAGCAACAACTAAGTGATGCTGCATCTGACGGAAGTGCAGATGATTTCTTTTGTTATGAGTCTGCTTCCACTAATGTGTCTGCAACCCAAGATTCCACTGAGATGGAAGTTTTACAGTATCTGGGTGACGGAAGTCATTCTCTCCAATCTCTGAGGCAGTACCCAGGAATTCTACGGGTCTTCCTGAAGTATAACACACCACTACCATCCTCTGCTCCTGTAGAACGGTTGTTTAGTTTGGCTGGTCACATTCACGCTCCAAAAAGGAATAGACTGTCTGACCAGATGTTTAGCCAGCTGGTATTTTTGAAGGGTAATAGTAATTACTTTTAATTGTTAGTGTAATATTTTCAGTCATTCATGTATCGTACAAAATTAAAACATACTTTCATTAAATAAAGCAATTGTTTTTATTTACATCTATAAAACCCATTAAAATGTCGTTGATTTTACTTACAGTGCGTACAAATTACTAGTATAAACAATAATATCTAATACCTACATATTAAATGAATAATTATAAAAATGTACCAGCGATACATGTATCGGTATCGGTATCGCTTAAGACATCTAGAAAGTATCGGCGTATCGGTATCGCCTAAGACGTTCTTCATGTATCGATGTATTGGTATCGCTTTAGCGATTTTCATGTATCGATGCCCATCACTGCAGGCAATCAACCCATAGCCCTATATAGTTTTTGCCTCGTGTTACCCGTTCGAAGCACTTTATAAGGTGGGAGGTGAGAGCTGCTGGCCGACAATTCTAAGACATTGCTACGTTACCTCCTTTCAGTAAGGGGGCAATGTTCACGTTCTTTAATAGAGGTGAATTTGCCCCGTGTCGAGTGATTATCTCTATAGTAAGTATTCCAACTTGGCAATACTCCCTTCACATTTCTCCAGAAATGCAGCACTCCATGTGTGTGTAGCCCTGGTGCCGAATTTTCTCGTACTTGTGAAGAGCCTTAATTACGTCTTCTTCCGAGAACTCTAAGTCTGTTAATAGATTCATGTCTGAATTTATTCTATGCTGATTTGTCAAAGAATTCGTCTGTATTTTCTACTTTTTCTTGGACTGAGGAGTGCTGAACACGGAGTTAAATTGTTCCTTAAGCAGTTCGCTAATTTTTTCTGGGTCATTTGTGTATTCGGTCGCTCACACCCTCTTTTACACCACATTTTTTTTTTCGTAAACGTGTGGAAGTATTTTGGGTTATTTTTTGTTTTCTGCTACCTTGTTCTCCTCCTCGTTTGTCTTTTCGATGAATGTTTGTTCTTGTTTATTGTTTCTATTTTGTTTAGTTTTTTTTTTCTAGTTTGAGTCTCCTTGCTTCAGTTCTGCATCTGGAGATTTTTTATGGTTTGTTTCTGTTGTCTAAATAGTGTCCTGATTTCTCTCTCGAGCTTGCTACCGTTTTCTTTTTTGTTTCTTCGGAATATGTTTGAACATTATAGGTTGTTTCATTTTCTATTATACGTAGTATTTCTTCTGGGCTCTTCTCGTGAAATGGCGATTCCCAATTTACTTTCTTTAAATCTTCACTTACACTTTCCCAACCCACTTTCTTCAAATATTCCTTCTGACGCTCTGGGATGAGATTATGGTCGGAGAAATTTGCGCGCGTTACCTTTTTATTTATTATTAAGTCATTGTTATTTGTCAAAAGTAAATCCAAAACGTTCTCTTTTCTAGTGGCTTCACAGATTTCCTGGGTATGCGCGTAATGTTCCATAATATCTAACAACAATATTGCCTGGGTTCTATCATTGTTTGTAATGTTACCATGAAAACTTCTTAACTAACATATATAACTTTGTCATTTTTCTTCCATGTTAGGAATGAAAAGTTAAAATACCCACAAATTAAGATATATGGTGCTGGGGTTTTAAGTGATTTTAACATTTTCCATTTCATTTGTAAGGAGTTGGAATTCACTTTTTCTGGTGTTTGGTGTGTTCCTAATGACTAGATTCAGTTCTTTTACTTTAAAGTAAGAATTTCAACTGTACTGTTTGATTTGTTTACCTCCACTTCATATACATTCGTGTTTTTTATGTAGATACAACACCCTCCACCTCTTCTAGCAAAATCTATCCGTTCTGTATATGTTGTAGTTTGTTATTAGTACTGTATTGCTATTTCAGTATCCTCGATGCAGTTTTCACAGCCTTTTTCACATTGTGTGTGTGTGTGTGTGTGTGTGTGTGTGTGTGTGTGTGTGTGTGTGTGTGTGTGTGTGTGTGTGTGTGTGTGTGTGTGTTTCCGTCGGGTATATGATATCTGCTGGTTTTCAGAGCTAAATTTTGCGAGTATTGTAA
Source organism: Bathynomus jamesi (assembly GCA_023014485.1). Lineage (NCBI taxonomy): Eukaryota > Metazoa > Arthropoda > Malacostraca > Isopoda > Cirolanidae > Bathynomus > Bathynomus jamesi. Next base: position 878,156 of record JAJOZX010001031.1, on the reverse strand, counting down.
TTTGGTCTGAATGTTGAGTGTACTGACCTTAAATATTTGTATATAATAAATTTATAGGGTTAATGATCTTCGTGCTCGGTTTTCCTGGATAATGGTCGTTTTCTGTTTGGTGTTATTGTATTAACGGTGGGTGGTGTTGGATAGGAGGGTGATAAACCTTTTAAAGTAAGAGCATTGTTAAACTGATAAAAGATGTTACTAATAAAACTACAGGAAAATCCCGTTCAGATAAATATTTGCAATTCGAATTTCAAAATATATTTTATTGTTTTGAAAAATGGGGAAATACTCTTTCAAATAATATCCATTTAAACCTCAGAAACCTACCGTACTCTAGTTTGCTTCAGCCCGAATTGTTCATTCTGACCAAGGTCAATCCTTTCGCTTCCATCTTAGACCTACAGCTTAATGTGGAATTCGAACCACGAAGTTAGAGATTACGAAGTCCTCGTCCGGTCGTAGCCACTAGGCTATCCACTAGTACCCAGGCGAGTAGTTAATTTAATGCCCATTTTTTTTTACAGTGTGAAAATGTATAAAACACTGATCCTTTAAGGCAGGGGTTCCTAACCTTTTTGGCACTGCGCCCCCCTTTGGTCAACCTTGTGTTCATGGCGCCCCCCCATACCCAAAGGGCGAAAGTTTTCATCAGTTCCATATGGACGTCTAGAATCCAGATAATTATAGGATTAATAATAAAAAACATCAAAGCTCATGTGTTTATGAGAAAATTAAGTATTTATATGTACAAAAAATATGAAACTGAGAAACCTTAGTGCACTTTTGCACATTAAATAAATTCATGTATTGTATACTTTTTCAGAAAATCAAAATAATACTTCTTACAAACTAAAAATTAAGTATTTGAACGGAAATAATATATTTTCTTATAAATTAACACGGCTTAAAAATAGGATGACGTTTTTATGGCAATACTACATGAGGCGCCGCTGAGATGACGGATGTCAAAAGTTTTCCCTAACGAAGTAAATTACCCATATATATTTTTGGGAATATATATTTGAATGGCATTTGTTGACCGTTGACCACCTCACGCCCCCCGCCCCCCTAGGTTGGGAACCACTGCTCTAAGGGATAGCCCTGATTTCTATTTATCCTGCAGGAGGAGGAGTTGGGTAAAGTGTTGTACGAGAGAGATATTTTGCGGCAGGAGAGAAACTTCTACAAGGCACAACTGCAGGTAATGAACAAAGACAAAATGAGCAAGTTATTAAGGTCATTTTCCTTCTAAAGTAATGGATAATGGCTGAAGTTGCATCGGTAGTAAATTATGAGGTTACTCTTCAGTTAGTTTAAGCTATTTAAAGTTTAGTGTCAAAAGTTGTCTAGTCCAAAATTGGTGTCTCTTCACACAAAACTTGCTTCGTTTTATACAGGGAGCAAAAGGTCATCCTGTAACGGCACATCCAAGCCAGATTCATGACCAACCTCCAGAAAAGGCCAAGGAAGGCCCAACGCTTCCTGAAGAAGCGCACCCGACAACCTCCCCACCGGGTAATTAGTGCTCATGTTTGGGAAGTTTTATCATAGTATTAATGATAATGAAATGATAGTACGAGTAGATGTATAATATTCTTTGGTGAGAGTCCTCCGTGGAATGTTTATTGTCAAAGATTGTATGAAGTCTTTCAGACTTGAAAACGGCTCTCTCTCCTTGTTTGAAAGTGTTCATGGCGTTCATCAAGATTAGATTTCAGATTAGATTATTATAATACTTCTGAATGTAGTGGTGATGTACGATGTTTTTTTAATTGAATTGAATAATCTTCATTAATAATAAAATATATACGTTGGTTTTACAATTTACAATGACAAATAATTGTGAAGTTGTACTATTTATTTTATTTGGCCCTTAAACTTTAGGCTTTACTGGGCTTTTATTAAAAATAAACATATATTTATTTATTTATTATTAATTAATAATATCAGGTCATCCCGTAAGTAATGTCGTTTTTTAGATCGGAATTTGAAGGACAAAAAAAACTCGACTGAAACTTTTTAATCTACTATATATTTTCCATCGGAATCAATGACACTCTGCCAACGTCCTACGAGCTTTTCAATGCCATGTTTATAAAATTCAGGCGGTTTTGAGGCAAAAAACGTACAAAGATTGGTGTGCGGGTCATCTAAAGAAGTATACTGTTTCTCGTCAAGATAGCTTTGCAGACTCCTGAAGAGATGATAATCTGAAGGCGCAAGGTCTGGAGAATATGGAAGATGTGGAAGTTTTTCCCACCCAAGCTCCTCAATTTTTGCAGAAGTGATCCGAGCGGTATGAGGACGTGCGTTGTCGTGGTGGAACACGATTCCTTTCCGATTAACCAAAGAAGATCTCTCTTCTTTGAGTGCAGTGTTCAATCGATCCAGTTGTTGACAGTAGACTTGAGCGGTGATTGTTTGGTTGTGTGGTAAAGTTTCAAAGTGTATTACACCACCTTTATCCCATCAAACACTAAGCAACACCTTCCGAGGGTGAAGATTTGGTTTTGGCTGTGGTGTCGCTGGTTCTCCGGCACAAACCCACTGTCGACGGCGCTTAACATTCTGGTACAGTATCTACTTTTCATCACCAGTCACTAAACGGTGCAAAAACGGATCTTGGAATTCACGAGAATGAAGAGCTGTGCTAATGTTTACCCGCACCCTCAGATTGTCGACGGACAATTCACGTGGCACCCATTTTCCTAACTTAGGCACTTTCCCGAGTTGTTGCAAATGTCGATGGATGGTGGACGGGGATGAATTGAGTTTCTGGGCCAATTCTTCGACAGTTATTGAACAGTCTTCTTCAAGTGCGGCTAACAGCAGGTCATCATCAAACTCAGCAGGGCGTCCAGAGCGTGCTGCATCTGTCAAACAGCAGTGACCATTCCTAAACTTTTGAAACCATCTTTGACATTTCCTCACATACAGAATATCGTTGCCATAAACGTCCTGAATGTTTCGCGTTGCTTCAGTAGCACTATTCACTTTTTTGAACTCGTAAAGCATTATATGCCTGATGTGCTCTTCTGATACCGCCATGTTTATGAGGTGTTCACATAAAGCAAAACACACGTCTTCACTGGTCAAGGTCTGTAAAGTATGTAGCGAAACACGATAGATCTCCTCTTAGATATAACCTTCGGAAAATTTATGCTTAAACCGAGTAGGACTAGTTTAAACTTAATCTATCGTAAAAAACGACATTACTTATGGGATGACCTGATAATTAAGTAAATAAGTATTATTAATAGTTAAAGTATGTATTAATCTCAAATTATCATTCTTGATATGACAAATGCAACGTCATTATTGAAGGTATTATACCAATACCATACAAAGAAATCAGTATTATATAAGAGAGATAAGAACTGAACAATCACAAAAAATGTCTTTAATACCAGATTACACACGAGAAATGAATAAACAATAGTAATATACATTAATCCTAGATTTTTATTAGTATGCCATTATTAATGGGGATTTCAACTTGGTTTTAATCGAATTTACATCCACAATATTTTTTATATCAGCATTTAAATCATCCCATAGTTTCAATTCAATGAAAATGGGTAGTTTTTGAGATGAAGACAATGCAAAAAACTTCACTTTTCTACGTGAAGGTCAAAATATGATGATAAAAACCCACTCTAATAGACAGAGTTTATTTCCACAACAGTTTCGATGCCCACTGGCATCCTTTTCGGGTGGATACAAAAAAACGAATGAACCAAAAATAAGAGAGAAAACAGTCCAGGGACCATTAAGAAATTCGCACCTAGGTTAGATCCCGTTCACCCGACACCGGAAGGGCATTTTTTTAAAGGGACCCGCTTATAAGTACATTCGCATAAATTTAAAACTATCATCTTGTTCAATACATACAGATTCTATTATTTTATTTTTTTACATAATTATTACATTTATTATTACATTTATTACATTTAATATTACATTATTATTTATTACAGAAATTATAAATTTATTATTACATTGATAATTACATTGTTGTTTATTATACAGAAATTATAAACCGAAAAACGAATGAAAAGGCGAGGAGGAAACCATCCAGAGACCATTAAGAAATAAGCACCTAGGTTTCGGGGGAACGGGCTCTAACCTATGTGCGAATTTCTTAATGGTCCCTGAACTGTTTTCCACATGTTTTTCGTTCATTCGTTTTTCTGTAGCCACCCGAAGAGGATGCCAGTGGGCATCGAAACTGTTGTGGAAATAAACTCTGTCTATTAGAGTGGGTTTTCATTATCATAAGATGAAGACAATCTATTTTGAGGTATAACATGCTTTGATATATTTCTGGTCTGATACGAGTGGATTTCTTGATGAGTTACAAAATATCTATTTACCCATTGCGAGTTAATGATTTTGGTCTTACCACTCGTAAATAAAAATAAAATGTGCCAGTTTGATTACATCATTGAGCTTTATTAGTTTTAGCTCTTTAAATAATGCACTAGAGTGATCAAGGAAATCAGCATCAGATAATAACCTTATTGCTCTTTTTTGGATGACAAAGGTAACGTTTAATGCGTTGTTAGTGGAGTTTCCCCGAACAAGGGTGCAGTACGTTATGTAAGGAAGAACAAGAGCATGATAAAGAGTCGATAAAACCTGTTCAGGGACTACATTTTTAGGTTTAAACGTTATAGCAACGCTCCTTGAAATCTTTTTCGTGATATAATTTATATAATCACTCCATTGCAAATTCTTATCTAGTATTACACCAAGAAATTTTGTTACAGTACACTCCTTTATAGCGAATTCATTAAGTTCATGAAGATGTACATTTCTTTTATTAGTAAAAATCATGAACTTTGTGTTACTGGTATTTAGCAGGGATGGGAAAGTGATACATTTTTCAGTCGTTTTCGATTTCAGTTTAAGTTTGCAAAAATATCGATTTCAGTTTCGATTTAAGTTTTATATTTTTCGGTTGGATTCAATTTTAATTTTGATTTTTTTTCTTTTCTCTTTTTTCTTTGTACTATTTATATTATTTTTTGAGGGGTATCTATTGACAAATTCAGATTTAATTTTATATTTGTATTTGCATTCGATTTCTGTTTTTCAAAGAGAATTTGCTTTAGTAACTATCTTTACTTTCGTATGATTTCGTACTGAATCAGTACGAAACATTCGAAATGTTTTATTAATTCGTACATTTTTAAATTTTTAAAGCGCACATCATGTATAAAATATATAAATAATAGTATTAGAAAGGGGAATAAAACAATTAAATGCACCTCTGTTTATTATATACAAAATACAAATATCTCGTAAACTCGCGTGTTAAAATTAGAGCGAACAATTAAAATATTGTCAATGTTTTCGGGCAACAAATTGTTTCTTTGAGGATTTAAAATCAATCTGAAAAGAGAAAAAAGACGCTCTACACTAACGGAACTAAAAGCCGTTCCACATCGAATTAAAGGGTAAATGGGTATTTTAAATCCATACAAATGTTAAGTCGCAAAGAAAGGAAAATAATTCACGTTATTTATAGTTTTTTGCGATCCAAATGCTCCTCGACTAAAATGCAAAACTTATTTTTAATCTATTCGAATTCAGATTTCAGTTCTTGAGTGTTTTTCAATTTCAGTTCGAATTCCGATTTTAGTTGTCAGAATTTTTTTCAGTTCGTGTTTTTTTCGATTTCACTTCATAAAATAATATCGATTTTATCAGTTTATCGATTCCAGTTCGATTCAGTTTCCCATCCCTGGTATTTAGGAAGAGTTTATTGGTAAATTGTAAACCTAGGGACGAATTAAAAAGTGGTTATATTTTGATGTAATTTTTTTCCATTCAGTTGTATCCTTACCGTTACGAAGGTGAAACGACTCGAAACACTTTATTATTTTTGGTTTTGAATATTTAAAATAAGTTGTTTAATTATCTATTTAATCCATTATTTAATTGGAATAAGGGCCAGTTAGGCTGCTTTCTTGGACGGTTCCTGCAGGAGAAGGAACGGCCGAGACGATAGATAGTCTGCGCACAGAGAGGGACTTCCTGAAGGGCCAAATGGAACACTTTCAGCACCTCTACAATGAGGCCAAAATGAAGCTCCTTTCGCAGAAATCTCCTCCTTTAGCGCCTTCGCCAGGAAGGCCGGCCATTTCACCTCCAGGGGAAGGAACTCTTCCTAAGGGAAAGGTTGGCAAAGACAAAATTTCCTTTCTCTAAATAAGATTTTTTATTGGAAATCGTAGGCATTGGAATCGAAGATTAGTGTCACCATTGTTTATTTCAATTAATTTATTACTGTAGTTTTTATAATGTTAATATAATGTTTATTGATACACTATTAATATTATATAGGCAGTTTTTGAATCTTTGTAACGTACATGGGGTGATATTGAGGCAATTATAAGTTAAGTAAATTTAATTAAAAAATTAGAAGCTTCTCTCTAACAATTTTCACTCTACTTTTAAAATTTATTAACTCTACTGTAAAACTTGTATTGAACAGTTTTAGGTGAAACTGATTTTATTTTGCGTCCATTTCCTACTCTTGATAACCCATATTTTCAGTGAGATCGACCTTGGACTCATTTTCTGTTTTTAAGAAGGACTCGTTACTTATCAGTTTGATAGAAATTGTTCAGACAAGTCTGACCTCCACGATTTTGCCTATAACTTCCGCTGCTATTTTCTTGACCTACTTAAAAGTTTTTTGGCATATTGTGACTTCCAATGACCTCATTAGCCTCTTTTAGGAGTCAAATAAATTGTCTGCCCTTCGCCACGAGTTGAAAGCGATGGAGAGAGAGAAGGAGTTCTTCCAGGATCAATACGAGAGGCTCAAAAACTCTTTGACAAAAACTCGGGAACTCTCGTCGATGGTAAGGACTCAAACCCACTCTGCTTGAAGTGGTAATGAATAATTCGTTTAGAAGTCTTGCTTGTCTTCCTTGTACATTTAAAATTGACAGAGAAATACTTGGGATAAAGTTTCGCTTCGTTTCACGTTCTCTGTATAGAGATAATGTTGCCAGAAATGGGCAAAATACTTAATCAAATGTATCTTTGATACAGATATGTACCTTAAGATGCAAGAAAAGATACAATTACATAAGGATTATTTTCGAAAACTATTTCTAATATCTGTTAACAGAATGTAAACATAAAGCCAATAAAATCTATGAAGTTACAAACAATTATAATTATTGTTATTCTAATATATATATATATATATACTGTAACACACACACACACACACACACACCACACACACACACACACACACCACACAGTGTATATAGCTACTGTATTCTTTTCATCAATCAACGTTTTAACAATTTAAACTATAGTTTAAGAGGAAGTAGGAAGAAAGGTTTCAAATTAACACACAACAACATTCCACTTGAAAGCTCTGCGAAAAATGCTCTGTATGAATTGGTCCACAATTAACCCACCCCTTATATCTCCAGTCTAACTATAGAGTAGATCAAGTCTAGCCTAGAGGGGTCAGCCTAGAGATTCCGGAAATGGTCCAGAGCGGGCAGATAAATTGAGGTCCACAGTAGGATTCCTCACAAGATTAGGTTAGGGCAATCTACCTTCACCTTTGTTAAGCTATGAGTTGATGCTGGGTCTTAGGCCACAATGTAGGCCTAACTTGTCTGACCCAGCTTAATTTAATGTTATTAACTGTCTGGTCTAAAACTCAATTAGTCACTTACTTTTAGTTATTGGAGTCTCTCCCTTCTCCGGTTGTCTCATTGTCGAGAGCGTACTTTGCTGGTACGTCCTCTCGCCCCGTTCTTCGTTTTCGTTCTCCCTTTGTTCTCCTCTTCGCGGGGCTTCTTGTACCAGCGTTGTCCTGGTTTATTCCTCAGTTGGTTTAGCGGTAATGTATCTCCATTACCGAGCACGCTCCTCCCACACAGTATATAAATACTAGTGTGGAGAATAACTCTGGTGAGCAACCAATTGGTTTCATCCACCCAGTTATTGACATAAAAGGAATTTATTAATTGTTAGATTAACTACCTACTACTCAGTGAACCATTTTCGTTACCTCCCAACTACCCACTCATAAGTTTTCCATATACTGGGGGCCCCGGGAGATAAAAATTTTGGTGTCATTGTCACCAATTTTTGTCTGAGTGTAGACTAGCTAACTATTTAACTGTAAATGCCTGTTAATCTGATTAACAGTGCCTATCCTCACCTTCTCATGGAGAAGGTGTAGCATTTAATTAGAAGAGAAAATATACATCCATAGGATGAAACTGTCTATGGTCTTTACCATAAGAAAAGAAAAAATGAAAGTTAGAAGATAAAATTACAATTCCCCAGCATCTATTTTTTGTTGTAAAAATAGTCGCGCCTTTAATGCTGTTTGTCGCTGAGGTCTTGTTTCTGTCAATGTTGTAGTAGGATGCGTTACCACTCCTACTGTCAAAGGAATAGTTACTGGAAGTTCAGTGTCTCCAGTTGTTACTGTCAGTGGAGAAGGTTCTCCAAAGTCCATTGTTTTGGGTCCAGACTCTAAAGGGTACAAAAGAGAAATGTCTCTTGTTGTGTCACCCGTTGAAGTCCTTAATTTGACCACTCTTGTACCCCGTCTGCCCCTGGTCTGAGTTCTGAAACTCTAGCCAGAGGCCAGTATTGTCTTGGAGTACTGTCATGTATGAGAACAAGGTCCCCTACCTTAATTGTGTCAGACCAATCCTTCTTAGTCATTTGTTTATGTCTCTCCCTTAGACCCATCAAGTACTCAGTTTTCCACTGTTTAATGAAATGAGCTTTAACTCTAGTTAAATGTTGTAACTTAGTCTGGAGCTCATCATGTCGTTGAGTCCAGTTTGGGTCTTCTGAAGAGTCTATATTGTAGTCCGGCAGGAGACTAACTTGTTCTCCCCGAATCAAATGATTTGGAGTTAATGGTTCTGGGTCATTAATGTTGTCACTCACATAAGTGAGTGGTCTATTGTTAATGATGTTCTCAATCTCAGCCAGGAGAGTGAGTAACCCAAATAAGTGTATCTGTTTTTTGCCAATTGCTTTCTTCAAGCAATTCTTTACTGTTTGTATATTCCTCTCCCAGATAGAACCATACCAAGGAGAGGCAACCGGAATATACTTCCACTTTATGTTTGAATTTTTTATATATAATTGTGTGATTTCATTGCTTAACAAGTCGTGGATGACTTGTTCACCAGCTTTGAAATATGTAGCATTGTCAGTCCAAACTGTCTTTGGTACTGAATGTCGTGCACAGAATCTCTTAAAGACAGCAACAAAAGATTCTGCTGTAAGGTCCTCCACAACATCCAAATAAACAGCTCGTGAGGCAGCACATGTAAACAGTACAATGTACATTTTTTGTTCAGTGTCACCCACCCCTACAGTCAATGCTCCTGTATAGTCAATGCCTACAGTCTCAAAGGGTCTGTTGAGAGTAACTCTCTCCTCTGGCAAAGCAGGAGGATTTGGTTTCCTATAGGGCCTAGCATGAATACGCCTACATGTGACACACTCACTCAGGACTGTTTTAACAGTGATCCTTCCCTTGGGTATCCAATAAGTTTTTCTTAATGTAGTTAGTGTCTGTGGTACCCCCATATGATATACATCATTGTGTGTTTTTCTGATTATTAATGTTGTCAAATAGCTAAATCTAGGTAAAAGGATTGGATTTTTGCTTTTGTATGACAGTTTTGATTTGTCTAATCTCCCTTTACACCTTAGAAGGCCTTCCTCATCTCTGAACAAGTTTAGATCCACAACTACTGATGGTACAGGTTCTTTTGTTTGTTTCCCATTAGTTAAGAATTCTAACTCTTTATTGTACTCTTTTTGTTGGGCTTGGCCTATCCAGTATTGGGTTGCAACTTCTGTATAATTATGATTATTTTTATTTAGCTGTTTGTTAATTGTAGCTAAACAGTTGTGAGCAAACCTCAAACAGTAGGCTGTCACCCTGACAAGTTTGTTGAAATCAGAATACTTTTCATAATTAGTGATTGGTTCAACCTTTTCATTTGAAAAGATTAAATTTAATGTCAAGTTAACTTGTTCCACAGGCCATTGGTCTGTATTACAGAGCCACTTAGGTCCCATAAACCAAGTTTTGTTTGACTTCAACAACTTGTAGGATAAACCTCTGGTCAGAAAGTCTGCTGGATTCTGTTTAGTTGGAACATAGTGAAAGTTTACTTGTAGGCTTTCATTAGCGTCAGCTATTTCTTTTAGCCTATTTCTTACAAAGATATTCTTACTATTAATGCTATCATTCCGTATCCAGGCAAGAGAAATCTGACTGTCAAGCCAGACGTGGATATGAGTTATGAACACATCATAGTAAGCATCCTTAAGCAATGAAATGGTTTTAATGGCTAATGTAGCAGCTAATAGTTCCAATTGAGGTATGGTTCGGGTAGGTTTGAGAGGTGCAACTTTCCCTTTTGCATAAATTAGATGACTTTCTGTAGGGCTTACAAGATACGCACAGCACCCATAAGCTTGTGTGCTTGCATCAGCAAACACATGAAGCCTCTGGGGCTTATCCCTAAACCCACAGCACCTTTGAATTTTAATGTTCTGCACTTTTGTTAAATCAGTAGCTAACTTCTTCCAAGATTTTTGATTTTCATTTGTTATTGGATCATCCCACCCAACATTTGTCCTCCAAATTTCTTGGAGGAGAATCTTTGATTTTATTGTTGAAGGCAGGAATAGACCCATAGGATCAAAAATTTTGGAAGCCTCTGATAATATTTGTCTTTTAGTATTTGCTTCCTCATCAAGTTTAAAACCTTTAGTACAGATTGAATCATGACTGTTAGAAGTTGCATCCAAATACCAGTTCATACCTAAAGTTTTAACTCTGTCTGATGGCTCAGTAAGACCATTATTATCCTTTAAAATCTTTTTGTTTAAATCCTCATCATTTGAAATCCACTCTCTAAGTTCAAAGTTACCTTGTTGCATAATGTTTTGAGAGTGTTCATAGACTTCAGATAATTCAGATTTTGTTGTCGTTGAGCCTATTAGATTGTCTACGTAAAAATGTTCCTTAAGGAAGTTCAATGTTAGAGAGTTATTAAACTGGTTTAAATGATGTCTAATTGTCAATGCTAATAGGCTAGGTGAGCAATTGGCTCCAAACAACACAACATTAAATCTATAGGTTATGAACCCTTTATTCAAATCAAATGGATCCTTGAACCATAAGAACCTAAGTTGGTTCTTATCATATTCATTTTTAAGATTTATTCTCAAAAATGCCTTTGAAATGTCACTTTGTACAGCATATTTGTCTAACCTGAACCTCAGTAAGATCTTCACAAGGTCAGAAATGAGATTAGGACCCTCAATCAAGCAATCATTCAAACTGTGTTTATCACTGTCTTTGAGGCTACAGTTATATACTACTCTGAGTTTTGTTGTTGGGGCATCTTGTCGATAAACCCCCCTGTGGGTTAAATAATGACAACCATCTTTTTTAAAAGGGTTATTTGTTACTTCTTCAATGAAGCCTTTCTGTAGCTGTTCTTTGAAGACATCACTGTACTTTTTAATATTATTATCTTGTTTGAGTTTTTTCATTACTTTATATAAATGTCCTTTAGCTACTTTGAGATTGTCTCTTAAAGTTGGACAATTTATTTTCCAAGGTAACTCAATAAAATAACTATTGTCTTTGCACTGAATGGTGTCTTCAAATCTTTCTACCATTAACTGATCTTCTGAAGTTTGATTTGTGTCATGTATACCCACAGATTCTAGCAACCATAAAGTTTGAATTGCCTCATCCAAAGTTTCATTTGATAATGATGAATTAATGTTCTCAGTTGAGATAATATTATTCAAAGTGTTGCTATTCTTACAGGTGTTATGTAGGACTGAGTTGAGGCACATAGTATTTGTTGGTCATGCACTGTTTTGGTTTAGGTCTAGGTTGTATTCTGATAGGTCACCCAAAGGGGCTATCCCTGATGGAGTCTGAATAGCTATACCATTACCTATCTCTACTATGCCCTTATGAATAAGATTAATATAATCTGCCCCTATTAGCATTTCAATGTTAGCTACTGTGTTGTTAGTGATATGTCTATCAGCTATTTTGTAGTGTTTTCCCAAATGATTTATGGTTTGTTCTAGTTTGGGTATAACCAGTTTGTTTTGTCCTACTTTAGAAATAATAACTGCTTCAATTTTCTTGAATTTACTTTCTAAATGTAGTTCCAGGTCAATTGTCTTATAGCTATTTTTGTCCGAGTTATCCTTAACAAAGGACGCAATATTGAGGTTTTGTTCATTCGGGTTTGGTGTCAAACCCAATTTATTAACTACATTTTTTGAAACAAATGTTTGTTGAGAACAACAGTCTATAAGACATCTCACTGGAGTGGTACTACCCTCACTATTCACTAAGTCCAAAGTAATAGTTGGTAAAAGAATCTCAGTGTTTCTTGTTACATTGTTTGAACAAGCAGAATGTCCCATGAAAGTGGCATTTTCTTGATTACCTTTGTTTGGGGGAGGTATCTTTTGAGTTTGAGTACTATTGTTTGGACACTTTGGTGAATCACACATTGATGAGACATGTCGTAAACTTTTACAAAACTTACACTTGAATCTTAACCTAGATTTACAGTCTTTCTTATAATGTCCCTGGCCAGTACACTTTTTACACAGGTTCAAGTGTTCACATCTTTTAGCCCTTTGGTTAAAATCTGAATATTTGTCACACCCAGTACTACTGTGTTCATTACTTGCACAAAATTTGCAATGTGGTGTGTATGTTGAGGCAGCAGTTACATTAAAGTTCTGTAATGTAGGTGTTCGTGTATTATAGTTGGTCACATTTGATTCTCCAGTATCAAGTTTTGTCTGTTTGGCTGTAGCTAGTTGGTCTCTGGGAACAGTCTTTGGTTTATCCATAGTCTGGGTCTTATGTGTTGGAAAATCTCTCAAGTTGTAATTAATTAGGATATTGGGGAAGTGTTTTCTTATTTGTTCTAAATTAGGATAATTTTCTCCCGTCTTTAGAATTAAATTATCTTTAACCCTCGAAGGAAGGCACCTAAGTACTATGCTTTGTATAAGCCAAGATGAAGTTTTAATATCTATCTCATTGCTAACCAGTTGTCCTATAATAGCTTCTAATTTTGTAAAAAATTTCCATATCACTATGGTTATCTTTTATGGGTGCAAATTCAAAAATTTGTTGAGATAATTCATATACAATCATATCTTTATTAATGTAATTACGTTTTAAAAGATCAATAGCTACTTCATATGAATCCCTACGGCTGGTAAATAGGCTATTAGGTTATAGGCTGGGCCTTTAAGGGAACTAGTTAAGTAACTAAACTTTTCAACAGTTGAAATATAAGGTTTATTACCTATTAAATTCTCAAATTTGTCAATGAAAGATGGGAATTGTACCGTGTCCCCTTCAAATGTTGGTACTAGCAAAATGGGTAACTGAGCCCTCAATTCTTGTGACTCAGGATTTTGCATGCCACTTAAATTTTGTTGAAGGTTAGCCCTACTTTGATTAAAATCAGAATTAGGTTTTTTTGGTGTTAAGTCAGTCAACCGAGACCGTAGTCCCCTTATTTGCTGTTCAATTGAGCTTACCTGATCATCATCATCAGCGTAAAGGTCTATCAATTGTTCTTCAGCCATTTCGGATTCAACTAACTCTGAAATACTCTCATTAATGGCTATTATTTCCTTCTTTTTAATTTCTAATTTAATAATTACACACTCTATATTTTTCTTACCTGGTTGTGTAATATTGTTAAAAGTGTTCACAGCCTTTGTAACAGCTCCCAACTTTGCCCCCCTTTTCTTTTTTAACTTTTTCAATTCTGCACTGTCCATGTCTAAGTCAAAATTGTTTAACTGGGGATCGTAATGAAATAGAGGACAAGAAGAAATTACCAGAGAAGAGAGAGAACAGACAAAACAGTCAAGTTTAAATTTGGTTTAATCCCCCCCAAGTACTTGTGTGTCACTCAGGTCTAAGCTTATAAGAGAATGAGACTCCTTAAATGTAAATGTTTCCTAGTTAGGCCCTAGGTTGTAGACCTAATTAGGCTTGCTCAGGTTAGGCTTAGGCTAGACCATTTAGCCTAATTCTGCAATTTTTGTTAAGTAAGGTTAAGGTTTGTAAATTCCCCACACACGGACCACCAATGCGAAAAATGCTCTGTATGAATTGGTCCACAATTAACCCACCCCTTATATCTCCAGTCTAACTATAGAGTAGATCAAGTCTAGCCTAGAGGGGTCAGCCTAGAGATTCCGGAAATGGTCCAGAGCGGGCAGATAAATTGAGGTCCACAGTAGGATTCCTCACAAGATTAGGTTAGGGCAATCTACCTTCACCTTTGTTAAGCTATGAGTTGATGCTGGGTCTTAGGCCACAATGTAGGCCTAACTTGTCTGACCCAGCTTAATTTAATGTTATTAACTGTCTGGTCTAAAACTCAATTAGTCACTTACTTTTAGTTATTGGAGTCTCTCCCTTCTCCGGTTGTCTCATTGTCGAGAGCGTACTTTGCTGGTACGTCCTCTCGCCCCGTTCTTCGTTTTCGTTCTCCCTTTGTTCTCCTCTTCGCGGGGCTTCTTGTACCAGCGTTGTCCTGGTTTATTCCTCAGTTGGTTTAGCGGTAATGTATCTCCATTACCGAGCACGCTCCTCCACACAGTATATAAATACTAGTGTGGAGAATAACTCTGGTGAGCAACCAATTGGTTTCATCCACCCAGTTATTGACATAAAAGGAATTTATTAATTGTTAGATTAACTACCTACCTACTCAGTGAACCATTTTCGTTACCTCCCAACTACCCACTCATAAGTTTTCCATAGCTCATTCAGGCTACGAGCAGCTCGTAGCATCATTTCCAAGTAAATAGTGTCAGCGTACGAATTAGGGATGAAATAATACCGGCAATTTTTAATACCGGTATTTAAATAATTATTTTACTGATACCGGTGTTGATACCGGTTTTATGCAGGGAATAATTTATAATGATTTTTTTGGTGTCACCCTGCCAAGTGCCAACCCTCCCACAAGCCTGCAGGACCTGTAGTACTCACCACATTAACGACAATAAAAACTGAAGTTACTCTTTAAATTCTGTCACCGACACCAAAGGGAAAATACCATTGATTGAAAAAAGTTTGAACAGCAGCTCCTAGGGAAAGGCAGGAAAAAGGAAGAACTATTTATAATGATTAAGTATATCACATAAACAAAGGTAAACGGGAATTTTTTTTTTTTTTTTTTAAAAGTTTTTAAATAATTTTGCATATTTATTTATTATTTTGGTTTTAGAAGTAAGTTTTGAGGAAACAAAGACTATCTAATGATTGTTCAGAGAGGTTTGATCTTAGCTTGGTCAGAAATAAGCCAGCAGCAGAAAAAGCTCTCTGATTCTACACTAGTCGGTTTAATGGAAAGCACTGCCTTGTACAGCTTCTCTAAATTTTCACTTCTTTGTGAAGAAACTTCGAAACTCTTAAATTCATTAGTAGGATCAAAGTTAGTTGCATTGCTTCTCAATGGTACCTTTTCTAATTTCTCTATTTCTTTCATGTATTCGCACATCAATGGATCATCTACTTCATTCTTGTTTCAGTAACGTTTTTGAACGTTTCAATACGTATTTATACGATTTCAAATGTTTAAGGCGAGAGTTCTGGATGATAGTTTCCCTTTTCAGAAAAACGGACTTATTATACAGGGTGTCTCAAAAGTCACTATCTATTTTGAAAAATAATGGGAATTACGAAAAACTGGTTTAAGACATGAAAAATATATTTATTTCAAAGTAAGTGCCACAAAGAATTAGTGCTATTTATTTATCTGTCTCCACATGGCGACCACCAGTGTCTCTACAGAGCTCAAAGCGATAAGTTGTTTCCCGGAACACACTTTCCAGCATTTGAGGTGTTATTTTCGGAACTGCATCGGTAATACGATTTCGAAGTTCGGCTACATCACTAATTCTTCTACCAGTGTACACTGTACACCTTAGACTTAATGAAACCCCAGGCGAAAAAATCTAATGGTGTTAAATCGGGTGAACGTGCTGCCCATGGTTGTGTTCCTCCACGACCAATCCAGCGACCGGGGAAGGGTCTGTCAAGATAATCACGTACAATTATTGCATAATGGCACGGTGCTCCATCCTGCTGAAAAACTACTGTGTCAAGAATGCCATCTGTAAGAAGTTGAGGTTCGAGGAATTGTTCAAGCATGTCAAGATGGGTCTGAAATGGAAAATTTATAAATTACACAAAATTCGAAATAAACCAATTAACTTTTTTTAAATACACAAATTTGCACCAGAAGTACATATCTTTATGCCAGCATAGCATTTTTAAAAAAAACATCTAATGTCACCGAAATAGATAGTGACTTTTGAGACACCCTGTATAACGTCAATAACATATAACAAATGATAAATTGTGACATACACTAATGACGCGCTTCAAAGAAATACTGCATGTGTAATAGGGGGGGGGGGGGGGGTCGAAATTTTGTATTCTTATTCTAGACACTGCTCGGAGTTTCCTTTCGGCCCCTAAACAATATACTGTAATTACACCGCTATGCGCACCCCCCCTACCCGTTGCATATGCCCCCCCTTTTTTTTAAATTGAAATGAAATTGAAACCAATTCTTTGAATAAAAAACCTGATAAATGACAAAGATTAAAGTAAATAATGATATAAGTAAAGTTAAGTAAGTATATATATATATAAGTATATATATATATATATATATATATATATATATATATATATATATATATATATACATATAGGTGTACATAAAGTCAGGATCTATTTTTGTGAAGCACTTGGAAATTATATGGAATTCAATCATAAAATGATAAAGTGGTAACATTTATTAAATAATTAAGAGTAGGATTCGACGTGACGCCCATCAGTATCCCTGCACAGCTCAAATCGTTCCGCAGCATTTCTAAACACATTCTGGAGCATTTGCGGGGTTATGTTATCTGCCCCATGCAAAGGGGTTAAATCTGGTGATCTCGCTGGCCAAGATCTGTTGCTTCCGCGTCCGATCCAGCGATTTGGAAAACGTCCATTTAGATAATCCTGAACAATTTTGGCATAGTGACAAGGAGCACCATCATGTTGATAGACGACGGGGATAGGATTGTTAGTACCGTCGTCTATCAACATGATGGTGCTCCTTGTCACTATGCCAAAATTGTTCAGGATTATCTAAATGGACGTTTTCCAAATCGCTGGATCGGTCGCGGAAGCAACAGACCTTGGCTAGCGAGATCACCAGATTTAACCCCTTTAGATTTCTTTGCATGGGGCTTTATCAAATCGCACGTCTATCAGACGAAGATTACGAGTCTTGAAAACTTACGTACACGTATACGAACTGCTGCAGATAACATAACCCCGCAAATGCTCCAGAATGTGTTTAGAAATGCTGCGGAACGATTTGAGCTGTGCAGGGATACTGATGGGCGTCACGTCGAATCCTACTCTTAATTATTTAATAAATGTTACCACTTTATCATTTTATGATTGAATTTCATATAATTTCCAAGTGCTTCACAAAAATAGATCCTGACTTTATGTACACCCTGTATATATATATATATATATATATAGTGGTGTAGTGCTAAATAAAGAAGTGGGGGAACGCATTTTGAAAGTGTTACTCAGATGCAGGGGGGACAATGGCGAGCGCGGCGAGCCTATACAGCTGGGGGTCCGGGGGCACTGTAAGCCCCCCGGGAAATCTTTTGAAATCTGACCAATTTCAGGGATATTTTGAGGTCATATGCACTGGATATTAGGATATATTCCAAGGTTGAAGATGCAGTATTTCCAGTGTCATTAGATATACGACATCCAGTACGATCAATAAAAATAGCTAACAATTGGAATGATTAACTAAAAAAAACGTTAACAACTGGTACGCCGTGGTGACTGTTTCATCAGATCTTTATAGGCTAGCATTGCCTCAGTCGAAGCTAAAAGAAATGAAACAGTTAATGATTCTTTCTCACATTTCTTCTAGGGGTGGAAATTAAAATTTCATGACGTTAGAGATTTGTAAGTTCGGATTTATTTGAAATAGTGAGGGAACGCCGTTCCCTCTACCAAAAAAAGCAAGGGAACGCCGTTCCCACGCGTTCCCACAGCACTACACCACTGTGTATATATATACATAGGGTGTTCCATAAGTCCGCAGGCATCATAGGAAAAATAATTAAAAAAGGCAAAACAAAAGCTTTTATTTACAGAACGTACTCAATATGTCCACCATTGTTTTCAATACACAAATTCAGACGTGATACCCAGTCAGCAAGCACACGGTGAATGATGTCAGGAGTAATGGTGTTACATGCCCCAATAATGCGCTGCCGCAAATGTTCAACACTCCTAATTTTCTCTGTGTATACCAGCGCTTTCAAGTGGCCCCAGAAATAGAAATCTAGTGGCGTGAGATCCGGGCTTCTAGCTGGCCATTCCACAGGCCCTCGACGTCCTATCCAATGACCAGGGAAGTGTTGGTACAGGTATTCCCTTACTTGGGTGCTGTAGAAATAGAAAAATATGAATTTCTCCTATGATGCCGGACTTATGGGACACCCTGTATAATAAGAAATCTTTCTCCGTATATTACTTAAAGAATCAATTGAAGCATACTAAAATCAAAATATTTACCTTAAGAAATTTAAAATCGTAAATTACCGACACCACTGGCCTTTCCATTGAAACACAGGTAGCTTTTTTCTCGACTCCAGTACATTCAAAATAAATTTGTCTGTTTTCGTAACCAATTCTATCTTGTGATGCTTCTGTTACCACATTTACAGCATGTTATGTTCTACTCCCTGGCTGTGACAGGTAAAAGGAATAAGCTGAAGTGGTTAATTTCGAACTTTAAGATGATCATCATTTGTCAAATTCTGTAAAATAGGTGGAGGGGTGATGGTTTCGTTGTTCCCAGTCGATCATGTTAGGATAATCGTCTGCTTCAAAGTTCAGTGTTTTTGGCAGCTCAAAATTTCTCGCATTGGTGCTCCTAGTTCTTGCTCGAATGATGTGCTGAAGAGCCAGCTCTCTGACCTCTCTTCTTGTGTCTGTTATTATTGAGAGTATGATATTCTCTGGGTGGACAAAATAGGCGTTATTTCTGAGGACACGCTCCATAATCATCCGATGCTTTTTATCTAAGCCTTTAAGCAAGTGCATGATATACCAAAAATTAGATGCTCCCTCATTTGCCTTTGGATGAGACTTTATCCAAAACCAGCCTGGAGCGTAAACCAGCATTATAATTTTTACTAGGTCTTGGCTGCTTTTGTCTGGATTCCGTGTAGAGACGTATAAGCGCAGGATCCTGTTTGCTCGTGTTAGCCATCTTGCATGATGGAGGGCACCTGGGGATCTGGTGGCTAACGCTTGTGAGATGCGTCCAGATTGTATGCTAATGCACATTTCATGCATATATTTTTGGTCACTGCTGAAACTTTTAACAATATGGGCCGAAACTTCTTTAATGTTGCCCTCTACAGGGGTATAATCAACTATATCCAGTTTGGTCAAATCCTCTCGGAGTTTATTTCCAAGAGAACCATTGAAGGTGTTTGGTCCCGAAGTTTTTCCATCAATTGCTTCAAATACGTGCCTGAAGGGCAGTTCGTTTGCATGCAAAAGGCAAATTAGCCATTGTACCGGCCTGTCCAGATATAATTCAATCAATTTTAGCACTTCGCCATTCCTGCCAGTGTTCACTGGGGTGCCATCGCATAGCCAAGCTTTGAGGGATTCTTTGTTATTAGAATCAACTATAAAAGTTATTATTTCATCTGCAATACAACAAGCAGTTCCGTTATCTGGAGCTATATGATCCATGTAAACATCACCAGGTTCTTTGAGTATTACATAATGTTCTTCGTACTCCATTCCCTTCTTTGTCTTGGTTTGATCTTTTCTACCATCAAATCCGATGCCTTCAATCTGTGTGTTCTCTGATTTCACTTTGTTCTTTTTACTCACACGTATTCTTTCTCTTTCCACTTTTCCTATCCAACATATTGGTTTCGTCTAATATTCCCATATCCTTCAAAGCTGCATTTACTATAGCTGCAGTAGCTCTGTAACTTACACGGTATCTATCTGCTGTTATTGTTAAGTTATCTTAAATAATTCTGTTCTGATGGTTTTCTCTCAGCTCAAAATCCGGAACAAAGTCAATATCGTCGCTGTCATCATCAATTTCCATGCTTTCATCTTCCATAATATGTAAAGGGTCCAGTTTGCTGGTTGAGGCGACATTCATATCTAGGCTTATCTTGGCTCTTCTTTCTAATCCTTTAACTCTATCGTGAGTCCTTTTTCTTGCGGAAGTCGTTACTCTGTCGATTGGTCCTAGTTGGTTTTTTCTTTGTTTCTGCCCCACAAAAGACTCACTCAATCATTGGAACTCTAATATCACATCTGCAATCCGTTCGACTGATTTTTTTATCGTAACAAGTACAAGTGCAAATATCAAACATTTCATCGAATGTCTCCACCTTCTGTTGAAAACTGTTGTTTCTTTGTTTTAATGGTACTTTATTTAGCTTTGCTGCAGATTCTATCAATCTTTCAACTTTTATAGCTATTCCTTCAAATCCTATATGTGGAAAGGAAAACTTCTCCCAAATGGCTTCCACATCTTTAGTGACAATTCTGTAACATTCTTTTGCTGTTCTAGAACCTTTCGAAATCGGTTGTTCTCGTTTTCTTACCAATAAATAATGCCTAAATACGTCAGCCTTTGAAGGAGTCATTGAAGGGGGAAATTCTGCAGGGTGACCAAATGTTGAATTGTGCGTTTTGCTTCTTGTCGCCATGATTTCACTTATTTAGGCCTAGTAGCATTAATAACAAGAAACTAATTGTTAAATTCTAGCAATTGAATCATTCAATCTGAATTTAATATCATTCCGAATTAAATCATAACTCATTCAATCATAAACAATCTGAAAATAACAATCTGAAACTGAAACTAAACAAAAAAACGTGACAATAATTTATATAATTCAACTAATCTATCTAAATTAATCTATGTAATCTATTCAATCTATCTAAAACTGTATCTAAATAATCTATCCAAATTAATCTAATCTACTTAATAAGACTTAATATAATGCATGATTGTAACATTTGGGGTTTATATCTGTGGAGAGAGTAAAATGGTGGGGATGCTATGGAAGGGGTAAGGAGGGGTCGCATTTACTCATTTTTTTTTTACAAGATGTTGAGATCATCATTTCCAACTACGTGCATACTGTGGAATTGGAGAAACTCGATTTTTGATATGTTTCGAACCCCCTAAATTGTCTAAGTTATGTATGAAGATAAATCATTATTTCTACTCACATTGTCCACAAAATCCTACAAAAAACAAATCTTTGTTAACTTGACATTTGCTGATTGCTCCCACAATAAAGACAATAGGCAGTTCTTCAATACCGAAAACCCGGTATCGATAATCACGATATCGGTATCGTGTCTCGTCCAATACCGGTTTTTCAATACCGGCTTTCATCACTAGTACGAATGTGACCTCCGTACATGACTAATCATGACTGGAAGCAACAATATTATGTTTTAGTCACTGTATTGCAGACACCCCAGTTTTTATCAGTCTCGGTACGTGATTATACGTACAGTAGAACCTGCTTAAAATGACCAGCTTAGGTGAGTGATCACTCGAGAATAATTTATATTTCCCTGAAGAAAGCGAAAACAAAATCAGATTTTTTTTAAGTCACGTGCTTAACCTTTAAGAAGGATTATTCCACTAATTTTTGAAAAATTTGTGAATTTTGACTGAAACGCACTCGAACCCAATTAACTTTCTCTTTATTCAACTGGAAAAACTTTCCACATATTATAGATGTGAATCATGACAGGCCATTGTGGTTTATTAAAATAGTACAGTCACTTTAGCAAATTATGAAAAAAAAAATATTTTTTTTATGTAGGAAGGAGGGGCCAAGGGTCAATGCCCACAAAAGCGCCATTCCCATAGAAGTCAGATTAAATGGAGGATAAGAGGCTAGTCTGGCGGAGAAAGGAGAAAAGTGTGTCCTTCGGTATAGGTGTGAAGTTACCCAACAAAAGAGAAATCTTAGTAAGAGTGGAGTCTGAGGGGCAGAAAGGGAGGAACTGGGAACGGGCAGTAGCAAAGGCAGGGCAAACCAAGAGGCAATATGGGACGGAGAGAGAGGAATGCTGCAAGGGCAGATGGGGGGGCAAAATCCCCCGTCATAAGATGACCATGCGTCAGACGAGTGTGACCAATACGAAGCCGCACCAGGGCGGTCTCAAAGCGTCGATCACACTGGCAGGAGGGAGGCGTCCGCACACTTGTTACCCGGGACTTACGGCGTGATTAAAGAAGGCCAAGCCAGTTCTGGATCTGTCTCACCAATGGATGCCGGGAGACGAGAGAGAACAGGGCCTCAAGAATGCTGCGGGAGTGCGAATAGGTGACAAAAGACGCAGGTGAGAGCTGAAAGAGGAATCGAAGGGCCAAGAGAATAGCAGAGACTTATGCCGTAAAAATGGAAGCCGCTAGGGGAAGGGATAGCGATTGAACCACTGACAGGAAGGCTGCCGCACAACCCACTCCAAACGGCGAGCGAGAGCCGTCAGTGAACACAGGCATACAATCAAAATGGGTAGAGGAATGGGATAAGAACAATTCACGGAGGGGCAAAGGGTGGAAATTTGACTTTGGTGCAGTAGAAAGGAAGGAACAGATACAGAGGAGGACGGAAGGTAGAGGGAGGAGAACGGAGTACTCGTCCTTCCACTCTCAGAGAAGTCGAGACGTGGGGGCCATCCGTAGACGTACGGTCGGACCAAATGGGGAGGACGGTCAAAGTAGGCCGAAGAGGGATTGATAGACCGGGTTGGAGAGAAACTGCCGAACGCGAAAGAGGTATTTTAAGCCCTCCAAGGTGCGGTGGACATCCAGTGGGAAATGGCCACTTTCCGCATAAATAGTGACAATAGGAGGGGACCGGAATGCCTTCGTGCTGATGCGTACACCCAGGGAACCGATAGGGTCCAGCATGCGCAGGGCGGAGGCAGGATTGGAGGAGTAGGCCTGACAGCCATAATCTAGCTTACTTTGGATGAAGTAGTGGTAGTCGCCAAAGGATGTGGCGGTCAGCTTCACAATCGCTATGGGAAAGGAACTTAAAAGGATGCAGGTCTAAAGGCACGAAACCTTCAGAGACTTAAGGTGGAGAATCCAGGAGAGGCAGGAATTAAGGAGACCTAAAAATCTAGTTTCGGAGACTACAGGGAGCGGTGATCCATAGAGAGGGAAGGGACGGCAAAAATGCATCACCACCGTTTTCGAAGGGGAAAAGCGAAACCCGTGATCTGTGGCTCGTCTGGAGACGGAATCCGGGCTCGCTGGAGGAGCCGTTCAAGAAAGGTGGATCGGGAGCCGGAGCAATAAATGGCAAGATCGTCGAACTAGAGGGTGGCTGTAATTTCCGAAGGCAGAGCCGTCACTACATCGTCAATCGCCAAAGTGAAGCAGATAACGCTCAGGACGCTACCCTGGGGAACCCCTTCCTCTTGCGAGTGTACAGAAGAGGAGGAAGTACCCACCTGAACATGAAAGGAACGAGAAGACAAGAAGTTGGAGATGAAGGAAGCGAGAAGACCTCGGAAACCCAAGAGATAGAGTTTACGGCAAATCTTCTACCGCCAAGTAGTGTCATATGCTTTCTTCAAATCAAAAAATACTGCATAGGGATGACGCCGTTCTGCAAACGACACATGGACTGCAGTCTCCAACTGAACCAAAATGTCAGTGGTGCTACGGCCCCTAGGGTATATCATGCTCAGGTCGAATATTGAAAAACTTGGAATGTGTATTCCTATGTAAAATTGAATTTTAAGAGGGGTTCGTCTTCTGCAACTTTTGCGAAAAATCGCATTTAATTGTTCAAAATCGCACTTTTTTGTCGAAAATTGGGATTTTTGGCCAATTTCAAAGACTTGGTAGCCTCAAATGACCTCCATAATTATGTTCCCTATTGTTCACATACACCCTTAAGCATTTCTAGGGGCAGGTTTGGACCCATTTAAGATCAGCCAAAGTGGTTCATAATCCCTAAAATAACCAAAATCACCCAAAATGGCCCAAAACTAAGGAAGTGTATGATTTTTAGTCTCCTATACACCAAATTTCGCGGCTGTTCTCTTCATTAGGCAGATTCTTTTTATTGTTCTTTTTTGGTCTTGCATTTTCTTTTTTTTAGAAAAGCCTCCACCAATTTTTATTTATTTTCTTTTCGGCATCACTGAGTGTGATGGCAGCTGCCCCTACCTTTCCGCAAGCTGCTGTGACGTTTAACCTTTTTTTTGCCATTGCAATTCTTCTTTAATATTTGTATAAGTCCCTCCTCCACACCCAGCTTGTAATAATATGCTGGTCAACTGAATGTTTTGGGATTTTTTCTTCTGAAAGCATCTTGATTTGTCTAGCAGGTCTTGTAGAGATTTAAAACATGTTCATAATGTCTTGCTTTGACTTGAAAACTGGCAACAATTCTCTGTGATCGATCCTAGCACGAACAAAACCATCTCTTCTCTCTTGCCCATACACTGCATGAGCTGCAGCTGAATCTTCCTGGATTGCTCTTTCACAGTATGAAAAAACTATATAGGGCTATGGGTTGATTGCCTGATACCCTCATCCGTTGGAAATTTCCAGCAGACTTCACTGGAGAGTTACCGACAAAAGCCCTATGTTTTTTCGTTAGAGAGTTATGTATGTGTAGGTCTTCAAAGGACCTCTTTGTTTATTTAATTGTTTTTGGTAATTCTAGCCTCAGGATTTTAGATGCCTATATGTGAACGAAAGAAATTTTTCCCACTTTATTTTCGCTGGGCCTTAGTTTGCTTCGATGTAGGGCCGTTACGATGGAGCCTACACTGCGAGTTGACACTTTGTTACTAATATAGGCAATCACTAATTAAACACCTGAAGGAATAGGCCTATCCTTTTTGTAGTTATTAGGTTTTATATTATAAGGAATTCACTCAGAACTTTAGGGAAGACGAAGCACATCTTCCCTGTTTAAAGCGTTCGCTGTAACAAAGAGCTCCGAGCCAGCTCCGCTATAATATATCTTCGTATTTAGTATAAATTGCTGATTTGGCAAAGGTTGTTGACTCCTCTCTTGTAATTTACATGAGTTAGCAATGGAAAATTTTGATCACGTGAAATAATAAATGTTTCTCGTGGTTATGTAGGCCCGACGCCTACATACGGGTTCTATGTATGTATGGCAATCATTTCACTCCCATTAGGCTATGTTGCCAATCCCGAGGCAATTTTCTATAGATATTTAATTCAATTAATTAATAATTTATATGTAATTATGAAGTAAAGGTATCACATACAATATCATGTTGTAAGCGCGTATAGTTTTTCCATACACAGCTTTGAGTGTGAACTGAGAAGTTCTCAACTTCTCCTCTTGACATCTTACAAGTGAAGAGTGGCTCATACAGTTTCTCCTTATCCCAATTAATCAGAGTAATTGGAGAAGTGGCATCAAAATTCAGTTTAGGGTTTCTATGAGTTCTCAGACTCATGTCTCCATACTCAGACTTAGCTCTGATCATCTTGATCATCTCAACCTCCCATGCCCTCTCCTCCTCTTCCTCGCTGCACAGGAGAGAGGCAATGAGGTTTTCATTGTGAGCATGATACGCTCCACGAACTATCACATGAGTGATTATGTTCCTGACTTCAGAGGTCTGGCTTCTCAGCAGTCCCACAGCGGTCACAATATGGTGAGGTCCATACCTCATGTGGTGCTTCACCTTGATCTCAAAATACATCTTGAAGTAGAAGTCCAGGCAGAACTTCAGCAGCACCTCCAGCTTCTTCAACACCTCCCCCTTCAGACCATGCTGCCTCATCCACAGCATCAACAGAGCCTCACTTGTAGTCAGCCAGCGTGACTGATTCAGTGGGCCACACTTGAGACCAGCAACTTCCTTGCTCAAATCTCCTGTCTTGAGAGCTTTGATCAGTACATAGCAGTTCTTCTGGTCAGTGCTAAAGTTCTGTACAACGTCTTCTGGCAGTTCAATTATATCTTCTCCTGGCAGAGCCTTGAAGCTAAAGTTGACAGGTATGTCATTGATCTTCTCCAAAAGTTTTCCTATTGAGCCACTGAACCCAGACTTGTGCGTGTAGGGACCATCAAGCTTGATGATCATGTGCCTGAGGCAGAATTCATTAATATGCAACTGGCATATCAGCCAGTGACACTTGTGACCTAGCTGTCTCTCCAAGTGAATGATGGCTCCTCCATCAGGTCCTGTGTTTGTGTTGGTGGAGTCACCACCAAGGACCACAATAGTATATTTAGCACCATGAGAACTAATCCACTCAAACAGAGCCTGAGCTATCTTCAGTGCAGGTTTCTCATTTCCTTCAGGTTCTTCTGGTGTACAATGGAAGAGATACTTCCCCTCAGGTTCCCAGGTAACACTGTAGTGCTCTTCAGTTGTAATAGGATGGAAGCGGCCAGTTTCTTCATTGTACCTCATGATCTTTGTCTTCTTATCTTGTTTTCCATCAAAGAAAATTCCCTTGATCTCCTCTCCCTCTGTCCTTTTCTCCAGGGCCTCCACCGAGGCACCTATTACAGACTCCTTGCCCCTCCACATCTTCATCCTGTCAACAGCTAGATATGCCTTATCAGCAAATAGATGGCCAGCTTTGATGAGATCTTGCAAGAAACCAGTTGCAATGGCTGCTGCAGGAGTGTTTGCCACCTTGAACCTGACTGCAGCCGCAGCAGTGCTTGAGATATCCATGTAGTTCCTCCTGGCAGAAGTGGAGACTTTGCCAGTGTTGAGGAGCTTGTGCCTGGTGCAGTACTGGAAAAATCTGTGTCAGCTAGGGTTGCCAACTCCATGAAGTTTGAATAAAGGACAAGAACATCAATTCCAATATACTGTCTACAGGGTCAGGGAAAGAAGTAAAATTTTATTTATAATTTATTACAATTTATACTGCATGCTTTTTTATTGCATATTTTTTTAAAGGAAATATTTTTATTGATATACAGATATTGACCCATTGAGTCATGCATTGACAAAATTTATGGTAACTTGATATTTATTTATTTTTAAATTTATACTTTTCTTGAATTTTTGCAGACTTCAGTAAAAGAGTATCATTTTTTATTTTTCCCGCAAAACCCAAACAATTATCCTTTAAATTGAAATAAACAAAAAGCTCACTTTTTACTAGTTCAACCGAACATCGGTTTCTATCATCACGCCATTTAGCGTTCATCACACTGAAAATTCTTTCGCAATATGCAGATGTTCCAGAAATAGATAAAACTTATAAAATGTTACTCGACTTAAGACTTTATAATTATTTCCTTTTAAACAAAAGTTTTGTTGCAAAACTGTTGTTTGGAACAAGATTGTTATCAGAAAAGGACAAATGGCGTCCTTTCCGAACTCAAGAAAGGACAAGGACAAAAATCTACAAAAAAGGACTGTCCTTTTCAAAAAAGGACGGTTGGTAACCATAGACTGTCAGCAGTAGGAGCTGCTCTGCCTGGAGACTCTTGCAAGGAAGTCACCTCATCTTCATCACCACCACCATCATCAGCTCTAAGCAGTAGCTCCTTTTCTTCTTCCTCTTTTCTGTTTCTCTTCTCAGCTGCCTTCTGTTCTTCCTCCTTCCTCTTAGCAGCCTTCACCTGCTTCACTGTTTCCTTCACATCAACAGATGCCATCCGGAAGCCAGAAACTTCTGAGGTTTTGATCCTCTGGTAATGGAGCCACTCTAGCTCTAGCTTTGGAATCTTCTGAGACAGAGGACAGTCACAGTTGACATGAACTCTAGTAGCACAGCCAGAGCAGCCAGATGCTTCAGTTCCACAGAGAGTGATATCATGTCTGCAGGTTATGTCAATGTATCAAGTTCAGATATTCTCTTCTCTCTCTTTGCAGCCTTCACTCTGCCATTCATTAGGTCAATCATTTCATTCCACCTGACAAGAATCTTCCTGGCAATGGATCTCTCTTGGATGATCACAGGAGGAGTGAACTTGGCATTGCTTTTGCTGCACTGTGCCAGTACCAGTGATCAGGGGCGTATTTAACGTCGGTGTAGGCAGCATACACCGACGGGCCCTTGACACGCGGGCCCTTGACACGCGGGCCCTTAAGAGCAAAAAAAAATCAATATTAAAATTGAGGGTAGATCGAGCACAATAACAAAAAAAATAAAGCATCAAGCGCGATCGCCTCTTCGTTTACGTAAAAGCTTAGTTAGAAAAAGAAGAAAGGATCGCTTAGCGAGTCATCCCGCCTAGCAAGCGAGCTTCCAGTTGTCAGCTGTGTGTGTTTACAATCAAACATTCCCTCGCATGTCATGCACGTACAGTACGTAATTATGATAAATATTTTGCAGCTATTTATATATTTTTTCAACAGTTGGAAATTTTGTGCTATTTTGCCAAATTGTTGAAAAAAGTGTATAGATGTGTTCAAACGGTAACAGCGCCGTGATTCAGATGTCTACCGCTACGTCGTATTTAGACGAGCGAACAGACGCTAAAGAAACCTAACCTAACCTTACCTAACGAGTCCTCCGGTTACGCATACGGTCATACCTAGATCATACCAATACTAACCTAGCTGTTGAAAACTGTTATATGTGGTAAGTTTTTGGAAAAAGTGTATCTAATGATAAAATTGTCTTTAGATTACCGTGTGTTGAATAAAATGGGTAGTCCCGGTAATTTTGTTTGTTGATAAAACCGTGCTGTTGAAAAAAATGTGGTAGTCCCTCCAATTGCATTTAAACCAAATATTTCTTAATCCAAATATTAAGAAAAATATACATAAAATATTCTATTTAATAAAGTAGACGTTATGTTAGATATACTACTTATGTTAGATATACTACTATGTTACTTATTGATTTACAATGATGTTTACTTGTGTGTTTTAATTTCAGATAATTTCAGTTAAAGTAAATGGGATATGACAAGTGTTTGAAGAATTTTATAGTATGTGCATTTTCATACTGTAGGCAAGATGGAAACTACTAAATTTTTTTTTTTATATTTGTGTTTTCAAAAAAATCTATGACTAATTTGTTCAAATTCAAGTTATATGGAGACAATAAGTTGCTCATACTCGCTCATACCGGGTGGAAAGGTGGGCGACGTCGGTGGGTTTCCGCCTCTCCACCCCCAAGTCCAAGTGTATGGTCTTCACTAGAAGAAGACCCACAACCCTTCCTCTTCCCTCTGTCACATTATACGGCAGTCCTCTTGAGGTGGTACCCTCCACGCGTTTTCTGGGCATGACCCTAGACCGACGGCTCAACTGGGTTCCCCATCTCAAGCACCTGAAGCAATCCCTTCGACGCCCCCTCGCTCTCCTGGATCACCTCTCCCACACCACATGGGGTGCAGATCGACGCTCTTTTCTTCGCCTTTACACTTGCATGGTACAGTCGAAGCTGGACTATGGCAGTGCAGTTTACGGCTCAGCCTCCAACGCCCGCCTCCGTATCTTGGACCCGGTACTTAATAGAGGCTTCCGCCTCGCCACCGGTGCTTTCCGCTCCTCCCCAGCCTCCAGCCTCCACGTGGACTGCAATTATCTCCCTCTCGCCCTCCGACGGGGTCTACTCCTCATGAGGACATACCTCCGTGCACAGAGGCTACCTTATTCGCTTCTGGGCACGGCGGTTTCTGAACTACCACCCCAGGGACGGAGCTGGCACTTCACTGAAGTGGTTCGCTCTTTCCTTCACCTTTTCAACATGCCCGCCCCCTCAGTTATCCCCATTTCATACAGCATCTACCCCCCCCCCTGGCTCCTCACCCCTATCAAGTTTTGCAGCGATGTGTGTGTCCTACCGAGGAATACTACGAGCGCCACGGTATACAGGTCACTCTTCCATGAACACGCAACCCAACATCCGGACGCAGTCGCCATTTATACAGATGGTTCCCGCTCGGAAGCTGGTGCGGCGGCCTCAGCGGTGATTCTGTCCCAGCCGCTTTCCCGGGGCGTCAGCCTGCTCCTTCGTCATTTATTCAGATTCCCAAAGCGCACTTCTCTCCCTAGAAAGATTTAACTCTCCTCACCCGCTCCTCTGTACCATCCAGCAAACCTTCCACTTTTTAACGGCCTTCCAACACAAGACAGTCGCCTTCTGCTGGGTCCCGGCTCATGTCGGCATCCAGGGTAACGAGGAGGCGGACCGCACGGCAAAGACGGCCTGCTCACTGCCGGCCTCCTCCCGACCCCTCCCCTTCTCCGACTTCTTCCCGACTCTCCCACTTCCGCTCCATATGGCAGCGGGAATGGGACCAGGCCACACAAAATAAACTCCACATGATCAAGCCACAAATAGGATACTGGGCCTCCTCATTCCACCGGTCCCGCCATAAAGAAGTAATTCTAGCCCGTCTCCGCCTAGGCCACACCCGCATCACCCACGGACACCTTATGGCGAAATCGCCAACCCCGCTTTTGTCCTACCTGCCATGCCCCTATCACTGTCATACACCTGGTGGAATGCCCAAACTTGTCCGCTCTTCGTCGCAGGTGTTTCCCTCTCTCGGCCGAAAATCCCATACCCGACCGTCTACGATCCATACTCGCCGAAGGCCCCCACTTTTCAACAGAAGCGATTTTCTTCTTCTTCCTCACTCACTCCCATCTGCTCCATCGCATCTAAGACCATACCTCTCCTACCCACTATCCAGCAACTGACCCTTACTCAACCCCCTAGTCTACCGCCCCCAACACAGTAACACCACCCACCCACTGCTTCGCCGAGATATGTACCGCTTTTTATAGGTACGAATCGGCGGTAAATTAGAGAGAGAAAAAAGAAAAAAAAAATTATATATATATAATATATATATATATATACACAAACTCAGAATGGTTCCCTGAGAACATTATATGTTAAACACAGACCGTGCATGGAACAAGGAACTCTTCTGGGAAAATTAAATCCACTATAGTCCGAATAAGTAATGGTAAATGACAAATACCATAGTTTTTTTCCTTTTTCATGATTTTAGCCCGACGTGGGCAACGGGTCTCTCGCAAAGAGATCCCATAAATATAGCTTCCCTCACCAGCTATCTGCAAAGCAGACAGGATCCAGCTTTGGGACGTGGATCTAGGGTTTAAAGCAAACCTAGATCCCTACACTCAGAACCTCTATATAAGTAAAAGACTCGTTGCATTCACGTCGTGTTGAATAAATCAAAGAAAAAGGGGGTAACTATTGTATTTTTAGCCAAAAAAAACCAAAACTTAAACCTCAACCGGGACATTGAGCGTCCACTTTTCAAGGCACGAAACACGTCCGTTTAGTATACACAAACTCAGAATGGTTCCCTGAGAACATTATATGTTAAACACAGACCGTGCATGGAACAAGGAACTCTTCTGGGAAAATTAAATCCACTATAGTCCGAATAAGTAATGGTAAATGACAAATACCATAGTTTTTTTCCTTTTTCATGATTTTAGCCCGACGTGGGCAACGGGTCTCTCGCAAAGAGATCCCATAAATATAGCTTCCCTCACCAGCTATCTGCAAAGCAGACAGGATCCAGCTTTGGGACGTGGATCTAGGGTTTAAAGCAAACCTAGATCCCTACACTCAGAACCTCTAAGTAAAAGACTCGTTGCATTCACGTCGTGTTGAATAAATCAAAGAAAAAGGGGGTAACTATTGTATTTTTAGCCAAAAAAAACCAAAACTTAAACCTCAACCGGGACATTGAGCGTCCACTTTTCAAGGCACGAAACACGTCCGTTTAGTATACACAAACTCAGAATGGTTCCCTGAGAACATTATATGTTAAACACAGACCGTGCATGGAACAAGGAACTCTTCTGGGAAAATTAAATCCACTATAGTCCGAATAAGTAATGGTAAACGAGTCTTTTACTTATATAGAGGTTCTGAGTGTAGGGATCTAGGTTTGCTTTAAACCCTAGATCCACGTCCCAAAGCTGGATCCTGTCTGCTTTGCAGATAGCTGGTGAGGGAAGCTATATTTATGGGATCTCTTTGCGAGAGACCCGTTGCCCACGTCGGGCTAAAATCATGAAAAAGGAAAAAAACTATGGTATTTGTCATTTACCATTACTTATTCGGACTATAGTGGATTTAATTTTCCCAGAAGAGTTCCTTGTTCCATGCACGGTCTGTGTTTAACATATAATGTTCTCAGGGAACCATTCTGAGTTTGTGTATACTAAACGGACGTGTTTCGTGCCTTGAAAAGTGGACGCTCAATGTCCCGGTTGAGGTTTAAGTTTTGGTTTTTTTTGGCTAAAAATACAATAGTTACCCCCTTTTTCTTTGATTTATTCAACACGACGTGAATGCAACGAGTCTTTTACTTATATAGAGGTTCTGAGTGTAGGGATCTAGGTTTGCTTTAAACCCTAGATCCACGTCCCAAAGCTGGATCCTGTCTGCTTTGCAGATAGCTGGTGAGGGAAGCTATATTTATGGGATCTCTTTGCGAGAGACCCGTTGCCCACGTCGGGCTAAAATCATGAAAAAGGAAAAAAACTATGGTATTTGTCATTTACCATTACTTATTCGGACTATAGTGGATTTAATTTTCCCAGAAGAGTTCCTTGTTCCATGCACGGTCTGTGTTTAACATATAATGTTCTCAGGGAACCATTCTGAGTTTGTGTATACTAAACGGACGTGTTTCGTGCCTTGAAAAGTGGACGCTCAATGTCCCGGTTGAGGTTTAAGTTTTGGTTTTTTTTGGCTAAAAATACAATAGTTACCCCCTTTTTCTTTGATTTATTCAACACGACGTGAATGCAACGAGTCTTTTACTTATATAGAGGTTCTGAGTGTAGGGATCTAGGTTTGCTTTAAACCCTAGATCCACGTCCCAAAGCTGGATCCTGTCTGCTTTGCAGATAGCTGGTGAGGGAAGCTATATTTATGGGATCTCTTTGCGAGAGACCCGTTGCCCACGTCGGGCTAAAATCATGAAAAAGGAAAAAAACTATGGTATTTGTCATTTACCATTACTTATTCGGACTATAGTGGATTTAATTTTCCCAGAAGAGTTCCTTGTTCCATGCACGGTCTGTGTTTAACATATATATATATATATAATATATATATATATATGATCTAGGGTTTAAACCCTGGGGGCCTAGATCCTGTCCCAAAGCTGGATCCTATCTGCTTGGCAGGTAGCTGGTGAGGGAAGCTATATTTTAGGGCCTCTTTGCGAGTGACCCACGTCAGGCTAACATCATAAAAAAGAAAAAACTGTAGTGTTTATCATTTACGATTACTTACTCGGACAAGAGTGGGTTTAATTTTCCAGAGGAGTTCCTTGTTCCATGCACTGTTTGTGTGTAACATAAAGGTTTCTCGGGGGACCATTCTGAGTTGTGTTATTTTATACTCGTGTATATTATACCTTTCAACCTTTCAAATGTTCCGTGCCATCATTCCTCGTTTCACGAAGGTCAAGCTTGTCGCCCTTCCTCTCCAGTTGGCCCGGTGAGTTAGAATTGGTTTCTTGTACTCTCCACTTCACATAGCCAGGTACGCTTGGCTCATCTGGAATTATTCTGAGCCAGGCATCTAATCTTCTTTTGAAGATGTCCACCGCAACACCACTCGTGTTCCTTTGTTCCTTGGGCAGCTGGTTAAACAGTCTTTGTCCTCTCGCAACAAAACTATTTTCCTTCAGGTTTGAGGATGTTCCCTGTTTATCCTTTAATTTGGGAACACGACACATTCTTCCTTTTCTACTTTCCACTGGTGATTAGGGGCTCGTTCCTCCATTATTTTCCAAGTGTAAATAATGGTGTACCCCTCTCTCCTTCTTTCCAGTGAATATGAGTTTAATTCACGTAACCTTTCCCAGTAATTTAGTTCTTTTCATCCATTGATCTTGGCTGTGAAACTTTTCTGAATCTCTTCTTGGTGACTAATGTCTTCTTTTTTATATGGGTATGTTAGGACCGAGCAGTATTCTAAGTTGGGTATGATCAGTGTTTTCAATACAGGAATAATCATATGCCTATCCCTTCGTTTAAAGCAGGGGTTCTCAAACTTTTTGTCACTTCGTACCCTCTGATTCATTAGACAATCAACTCGTACCCCCATAAGTAAGAATTCACATAAGATACAGAAATATCACTAATAAATACTTTATTAAATGAATGAACAACAAACTACATATGTAAATAAAATTAGGGTAGCTATATATAATTCTTGAATTTTAGTTTGAGGGATGTGCCTGATGTGTGGAAACTAGCTTCTCAATTTCAGGTGTAATGCTTGACAAGGAAACTCGAAGATCATGTTCCACGTTTAGTCGAGAGCCATATTTAGTTTTTTATATTTAACAAAGCTGAAAATCCTTGTTCACATAGATAAGTACTGGGAAACATTAGCAATGACTTCACCACCACTTTAGCTATAGCAGGATAATACTCGCTCATTTTGGACCAGAACTTAGTGAGTGGAAGAGTTTCAAATGCATCTCAGGCTGTAGAGTCATTCACTAACTCAATAAATTGATCCTGCGAGTCTTCTACGAGCAAGTGCACGTCAACGATGAATGGATTTCTTATAAATTTTAAATCGAATTCGTTCAATTCTGGAAAATATGACTGGAACTCCAGCAGCAGAGAGGAAATCACTAGCCGAGTCATATGAATTTTATCATTTTCCTCAATTCTCAAGCGTATCGCTAAGGTGCTCAAACATACAAAGGTTTTTGTCTTTCACTTTTGTTTCTCACAGTTTCAGTTTCATATTGAATGCTACAAGTTTGTCCATAAAATCAATCACGGTTGTGTGCTAACCTTGAAGCGATTTGTTCAACGTGTTTAGACGTATGAATATGTCATTTAAGTAGGCTAACTTCATGAACCACTGGTTATCTGACAATTATTTGGCAAAAATTTTAAAGACTTTGTTTTGCCGTCTCGTTTGAAGAATTCAGTCAGCTCGTTTTTCAGTGACTCAACTCTTGCTACCACATTTCCCTGTGACAGCCAGCGTACCTCGGTGTGAAATAGCATGATTTCTTCATCTGCACCAAAGTAGGTGGAAGAGGCGAGTATTGAGGGCATTAAACTTGATAGCATTCACCATATGAACGACATCATCAAGAACTAATCTTAGTTTTGGTGGGTGTTTTAGATGCCAGAGCATATCGGTGAATCATGCAATGAAGATGCTTTGAATCGGGGCTTGCTTCCTTCGCTTTTGCTAGAAATCCCGAGTGCTTGCCAAGCATCGCAGGTGCTCCATCCGTTGTGCAAGCACACACATTGTACCAAGTTAGTCCCTCGGTTTTGAAAAAGTTAGAGACCTCTAAGAAAATGTCTTCTCTAGTAGTAGATTCGAGAGCATGACAGAACAGGAATTCTTCTTTGAAATTTCCGCCATTTATATATCGCGCGAAGACGAGTAGTTGGGCACAGCTGGCTACGTCTGTCAGTTTAAAAGTCTTTACTGGGGTAGTGTGTTTCTTCAGGAGTATGTTAATACATGTGTTCAATTAACATGCGCTGCAAGTCTTTACATATAAAATCGTTGCAAAGTTGCTAACTGTGTTGTTTAAGGTATATTTCTGTGTTTCAAAAGGCAAATATGGGTGCCAAAGCTCAGTTAACAACATAAAAAACAGTCGATTGTAACTTTGAGGCAAATTGAAAAAAATTTAAAGTTTCTGTGAATGCGGTTGCTTGTGCCATTAAACGGTACTAAGAAACTGGTCAAAATAAGGACAGAAAAAGGTCAGGGCGACCAAGAACCACAACAGACTCAGAGGACAAGTATATCCGAGTCACCAGTCTGCGCAACAGACGCCTCACAGCACCTAAAATCAAAGCTCAGCTGAACAACTCCAGAAGTACAACAGTTTCAACATCAACTGTTCAGAGAAGACTAAGAGAGGCAGGATTAAAAAGACGAACTGTAGCAAAGAAACCAATGCTGAGACTCCAGAACAAAAAGAAAAGGCTAGCCTCGGCTGAAAAACACCAAAATGGACTGTTGAGCAGTGGAAATTTGTCCTTTAGACTGACGAATCAAAGTTCGAAGTTTTTGGATCCAAACGCAGAATTTGTGCGACGCAGAGCGGGTGAAAGAATGACACAGCAGTGTGTTGTGCCAACAGTGAAGCACGGTGGAGAAAGTGTGATGGTCTGGGGATGTTTTGCAGGGGAGCAAGTTGGAGATCTTCACAACAGTTCATAATGCAGCAAGACAACGATCCTAAACACACTTCCAAGCTGTGTCAAAATTACCCGAAGCAGAAAGAACGGCAACGTCAGCTCACAGTTATGGAATGGCCAGCACAGTCCCCGGATCTGAACCCCATCGAGCTAGTGTGGGATGAACTGGATCGACGAGTGGAAGCCAAGCAGCCATCCAGTGCTCAGAAGGTCTGGGAACTCTTACAAGAGTGCTGGTAGCAGCTTTCACCAGACTATCTTCTTTCTCTTGTTAAGCGCATGCTTCGAATTTGTTCCGCTGTAATTGCTGCAAGAGGAGGCTATTTTGATGAATCTAAAATTTAGACTTTGCTTTTGGTAAATTGTCCTGATTTGTTGTTATTAAAGTTCCCATGTTTGTACTCATGAATTTGTCTCATAATAACTTAAGTAGTTAATAAATAAAAAACTTTAAACAAAATTTGAAATTTATGAATATTTCAGGGTGTCAGGAAATGATTGCCCCCCCCCCCCTGTAGAGCAAAAACTAGAAGAGATAGATAAAAACCAGCGAGACCACTTGAAAGAGCGTTAAAATCTGAATAAAAACCATTATATTCTATTCCTGTGATTTTAATTCTTACCATTTTTTTCCCCACAGAAACCATGGCATCATCTATTTTGAACGATTCAGAGAAAAAGCGAGTTCTTGACCGCATTCGAGCTGTCACATTTCGTGAAGCAAAGGAAGCTGGTGCAACTTTCATAACTCGACACTGGGTGGCTGAGAGATTAAAAAGATCAGAAGACTTTGTCAAAAGGAATTGGAATAAGAATCCTGAAGATTGTGAAACAGAATTTCGAGGAGGAAGACCGGAGAAATTATCTCAAGAATCGAAAGACATTGTGCTTGCTGCATCACGGCGCCGAAAGAAGAGCTGCTCTGAGGTAGCGAAAGAGATACTTATCCGTCGTGGTAAGATAGTCAATCGGCAACTTGTGCATCAATTTCGAGTTCGCCAAGGCTTGAGTGCTTGGCATGAAATAGCTAAGCCACGGAAGATTGATCTTAATATTGAAGATCGGCTATGGTTTTGTGATTATCTTGAGGAATGGACGGAAGACGATTTCCTTCACTTGGTTGTCAGCGATGAATTCTTCGTTTATGTCTCCAGAAAACCAAATTTTCAGAATGATCGGGTTTGGGCAACAACTCCTGATGAAGTCCCAGACGACCAGAAGTATCGAGAAATAGTAAAAAATCCAGCATGTGTGGGTGTTTTCATTATGTTCTCTATTCGGAAGCTCATCTGGGTTATCAAACCAAGAGGAACCAGTTGGGATGGGCCTTATTTTCGAAATGTAATTTTAGCCCAACATGTAATTCCGTTTTTGAAAGACCCCGAGTGTGTTTTGGATGTTGAACAGGCAACCTTTCTTCACGACAAAGCCCCCTGTATGAAAGCACTTGCGACTCAACAACTGCTTAAGGACAATAACATTGATTTTTTCGGAAATAATGAATGGCCTGGCAATTCTCCCGATCTTAATGTCTGTGAACATGTCGGATCCATCATGAAGGATCGGGTGGAGTCCTTAATGCTGGAACAACCCATTCAGAATCGGTATTCAACAGAAATTATGACTGCAAAGATCAACGAAGTCCTTGAAGAAATGAGTCATGATACCGATCTCTTTGAGACACTTCTGGGATCATACCCCCGTCGATTAATGGCCGTCAGAGCTGCAAATGGGGGCAACACCCGACATTAAAACAAGTGTTTTTTATTCAAAATTAAACGCTCTTTCGCGTGGTTTTGTCTGTTTTTTTCTATTCCTTTCAGTTTCTTCTGTACAGGGGGGGGCAATCATTTCCTGACACCCTTTACTTAAACTTTTGACTGGTAGTGTATATATATATATATATATATATATACACAAAGGTGGGCAGGACCGAGTTCCAAAAGGACCGAATTCCAGGTCCTTTTTAAGGACCGTGAGCGGGAAAGTCGGTCTTTTTCTCAGTGAGGAGCGACGGTCCATTTTTAAGCAATTCCGGACGGTCTTTTTTAGTGTGTTTAGTGATTATTGGAAGTTCTAAAGAAGATGGAAACTCAAGCATTTAACTTAATAACTTTTTTTCATCATTTATGTATTGTATTAATTATAATTTACGTTAATAAAATTAAAGATTTCCGGTGTCTTTAATTTCATTTTTCATTTTAATCAAATTTTTCACTTATATTATATATAAGGACCGAGGACCGAGTCGTTCCTAGGTCCTATCTTCAGGAAGGACCGTGACCGGGACCGTCGGTCCAGTTTGAGGCAAGGACCGGGACCGGGACCGTCGGTCCTTTTTGAGGCCCGGGTGCCCACCTTTGTATATATATATATATATATGTGTATCCCCCCCCCTCTGTTTGTATTTTGCAGTCTTGGGGTCATCGGGTGCACCCGCCGGGGGGCATCGCTCCGTGGCTGAGCCGTGCTCTGGGGACGGTACGGGCGCTCGGACCGCTGCTGCGTCTGGATTGGGTCTTTGCTTGGCCCTTAACGGACATCTCCGTAGTGCCAATCTGCTGTTTTTAAAACGACAGTCAGGTTGGGGGGCGGGCTACCCGGGAAATTGGGCCTGCGCCTTGAAGGATGCAGCGGCGGATGGTGCATTGCCTTGGGTCCGAGGCTGTCTTTTTTGTAAAGCTATTGTTTATGGGTTCACTTTCTAAACTTCAATCCCCTCCTGTTGACGACTCTGGCCCTTCAAGCCGTATGGCCCCCTCTCGTCCTCTGCGGCGTCTGGCTCTCGTGGCCGGACTCGTGGTGGCCGTAGGGCGGGGTCTTCGCGGCCCTTGTTCTCTAGCCCACTCTCGGTTACCGTTACACATGGACCTGTCCCGGCTGTCAATTTCTGTCCGGTGGACAGGTTCCTTGTTCTTCGCCCTTCCGCTGGCTCCCTTCCGGGCAACTCGGAACGGGTGCTTCAGCGCCTTAAGACAGTGGGGGTTCCCTGTCGTTATGATATCCGCCCTCTGAAGGATGGGTCTCTTCTTTTGAAGTCCCGTTCTTCGGGGGTGACTGTGTCCCTTCTACAGTTGCAGGATGTCTTGGGTTGCAGAGTTTCTGTGACTCCCCATCCGCAATTGAATAGCTGCCAGGGCACCATTTTCGCTTCCCGTCTGCTGTCAATCCCGGTTGGCGAGTTGCAGGAGGATCTTGCAACCCAGGGGGTAACGAAGGTCTTCCGCTTTTCGCCGCGCCGGGATGGTGCTCTTACCCCGTCCGCCCGTCTGCTCCTGACCTTTGACTCCCTTGTGCCTCCGGCCCAGGTGTTCTGGGGCGTGGGTGATCGCTGGTCGTGTGAGTTTTCGGTGCGACCATATGTGCCTGACCCGGTTCGCTGCTTTGGCTGCAACCGGTTCGGCTATGTTAGCTCTGCGTGCCGCCGTGAGGGTAAGCTATGTGTCCGCTGCGGTGGGCCTGCGCACCCTACCCCGTGCACGAAGCCCCCGCGGTGCTCGAACTGCTCGGGGGCCCACCCTTCCTCCTCTCGGGACTGCCCCGTTTTCAAATTTGAATTCGAGGTGCGGTCCTTAAAGACTACCGAATTCCTTATTGCGCGGGAGGCGCGCGATAGGGTCCGTGACCGGGAGCCGCGGCGGGGGTTGTCCTATGCTGCGGCTCTTGGCCCTGGCGGGTCCTCTGGCCCCTCCCGTGCTACCCCAGCGTCTACCGGAGTGGTGCCCCCCCCTGTAAGTTCCGGGGGTTGGTGGTGGTCCTGGCGCCGCGGGTCCTTCTTGTTCCTCTGCCTCACTTTCAGACATCCCATCTGATTCCCTGCTTACAAGTGCCCCTTCTCCCTCTCCGGCCTTGGGGTCTGGATCCTTGCCTACTCGTCTTTCGGGTGGGGAAGGGGATGCCCCGAAGGGGAGGAGGAAGCGTCGCCGTGGTCGGAGTCCTCCAGACCCGATCATGACCGCTGCTCGCCCTGCTTCCCCTTCTTCACCGGAGGGGAAGCGGCGCGCCGCTCCTGACCCGCTCGGGACTCCCCCCCCCTATACGGAGGGCTGGTGAGGCGTCACCTCCCGGTGCCCCGACCAATGTTCGGGTGTCGGTTGAGGTACACCGCCCCATGACACCCTCGATTACTGACTCTGTTCCCATGGTGGACCCGGTCGAGAGGAACCTGGCCCTTCTTCATGGAGTCTCTTTCCCTTCGGCTCCTACTGAGAGTGGTCGGGTCTCTCCTGAATCTACCTCTCCCACCTGTGGTGGACCTCCCCCCCCCCCCGCCCGTCAGTGCTTGTCTGGTTTGACGAGCCCTCGAACATCTGGTTCTCCCCAGCCCCCCTCTGGTGGGGAGTCGGGGATTTCGGCTGGGCCCGTCTCGTCGTCGTCCCCCCCAGGGGAGCCCCCCTCTGAACTCCCTGTTCCACTCTCCACCTCGTTCTACTGCGGGTGAAGCAGCTGCGGGGTCGGTGGCCCCTACCCCCCCCGTTCGGGGTGAGTCGGAGAAGCCGATTCCGTCCCTGGTTGCGGACCGTTGAGTTTGCTGCTCAGCTTGGTCCGTGGCTATTTCTCTGTTTTCTCTGCCTCTTATAATGCCACTTCCCCTTACAGTTCCATTTTGCATTGGAACTGTTGGGGGCTTTTAGCTAACTGGGAGAACCTTGCCTCGCTGCTGAAGAGCGAGCGGCCTTCCTGTGTTTGTCTCCAGGAGACTATCCTGGCTGCGCGGGGACTCCCTCGTCTCTCTGGCTATGTTGGTTTCCCTTGCACCCCGGATGAGCACACACGCCGGCCGGGTGCGGCGATTTATGTGCATCATTCGTTACCATCGCGAGGTGTGCCTCCGCACTTCCTTGCAGGCTGTGGCTGTGCGGCTATTTTTAGATCGCCAGCACACTGCCTGCTCGATTTATATTCCTCCTCATGACCCTCCTCGCGATGCGGTTCGTGAGTTGGTGTTGCAACTACCTCGACCGTTTCTCCTCCTCGGGGACTTTAACAGTCGCGACCCGGCTTGGGGAGATGTCCGGTCGACTAATGCTGCTGGTATGTTGCTCTCCTTAATGGAGGAACTTTCCTTTGCGTGCCTCAATTCCGGTGAACCTACTTTCTTTCACGAACCCACTGGTTCATTTACCTGTATTGATCTCTCCTTGGTGTCCCTCGATGCCTTACTCGATTTTTCGTGGAAGGTGTTGGGGGACTCTTATGGCAGTGATCATTACCCAGTCTGTCTTGAGCCGGTCGGACCGCAGCCGGGTGTCTCGTCTCGACCGAGGCGGGCTGACTGGCCATCCTTCAGAGCTCGTTCCGTCATTGCCCGTTCGGTGTTGAGCTTTGGTTCTGTGGATGAGAGCTTGGAGTTCTTCGAGCGGGTATTGATGGACGTCGCCGAGGACTGTATTCCTCGATCTTCCGGTAACCCGCGGACGCGTAGCGTCCCGTGGTGGACTCCAGCATGTCACCGGGCGGTGTGCGAGAGGAAGAGAGCGACGCGCCACTTCCACCGCACCCGGCGCGCGGACCACTTGATTGAGATGCGGCGGGCGAAGGCTTTCGCCCGCCGGACTCTCAAGTTGGCCCGTCGGGCCTCTTGGCGTGCTTTTGTGTCCGGCATTTCCTCGTCTACCCCTTCTGCTACTGTGTGGCGGAAGGTACGTAGTATCGAGGGGAAGCCGGTCCCTGCTAGTCGCCCTGTCTTTCGGAACGGGGACGGCTTCCTTTCGGATCCTGCTGCTGTGGCCGATCGGCTGGCTGGGGCTTTTGCTGCGGTTTCCCGTTCGCCTTCAGCTGCGGATCGTCCTTTGTCGAATGTTACGTTCCGGCCGCCTGGGAACGAGCCCTATAACCATCTCTTTACGATGCGGGAACTTCGGGCTGCCTTGGCAACCCGTCGTTCTTCCGCCTCTGGCCCTGATGACATTCCGTATGACTCTTTGGAATCTGCACCCGATGGCCCTACACTTCTTGCTGGATCTTTTCAACCGGGTGTGGGTTGAGGGGTCGTTCCCTTCCCGTTGGAGGGAGGCGATTGTGGTCCCGATACCTAAGCCGGGGAAGGATCCGGCGGAGGTGGCTGGCTATCGGCCTATTGCCTTGACGAGCTGCTTATGCAAGCTCCTTGAAAAGATGGTGGCCGTCCGACTTTCCTTTACACTGGAGTCGCTTGGGTTATACCCCCCGACCCAGTATGGCTTTCGTCGATTTCGGGGTACTCTGGACCCCCTTCTCCTCCTTGGTCATGATGTACGGGAGGCCTTTTCCCGCCGGAATCTTGTTCTGGCCGTCTTTTTTGATGTCCAAAAGGCCTATGACACGACCCGTCGGGGAGTTGTCATGGACCGTTTGAAGTCTCTTGGTTTTGTTGGCTTTTTGCCCACATTTCGTAACTTCCTCTGCCGTCGCACTTTCCGCGTCCGTAATGGGGCGGCCCTATCTGACCTGTATGTTCAGGAGGAGGGGGTGCCCCAGGGGTGTGTCTTAAGCGTCTCCTGTTTCAATCTGGTCATGTCTGCGCTACCGGGAGCCCTTCCGCCCTCGGTGCGATGTTCCATCTATGCCGACGATCTGGCTGTCTATGCCGCGGGGACGAGTCCCCCCCTCGTGGAGAGGCAAGTCCAACTCGCGGTCAATCGGGTTGAACGCTGGGCGTCGTCGGTGGGCCTTACGCTGTCTTCCCCGAAGACTTCGTGTATGGCCTTCCTTCCGCCGAGGAGACGGGGATCTGGCGCCGTCCCGACCTTTAATCTTACACTCGGGGGTCAGCCTCTGGCCCTCGTTCAGTCAGTGCGTTTCCTGGGTATGGTTTTCGACAGCCGTTTGAGCTGGGTTCCCCACCTTCGCCGGCTGCGCGAGTCTGCAAGACGTACCCCGGATTTGCTGGGACATCTGTCGCATACTACATGGGGCGCGGATAGGCGGACACTCCTCCGTTTGTACGTGTCCCTGGTACAGTCAAAATTAGATTATGGGAGTGTGGTGTGTGGCTCCGCCTCCCGTACGGCCCTTCGGATACTGGATCCGGTCCTCTCTAGAGGACTGCGCATGTCATCTGGCGCCTTCCGCTCCTCTCCGGTTGATAGTCTGCAGGTTGAGTGCGACATCCCTCCCTTGGGGGATCGGAGGTCGTTCCTCATTGCTAAGCACTATCTCCGGATCCTCCGTCTTCCCACCTCTCCTCTGTTCCAGGCGGTGGATAGGGCGTTCTGCCGGGATGGGGGTTGGTATTTCACCGACACGGTGACCTCCCTCCTCGATGGTATGGGCACTCCTCCATCCGTTATACCGGTCTCTTTCAAGGGTGTTGCACCTTGGGAGAGCACCCCTGTTGCGTGCTGTAGGGCGTTGCGCCCCGTTCGCAGGGCCGATTCTGACTCTGCCTTGCTTCGGTCTCTGTTCCTTCAGCATGCGGCGTGTCACTCTGCATGTGTTGCGGTCTTCAGAGATGGCTCGAGTTCGTCGGGGGGCGTTGGGGCCGCGGCTGTTACCCAGTCGTCTGCCCTTGCTCCCCGATGTACCCGTCTCCCTGATGAGGCTTCCGTTTTCACGGCGGAGCTCTATGCCATTCTGAGCGCTCTGGAGGTGGTGCGGGAGCATCCGGATAGGTCGTTTGTCATCTATTCGGATTCCCGCAGTGCCCTGGATGGCCTGGAGTGTTTTGACCCTGTCCACCCACTGGTCCGACGAATCCAGCTACTGTGCCATACCCTTGTCGCTTTCGGTGGCAAGGAGGTGGTATTTTGCTTGGTCCCAGCACATGTTAACGTGGCTGGTAATGAGGCTGCCGATCGAGCTGCCCGTTCCGCGTGCCGACTACAGGTTTCACCCGTGTCCCTCCCCTTTTCCGATTATATCCCTGGCTTCCGTAGGTTTTTGCGCTCCCGGTGGCAGAGTCGCTGGGATGGCGCTACAGATAACAAACTTTACAAGATTAAACCCAAATTGGGATGTTGGGCCTCTTCCTTCCATCGGTCGCGCCATGAGGAGGTGGCTCTGGCCACACCCACCTGACCCATGGCTATTTGATGGCCGGGGATCGGGTGCCCCGATGTCCCAATTGTAACGTTTTCCTTACAGTTGCCCAACTCCTGGTGGAGTGTCCGGTTTACTCTGCGCGCAGCGCAGAGTATTTTCCCTTTTTGGAGAGCGTCGGGCCTTGTGATAGGCTTGGCGCTATTCTATCTGAAGGTCCCTACTTTTCGATAACCGGGTTGTTCTCCTTCCTCTTTCGCTCCCGACTTCTTTACCGGCTGTGACTCCGCTATGATCTTTCTGCTAGCCCCCCCTCCTCCTCCTCCCCCGTCTATTGTTCATTTCC
Organism: Bathynomus jamesi; assembly: GCA_023014485.1. NCBI lineage: Eukaryota > Metazoa > Arthropoda > Malacostraca > Isopoda > Cirolanidae > Bathynomus > Bathynomus jamesi. The sequence goes on along the minus strand of JAJOZX010001031.1, from coordinate 833,499 downwards.
ATTAGCTGTTCCATAATCTTCGTCCTGTGTTCGCTCTGCTATCCACCTTTCTTTTGGTGGCCATGAGCGGTCATACTTTGAAACCAAAAAAAAAAATAAAAAAATGATATATATATATATATATATGGTGGACCGGATGTCAGTTTTTCAACATCTCCGGATGCGGATATTTAGTTAATCCATCAATATAATATAGAATTATGAATATATGATATAATTTTTCAAATTTCGTGATATTACTATTATGGCAGGCAATGCATAAGAATTATGTATATTTCACCGACAACGTCTATATTGTGTGAAATTGCAAATTGATCTATTATTTTCTTATTTTACAGGTTTTTATTGATGTTATGCTACAATGCCTAGAGAGTGCAAAAATTCGCCAGACAGTTTTTGTTATATTTGTGGGACATTAACGTTAAAACAGTATAAAAGGCAGTTGACTTCACATGTGAAAAAGCTTTATGAATTATACTTCGCATGCAAAGTTGGTGATCAGGACAAGCACTGGGCGCCTCATATCTGCTGTGTGAGATGTACAAGCTCGTTATCTGCATGGTTCAAAGGCACCGGTCCTGGTCTGGGATTCGGTGTCCCAATAGTATGGAGAGAGCCGCTGGACCATTCAACTGATTGCTATTTCTGCTTAACGAACATCACAGATTTGAATCTTTTATTTTTCTGAATATACGTCAAATTTGGTGTTTTAGCACATTTTAGCATATCCTGCTCTGCATAATGTATTACACAATTATGCTATCTTAAGTAGTCAACAATGTCCATTGTCTCACATTACAGGTTGCAACAGAAAAGGGAAAAAGGCTATAGTCTATCCAAATCTTCGTTCTGCTATGCGTCCTGTGGAACATTCTACTGATATACCCATCCCTCGTCCTCCAGCTGAAATGCCGACCGATAACAGACCCTAGACGGCGAATGCTATGAAGCTCAAGTTGAGTCCAAGAAAGAACAACATCTCATCACGCAGCCTGAACTCAATAATTTGGTCCGTGATTTAATACGTACCAAGCAACAAAGTGAACTGCTGGCCTCATGTCTACAAGAATGGAATCTGCTGGCGGAAGACGTACGAATTACAGCATTCCGAAAGCGCTCCTTGGATTTGCAGGAATATTTCACAATGAAGAACAATCTTTGTTATTGGCTTATTGCATTGATATACATGGTCTGTTCGATGCTCTGGGTTTGTGCTATGAACCGAATAAGTGGAGATTGTTCATTGATGCATCTCTGTACAGTGTTAAGGGTGTACTGCTACACAATGGGAACACAATGCCTTCTGTTCCGATCGCTCATTCAGTCGTCTTGAGAGAAACGTATGACAATGTTGCTTTTATTCTGGACTGTATAAAATACAATGAACATGAATGGCTTATCTGCGCAGATTTGAAGATTGTGGCTATTCTCAATGGATTGCAAACTGGCTATACGAAATACATGTGTTTCCTATGCAAGTGGGATAGCCGAGCAAGGTCTGAACACTACACACGATCAGTATGGCCGCCGCGAGACAATTCCTCACCTGAATCTCTCAATGTTATTCACGAACCACTAGTACGAAAGGAAAAGGTTATCTTCCCGCCACTTCACATAAAACTATGGCTGATGAAACAATTTGCAAAGACGTTGAAACAGGATAAGCCTGCCTTCAAATATCTAAAGGAAAAATTCCCAAAAATAAGTGATGCCAAGATTAAAGAAGGCATATTCGTCGGCCCTCAAATTCGCCAACTCGCGTGCAGCGGTCTACTAGGAAAGACTAAATATGACAACTATGCTGCACTTGTGGATCAACTTATCAACTCATACCAACGTCTCGGATGTAAGATGTCATTGAAAATTCATTTTTTTGCATTCACATCTCTCATTCTTTCCGGAAAACGCATCTGCCGTTAGCGACGAACACGGGGAGAGATTCCACCAGGATATAGCCACAATGGAGAGCCGATACAAAGGGAAGTAGAGTCCTGCTATGCTGGCCGATTTCTGCTGGAATTTAAAGCGTGACCAACCAGAAACATCACGCAAACGCCACCATAAATACAAATAAGGAGTTGAAAACAGTATAATACGAGAGTTTTATGTTAATTTTGTGCATATATGTTGAAGTAGGAATGAGTTAATAAAGGTTGGACGCATATCTGAAAAAGTGCGCGAGGCAAGACTACGATGGTTCGGACATGTGAAGAGGAAGGACGGAGGGTATATAGGCAACAGGATGTTAGATATGGAACCGCCGGGTAGGAGAAGAAGGGGAAGACCTCGGAGAAGATGAATGGACAGTGTTCGGGACGACCTGAGGGAGCGGGAGCTGGATGTCGAGCTGGTACAGGATAGACAAGAGTGGAGGAGGAGGAGGATCCGCAGCAGCGACCCCGCTCAAGTGCGGGACTAATAATGCTGTAGAAGAAGAAGAATTGATAAACAGATAGGCTTTATCATATGGAACAGTTTAATTATTGCTACTCTATCCCATCTAGTCACTCCACACGACACCTCTAGCTTGTTTTCCAGCGCCTTCGTCATGGGTACTGTCTCCACATTATTGCTGGTCTCACCACACTCTTGTAAGAGTGTGGTGAGCAGCATTATTATTCCCATTTATATGGGGTCGCTGTTGCGGATACTTCTCCACTCCTCCCTATCCTGCGCCATCTCTTCCCTCAGGTTTTTATCGCTCATGTCCATCCTGATGCGATCCTTCCACCTCATCCTCGGTCTTCCTCTCTTCCTCCTCCCGGGCACTTCCATAAGATAACACCCTCCTCCCAACGTAGTTCTCGTCTCTTCTCATTACATGCCCATACCATGCCGTTCTTCTCTCCTGAGCCGCCTCTCTGTCGTTCCTTATCCTGTCTCTTCTAACTACACCCCTCGATATTGTCCGCATGTCATCCTCTGGTTTTGGCAATAAATTTTACGGCCGGATGTCCTTCCTGACGCCAACCCTAATAATTTTAATTTTCCATATCTATTCTATAAAAAGGGAGTCCCATCCGTTCGTCCGACACGTCCGACGTGCTTCACATCTGCCTTTTATCTGTTTATCAATATATTCTTAATTTTTGGTATGAAGATTTTAAGCAGTCATTACAAAAAAACGTGATGTGATAGAAAAAACTATTTTCAGATTTGGAATCAGCACACTCGAAATATTAAGAATGACCGAATGTTATTCTCGTTTTTTTCCTGAACCGAAAATTTGTTGTACAGTGTAATTAATACTTTACATGAAATGTGCATGACTGGGCCTTATAAGCTAATTTAATTGTAAATTGCATAATTTATTAGAGGTAGTATCCGCATAACATCCGCAGTCAGAAGTGCGGATGTTAAAAATGATGCGGATATCCGGTCCACCACTATATATATATATATATATATATATATATATACACACATACACATATATACACCTTATACCTTATGAACCTTATGTTGTTTCGTGCGTTGGTCTCTCTTCACACGGAGGTGAAGCTTATAAGCTTAATCATGCCTGAAGCTTAAGGACCAAATGAACTGAAATAAATAATCGATTTGACAGTTGCTCATTGTATTATTGTAATGTACCACAAATTGTAATATTTGTTTTATAAGTAAAGATTTTTTATTTGATTAACTAATTGATGTATCAGGATTTATCGAGTGGTGTCAGTGTAAAAAATTAGACTTAAAAATTCTAGAATATAAATTACTTTTTGGGTAATTCATACTAGTAAATAGCCTAACTAATGTTTCCTAGAAGTTTGAACTAAGGAATCAAAATGAAAAAAAAACGTAGGAAAATAGAACACAACCTTATACGGTGAGGAGATCTTCCTTATCGACGTTGCAAAGTACCATCATTAGGTTTCTGTTTAAGTTTTCAACATTTTAAATACAGAAGTATTTTCGATACAGCTCATCTCTGAATGTTGTGTTGAGAAGCGAGAGAGAGAGAGAGAGAGAGAGAGAGAGAGAGAGAGGAGAGAGAGAGAGAGAGAGAGAGGAGAGAGAGAGAGAGAGAGAAGAGAGAGAGAGAGAGAGAGAGAGGAGAAGAGAGAGAGAGAGAGAGGAGAGAGAGAGAGAGAGAGAAGAGAGAGAAGAGAGAAGAGAGAAGAGAGAGAGAAGAGAGAGAGAGAGAGAGAGAGAGAGAGAGAGAGAGAGAGAGAGAGAGAGAGAGAGAGAGAGAAGAGAGAGAGAGAGAGAGAGAGAGAGAGAGAGAGAGAGAGAGTTACAAGGAAAAGAAGTACCTCAAAAGGCCTTGCGGCCCATACCGAGGAGGTACCAATGGCAACGGGTGCCAGGGAAAATTTTGTCTTTCAAACTATGCTAGCAGTAGTAGAAAACTGGATAGAAAAGTAGAAGGCTCTCTCCCCACCCTCCGCTCCCTCCCTGCCAGAGGCAGGTACGGAAAAAGGTTGAAGAAAATACCTTGACCCTGGAAAAGTAGCCAAGGAAATTTTACAGGAAAGTGGAGAATATATAAATAGCTCTATATTTAGCTTGCTCACAGAGACACCGAGCAAGCGAACTCCTGCAGAGTTTTCTGAGGTTTTAATCTTAAACTATGAGTGTGTTCTGTACTTTGTCTAGCCTATTTTTAAACAGATTTACACTTTGACTGGAAACATCCTCTGAGGGAAGTTGGTTCCAGATATCAACTATTTTACAGGAAAAGAAATTTCCGCAGACTGAGGTCCTAAATGTCTTTACACACTCAAATAGTGTGCAAGATTTCGTCTAACCTTTTCTTGAACTGATCCACAGAGGAACTGTTCACAACTTCCGAAGGTAACCTGTTCCATGTGTCACAGATCTTATACGTAACGTAATTCCCACACACACTAGTCCTAAACCGTTTCAAATCCAACTTCCAACCATTGTTGCGAGTTGGGTTATCATTTAAACTAAACATACTTCTAAAATCGACATCGTTGAACCCTCGTAAGAGCTTGAAAACCTCGATCAGTTGACCGCGCAGCCTCCGAGTTTCAAGCGAAAACAAGTTCAGGGCGCGTAACCGTCGATTGTAGCCCATATGCCTAACGGAAGGGATCAACTTTGTGGCCCTCGCCTGCACTCGCTCCAGCCTCTCAATATCTTTCCTGAGGGTGGGCGACCAGAACTGCACAGCATACTCCAGGTACGGCCGAACAAGGGAATTGTACAGTGAGAGCACAATCTCCTTGTTCCGAAACTGAAATTGCCTCCTGATATAACCCAATAGTTTCTGGGCTTTCTTTTCCATCTCTACACACTGTTTCGTAAACTTAAGGTCGCTGCTAATTAGCACACCCAAGTCCTTTTCTAAATCAGTCACCTCGATATTACTGCCCAACATCGAGTAGTCCGACTTGGGATTGGCGTAGCCAATGTGCATCACTTTGCATTTACCCAAGTTAAACGGCATTTGCCATTTTTCGGACCACTCTCCTATCCTACCTAGGTCCGCACGCAGTTCCTCGATCGCTTCGGGCGTCCCAACATTGGCCCCAAGCTTGGTGTCATCAGCGAATTTGGCGATCCGACTGACGATGCCACCGTCGATATCATTTATGTAAATGGTAAACAACAGTGGCCCCAAAACGGAACCCTGAGGAACCCCACTAGTGACCGAGGCCCAACCCGAACTAGCCCCTTTAATTACCACCCTCTGCCGCCTATTCCTTAGCCAGTTTTCAATCCACCTACCTATTTCCCCACCGATACCCAGCGCGCGCACTTTCGCCATTAGCCGGCGGTGAGGTACCTTATCAAAGGCTTTCTGAAAGTCGAGATAAAGTATATCAATCGCCCTACTCTTATCGTACTCACTCAACATGACGTGGAAAAACTCGAGCAAGTTGGTGAGACACGACCTATGCCGTCTAAACCCATGTTGGGAGTCCCCAAGCAGCTTGTAGGAATCCAAATGGTCAACGATTCTATCAGCTATTATCCTTTCTAATAATTTACCTACAACTGAAGTGAGACTAATAGGACGATAGTTCCCTGGACTTTCGTGATCCCCTTTCTTAAAGATAGGGGTCACGTTGGCCTCCCTCCAGTCACCAGGCACCTGGCCCATCACCAACGATTTGTTGAAGACTGTAGCCAGGTGGGGAGCCACCTGGTCGCGCACTTCTCGCAAAACACTGGGGAGAAACTGGTCTGGCCCAGGAGCCTTAAACGCGCTCAGTTTGTCTATTCTATGAGCAACGATTGTCGCGGTACATCTAACACTATCCAGGCCAGCACCTTCGTGCCTCACAGCTGGCTCGGGGATGACGCGGGTATCCTCCCTGGTGAACACTCCCGCAAAGTACTCATTAAGCACATTAGCGATGTCCGCGTCGGAGGTCCGCAGAACGCCGCTTCCGTCCTTTAAAGGACCTATCATGCTTCTAATGGGCTTTCTACTATTAACATAACTGAAGAACTCCTTAGGGTTCCCCTTGCAGAGGCTTGCCACCCGTAGTTCTTCGTTACGTTTCGCTAGCCTAACCTTCGCCTTCACTTCCCTACACAGGCGGACATACGCTTCAGTGTTCTCGTGGGAACGATTGGCCTTCGCCCTCCTATACGCTACTTTCCTATTTCGGATAGCCGAAGCGATGCCACGATTGAACCACTTAGGCTGCGTTGAAGCAGGGGTGACCGGTTTTGAGGGTATGGCAGCAGACTGCAGCACCATAAACTCATCCCGGAATGCACTCCACACTCCCTCAACATCGCCGCCAGCCTCTAACCCCATCTCTGCTACGCTATCCCTGAGGCTAACAAAGTTCGCCCGCCGGAGATCGAGCTTACTGCCTCTCGAGTTACTACGCTTCACCCGAGGGACGCACACACGGAACCTAATAAGACCGTGATCACTCCCGCCCAACGATTCGTCAACGGTGAGGCCAGTGACGAGGTTGTCTTCGGTCGTGAATACTAAGTCTAGAACGCTTTCGCCTCGTGTAGGCTCGTTGACCCACTGAGTGAGGAAGTTCTCATCAGCAAAGTCAACTAGCCTCCTCCCTTCAGCATCGGCAGTCCTGTTTTCCCACTTTATGCCGCGACAGTTGAAGTCTCCTAAAACTACACACACCCTATCCCCTAGCAGGCTACTGAGTTCGGTGTACAGGGCTGTATCGTCCTCGAGGAGGAGATGCGGAGGTCTGTACACCAAGATTAACCTATAGTTCGTCCCTCCCACGTTCAGATCGACGCCAAGCAGCTCCCGTTCCGACCGGAACTGGCAGTCAACCGGACTCAACGTGTCTCTGACGTATATTAGTACCCCACCCCCTCCCCACGGGTGCGGTCTTTGCGAAACATTCTATACCCGGGAATTTCGAACTCCCCAACGTAGTCCCTACGATCAGTATGAATCCAGGACTCGGTGATAGCAACGATATCCTGGTATTCTGATGCTAAGAGCGCCCGTAGCTCGCGAAACTTGTTCCTAATTGACCTAGCATTAAAAAGCATTGCACGGAGGGAGCCTTCCCTATTCTGACCGCCCCCTAGCACGACCCGTTTCCCGAACAGCCAGGGCTGTCGGGAGTTGAAGAGCCCCTCACTAACGAGGGGGCAACTTCCGCAGGAGACTGAGCCCCCTCCAACGTAGGAGGAGGGTCACCCACCTGTACTTCGACGCACCCTTCAGTCGAAGGTACGTCCGCCACCGGCTCATCCTCATCTCTCCCGGTGGGGGCCCATCATCTCTCCCAGGACTCGACCTCACCATTCTGTATAGGTGCCGGTCGAGCAGCGCGCCTAGCACACCTTTACCCTTGTCATTGAGGTGGACACCATCCCTCTGGTAAAGGTCCCACCTACCCGAAAATGCATCGAAGGGGTCAATAAACTTCACGCCCAGCGGAACGCACAAGTCTTGTACCCTCTCGTTGATGCCAATGACCTTACTGAGCGCGTGGTCACTGGCATTCATTCGCGGTAAAATACCCATTAACATTCCCCTGTCTGTCTTCAGTTTTAGATCATCCGCAATAGACATGATCACAGAGAGAGAGAGAGAGAGAGAGAGAGAGAGAGAGAGAGAGAGAGAGAGAGAGAGAGAGAGAGAGAGAGAGAGAGAGAGAGAGAGAGAGAGAGAGAGAGTTACAAGGAGGAGTTACAAGGAAAAGAAGTACCTCAAAAGGCCTTGCGGCCCATACCGAGGAGGTACCAATGGCAACGGGTGCCAGGGAAAATTTTCTACACACTCAAATAGTGTGCAAGATTTGGTCTAACCTTTTCTTGAACTGATCCACCGAGGAACTGTTCCTGCTATTAAAAGTTTATTTTTCTTTCAACTATCCTAGCAGTAGTAGAAAACTGGATAGAAAAGTAGAAGGCTCTCTCCCCACCCTCCGCTCCCTCCCTGCCAGAGGCAGGTACGGAAAAAGGTTGAAGAAAATACCTTTACCCTGGAAAAGTAGCCAAGGAAATTTTACAGGAAAGTGGAGAATATATAAATAGCTCTATATTTACCTTGCTCACAGAGACACCGTGCAAGCGAACTCCTGCAGTTTTCTTATGTTTTAATCTTAAACTATCAACGTGTTAAAGTAATTCCCACATATACTAGTCCTAAATCGTTTCAAATCCAACTTCTAACCATTGTTGCGAGTTGGGTTATCATTTGAACTAAACATGCTTCTAAAATCGACATCTTTGAACCCGCGTCACGTAAGCGTCGATTGTAGCCCATATGCCTAACGAAAGGGATTAACTTTGTGGCATTTTTCGCCAGTTTCCAATTCACCTACTACTTCCCCACCAATACCCAGCGCGCGCACTTCGGCCATTAGCCGGCAGTGAGGTACCTTATCAAAGGCCTTCTAATCAATCGCCCTACTCTTATCATACTCACTCAACATGACGTAGAAAAACTCGAGCATGATGGTGAGACACGACCTATGCCGTCTAAACCCATGTTGGAGTCCCCAAGTAGCTTGCAGGAATCCAAATGGTCAACAATCCTACTCGCTATTATCCCCTCTAAATATTTACCTACGAGAGAGAGAGAGAGAGAGAGAGAGAGGAGAGGAGAGGAGAGGAGAGGAGAGGAGAGGAGAGGAGAGGAGAGGAGAGGAGAGGAGAGAAGAGGAGAGAGAGAGAGAGAGAGAGAGAGAGATTTCACGAAAGTGACACGTGAAAAATATTTATGTTTCTTTTCCCTTCGTGGTTTTATTCATCATATATATAATTATATATAATTATATATATATATGATATCGGTACATTAAAGGCAACACTCTTAAGTTTAACAACTTCTATTGTATGGCTTCTGATGCATTTCAGGATAGCTCTGACGTGGAAAGCCTCGTGAGGGAAAAAAAAATGCTGAAAGAAGAGAGAGACTTTTACCTGAAGCAGTACAAGGATCTTAGTGCCAAAATTTCTGAGTCGTTGGCACCCCTTTCAGCAAGACCCCAAAGTATGGTAGGCAGAATGTTAAACTCAGTAGTTTTCGTTGTTTTCCTCTTTTATTGATCAACTTCTACGCACAAATTGTTTGTTGAGGTTGTATGTTATTTTCATTGCTCGTATTTGTGTTGCTGTATCGTGGGTTCTTTGTGTTTTTGTGCAATTTGTTTATATTCAATTGTGGACATATGTCTTTGTGTGTGGAACATTTTAATTTCCTTACTTTTTACTGGTTTTATTTTTAAATTTGATGGTAACTCATTTTAAATACGTAAGGAAAATGTATCATTTATGCCAATCAGAATGTTGAAATAGTGTAGAATGACCCGTTTGTTAGATTTAGCATGAAGAATGGCATCATCATAATAATAATGGATTAACTTTTATGTAGCTATAATTTGTTTTAATGTATTTATTCAATGTGGCGCAATTAATTTATTTTTTATCGAAATTTTCCGTTTTAGGTTTAATTTATCATTATTTATTTAATTTATTCGATGCGTAAGTTTATTTAAATAATTTAATTCTTTTAGATAAATTAATTGGATTACCTTAATAAATTTTTTATCATTAAAATTAACCGAAGCATGATTATAAAATACTGTTTTGCAACCTCTGAATATTTTTTGTAAAAAGTAAAATTGTGGAATTGCCTGTCGTGAGGTGTCCCTCATATGGAAATTGTGCAAATTTTTGCGTGTGACTCTCTTTGCAGAAACGAGACTTGGATTCCGTTTTAGCTGAGAAGAGATCTCTGGCTTTGGCTAAGGCTCAGTTAGAGGCGCAGGTAGGCCTACCCTCCGTAGTCACTAATGTCCTCAATGCTCCTACCCTCTATTCCTCGTTTGGAAGTTCCATTGCAGATACCCCTACCCTAAATCCCACGCAATTGTTCTTCTTTCTCTTCGCCCGTTCCCGCCTCTATGCGGGGTCGGCGTTTCTGACCAGCCTCCTCCACACAGCCCGGTCCTGGGCTTCTTCCTCCGACAAACCCTTCTCCCTCAAATCGTCCCTCACCTTCTCCATCCACCTTCGCTTCGGTCTGCCTCTCTTTCTCCTGCCATGCACCTCCATATTCATCGTTATCTTACCCACATAATCTTCGTCCCCTCTCATCACATGTCCATACCATTTCAGTCTACTTTCTTGTATCTTCCTCGAGATTTCTCCAACCTTTGTTGTGCCCCTTATCCTTTCATTCCTTACTCTATCCAACCTTGTCACTCCGCACATCCATCTCAGCATTCTCATCTCCGTTACATCTAGTCTTTTCTCATGATCTTTCTTTATAGCCCAAGACTCAGCCCCGTACATCATAGCCGGTCTTACCACAGTCTTATACACCTTTCCCTTAACCCTTGCGCCTATTCTTCGGTCACACAACACCCCTGAAACTTTCTTCCAATTTTTCCAACCAGATTGCACTCTGTGTGTTATTTCTGTGTCCAGCTCACCGTCCTCAGCCACTGTCGATCCCAAGTACGTAAACTTACTTACTCTCTTTAACCTCGCTCCCTCTAAACTAATTTCTGAGTCTTGATTTTCGTAGAACCTCAGGTACTCCGTTTTCTTTCTGCTGATTTTCAACCCTCTGTCTTCAAAAGCCCTCCTCCATTCCTCCAATTTTCTTTCTACTACTTCTCTCCTGTTGCTGCACAGAACAATATCGTCTGCAAAGAGCATACACCAAGGGGATTGATCTTTTATCCCCTGGGCCAACACATCCATAATCAAAACAAAAAGGTACGGGCTCAAAGAAGATCCCTGATGTAGACCAACCCTCACGGGGAACCATTCCGTTGCACCTACACTACTCCTAACCTGGGTCCTTGCTCCTTCATACATACTTTGCACCAACCTAACGTACTTCTCCGGCACACCTTTCTCTCTCATACACCTCCAAACCTCCTGGCGTGGCACTCTATCATATGCTTTCTCTAGGTCGATGAAAACCATGTGCAGTCCCTTTTGTCGCTCCCGGTGTTTCTCCATCAACTGCCTCAGTGCAAAAATCGCATTAGTTGTTCCCCTACCTGGCATAAAACCCAATTGCTCTTCCCCCACGGTTGTCTCTTCTCTTAACCTTTTCTCTATAATCCTTTCCCAAACCTTCATCGTGTGTGACATAAGCTTTATTCCCCTATAATTTCCACAATCCTGGATGTCCCCCTTCTCTTTGTAGATAGGTACGAGTGTACTATCCCCCCACTCCTCCGGCATTTCCTCTTGTTCATATATTCTGCATCAGATCCCACAATAGATCTATGCCCTCATCTCTCAAACAATTCCACGCCTCCACTGGTATCCCATCCGGTCCCAATGCCTTCCCCTTCTTCATTCCTTTCAACGCCACCTTCACCACCTCCCTACTCACTCCTGAAGTTAACCCTTGATTTGGGACACCATCTTCAAAAATAACCCTTGGGTTTTCCTCATTTAACAGATGTTCAAAATAACTCTTCCATCTATCCATGATTTTATCCTGATCCTTTAAGACCACTCCCTGCCCATCCTTTACCTGTTTAATTTGAGTAAAATCTTTACTCGCCTTATCCCTAGCCTTCGCTATTCTAAGGATCTTTCTCTCTCCGCCGGTGTCTCCAACTCTTTATATACTTCATCCATCGCCTGCGCCTTGGCTCTTGCCACTCCCTTCTTCGCCTCCTTTTCGCTTGCCTATAGCTTTCTCTATCCTCTTGTCTACCAGATGTGTCCCACTTCTTTTTAGCATCTTTCTTCCTTTTAATCACCTCCTGAACCTCTTCATTCCACCACCACGTCTCTTTATCTTCAGGGGGTCTTCTACCTGATGTTTTGCCCAGTACTTCCTCACCAACTCTCAATATCACCCGGCTGTTCTCCTCCCACCATTCTTGTACACTCTCCAACGACCTTACTTCTTCCAAAACCTTCTCCTCAAATTTCCTTTTCTGGTCTTCTTTCTTCAGTCCCCACCACTTTATCCTAGGTGTCACCTGTTCTTGCCTTCTTTTCCTACCACTCTTAAACGACCAATCCATCACCAGGATTCTATGTTGCGCCGCCACGCTTTCCCCGTTTATGACTTTGCAGTTCTTAACTTCTTCCAAATGGGATCTCCTGCACATTAGGAAGTCTATCTGGCTTTCTCTTCCTCCGCTCCTATAGGTCACAAACTGGTTATCTTTTTTCTGGAAGAAGGTGTTGACTATCGCTAGATCAAACGCCATCACGAAATCCACCACCCTTTCCCCTTCTTCATTTCTCTCTCCCACGCCCCAACCACCATGCACCCTCTCAATCACCTCTACTTCTTCCCACATGGCCATTCAGGTCTCCACCCAAGATCACTTTTTCCCCCTCTGGTATCGCACCAAGTTCTTGATCCAACTGATTCCAAAACACTTCCTTTTCTACACCTTCACAGCCAGCTTGGGGGGCATACGCACTCACGATGTTCACCGTCATCTCGTCAAGGCCCAGCTTAACACTCATAACTCTATCGCTCCTTCTACTCACACTCACCAGGCTATCCTTCAGCACTTCTGACAGCACTATACCAACACCGTTTCTACCCTGTTCATTCGTTCCACTATAAAGCAACTTATATCCCCCTCCCAGCTCCCTTGCTTTATTTCCTCTCCACCTCGTCTCCTGCACACACAATACTCCCACACACCGTCTCTCCATCAAATCCGCCACCTCCAATTCCACGCAATTGTTGTAGAGATGAATTCACTGCTCAGCTGAAACATGGAGGTTTTTTTTTTTTTTTTGATGGTGGGGGGCCGTTATTTGTGTGCGCGCGCGCAACTAATGTTAGTTCGTAATTATGAAGTTTGTACACTTTACACGATTTTTGGTATTTTGTATATCACCCAGCTTCTCTGTGAATGATATTCTTTCACTACCACAATCGGTTTTATACAAGAGTTTTACCTGTATGTTGTATAGACAGTTGCATGTAGTTGCATACTGTATGTATGAATGTATATTGCTAACACACACACACACACACACACACACACACACACACACACACACAGTATATTTAAGTGAATAATATAAGAAGAAATAACTATTTACTGAATTGATATAGGCCTATTCGAAAATACGTAAATGCATTTGATTCAGTAATGTAAGTTTATTTACTTTTTTTTAACTTCAACAGTGGCGAAAATGCATTTTCTGCTTTTATTATATATTTTTCGCCTGGCCCGGGGCTTTAGTTCAAGAGAAGGTTAAGCTTGTATCCACGAATGCAGATACAGTCATTACAGCCCACAGGCGATTTACGCGTGAATTATACAAAATACTATCGCAGAAATCTTATCCATGTGTGGATAAAAGTTCACTGCAGAAGAAAGTGTCAAAAAAGGAAAATCTCCCAGAAAACCAAGGAATCCTTCAGAAAGGGTCAATGCTATTCACGAAGTATTCCTGAGAAGCCCTAAGAAGTAGAGAGAGCAGCAGCTGAGTTAAACATTCCATACCCTTCTATGCATAAAATCATACACAAAGTTTTAAAATTCAAGTTCTACAAAATACAGATTGTTCACCAACTGCACGAGGAAGATTACGCCTCAACACAACACCTGTGAAGAGTTTGTCGAAAGGATTGAAATTGATGATCGCTTTCTTTCAAATCTCATTTTCAGCGACGAGGCAACTTTCTTTCTTCCTCGTGTACAACAAATTCAAGGCTTGTTGCAACGTGGTGTTTTAGCAGAACGGTGCACTGCCTCGTTTTGTTCGTACGGCGCGTATGTTTCTTGACGAAACATTCCCAGGACGGTGGATTGTTCGAGAAGGACCTACAAAATAGCCAGCTCGTTGTCTGGACCTATCCACTTGAGATCTCTTGGAATACAGTATGTAATGACAGCCGTATATCACAACAAACCAAGGGATATTAATGACGTAAAAATGTACATTATAGACACCGTAGCATCAGTTCCTGTAACTGTTTTTAACGATGTTTTCACTGAATTAGAGCGTAATTTGGTTTAGTTAATGAAAGTGATGGAAGTTTATGTGGACGTTTACTAAAGTTCACACATAGAACTTGAGACATTACTGAGTCCAGTATCGTTGAAATTTTCAAAATGTATCAGTTCAGTAGTATATAGTTATTACAATTTTTTGCAAAAAAGAAATTGGAATAACTGTATAATGAATTGATACATTCTGGCCTTCACACACACACACACACACACACACAGATGGGCACCGTTACTCAAAATTGGCGAGCGTTACCGTTACTCGTTACTCTCTTAAAATGACTCCGGCGATACCGATACATCGTTACAGTAACGTCGTTACTTTCTTTACTCGTTACATTGGTAAATTCATATATCACAGTTGTATATCGTAATTAGAATATTAAAGCAAGTATAAAAAGTATGTAAAAACAAACGAAACTGTTTTTAGATAAATGGAGGTTTATTTCTGACAGACAATGATGACAGGACATTTTTGACAAAAAATATTATTTGAATAACAGAAAATTAAACATAGAAGTAAACAGAAACATTTCAATAGCGGCTGATGTAAAATAATAAAAAACATTTCCAAAAATATATTCTAGCTGAGAGGTATAGAATTAAATTTTAAATGTAGCTAGGAGCCTAGGGTTTCCTTTTAGCATTACTAATTTTTCGAACGTGTTGTCGGAAAGATTTCCTCTCTTAGGGGCATGAATATGTCCTGCATAGCTGAAGAGACGCTCAACAGGAGCCGAGGAAGGAAGTGGAGTATTGTACTTGAGGAAGAGCTTCTTAATTGAAGGATAGCCATCAAGTGACTGCAGCTGCAGTGCAGTGCTGTCATCATTGAAGTATTTCAACACTTCCATCTCTGATGTTGTGGTGTCTTCTTTCTTGACGTCAGCAGGAGCATGACCATATTCAAAGAAATCGTCGCCACTGCTATAAGCACCATCATCTGTCTTAGCTGGCTCCTCAGGTGATCTGTCACTTTCATTTTTAATTGCTGATATCAGCATGTTTTGCACCATTTTTCTACATGCCTCATTGTTTGTTCGCTCGCTTATAGTGAGCCACTTGCACTTGAAGTGTGGATTTGTTAATGCAGCAATAATTGCAACATTGGCATCTCTGTCAAGTTCAGGAATTTCTTGAATCGATTTCTGAATCCACTACTTAATGCTTCTACTAATGGGTGGCTGTATCTCAATGATGATAGAGCAATTCTTTCAAGTTTTTTCTCAACAGCAAAGAGAGTAGGGATAAGACAACCGTAGTAGCAGTTCTAACAAGTATGAACTGTATGATACGCCGCCGAAAGATGTATTTGTACTTTTCACACAAAAAACAGTATGTAACGAGTAACGAGTAACGGAAATTCTCGTTACTTTTGCTAAAATTATTACGGGCGTTACCGTTACATCCATACATTAGAAATCTTGCTAAGGCGATACCGATACTCGTTACAAAAGTAACGCCCGTTACTTAAGCCGTTACATGTACCGCGGTACTGCCCATCTCTGCACACACACACACACACACACACACACACACACACACACACACACACACACACAACACACACACACAGAGTGGTTAAAAGTCCCTATCTATTTTGTTGAAGTAATATTATGTTAGGTAAAAATGTAGTAACATAATTAGATGTATATTTATTTATGAACCCTTAGGTCTAAGATTCGACGTGAGCACCATCAGTGTCTTCCCAAATCTCATATCTGGCCACTGCATTGCGGAACACATTCTCAAGCATCTCTGAGGTTATTTTCGCGACTGCCGAGACAATGCGAGCTCGCAGATCCTGCAGGTCTACAACTCTTGTTTTTGTAAACCTCAGACTTCATAAAGCCCACCCAAAGAAGTCTAATGGTGTTAAATCCACCACGTCCAATCCAACGATTTTGTAAGAGCTCATCAAGGTACGCCCGAACGATGTTTGTATAGTAACATGGAGTTCCATCTTGTTGAAAGACAACAGTGTCGAGAATGCCATCTGAACGAAGCTGGAGTTCAAGAAACTGCTGAAGCATGTCAAGATAAATTGGCCCTGTTAACATAGCTTCTGCAAAGAAAAGAGGTCTGTAAATCTTCGCTCTTGTCATACCCAACCAGACATTAACTTTAGGAGAATCTCTCCCTCCCATTCGTAGAACTCGGTTGGTTTTTCACTAGCTCAGATACGGTAATTATGTCGATTAACTTTTCCGCATGTGTGGAATGTCGCCTCATCACTGAAGAGAATGTGATTTAATAAGTTTTCGATATGAATTTTTTGAATTAATTCTGCGCACATGGCAGCTCGTCTTCGGTAATCCTCTTCCCGTAACTCGTGTAGCACTTGAATATGGTAACTTTACTTTTTTTTAATTTTGATTTTCAAATACTTAGAACAGTCGTTTTTGGTATGCTCAGTCTACATAATGCTGTGCGAATTGACATTCTTGGATTTGTTTCAAAGGCATCTCTTACCAGTTGTTACTACCAAGTGTTACTACCATCACACGTACTTGTACATCCATCATAATCTCGGAATGGGACAACTCGGCGCGGGCGGCTCGGCACAGCCGTCTGGGCGCAGATCTAACTGGGCGCATAGCCAACTCGACGCAGACCCAACTCGGCGCCAAGAAAACATAATACCAATATATCGAAATTGTATTTACAAAAAGTTTGAATGCCTAATAATACCAATATATTAATATTAATATTTTAATTAAATTAAATTATACCATATTAAATATATTTAAATTCATATATCGCTAAAAAATCATAAAAATGAATAGAGTTGTCCGAAATAGTAGGCGGTGCTTAAAAATAGTGAATTTAGTTTTAAAGGTAGGCATAAACATGGAAAGTAGTTGGTGCCAGCCTTCAGTCTGCTTAAGTTAAATTACGGTGAGATTGTGAAAATATTAGTATTTGAACATCCCCATTTACGCATGGAATCAGTGTTACTGTCTCAACATGGAAAAGAAAAGTTAGCCAATGATGGATATTTGTATGTGTTCGATAAAGTTGCAGCAGATAAAATAACCAACTTTTGGAGATGTGAAAGAAAGGATATTTGTAAAGCACGGATTCATGTTAGAAATGGTGAAATAGTGAAGTACATAAATACGCATTCACACGGCGCCTCAGCATCGAAAGTAGAAAGAGAGCGCACTATTACAAAAATCAAACTGCGGGCTGTTGAAACTGTAGAAGCAACATCGCGGGTTATTAATTCAAGTTTAGGTAATCTATCGGAAGCTTGCCATGGAGCCATACCCAATCACAGTGCATTGAGAGAAATGGTGAGAAGGAAAAGGAAAGAAGTAGCGGCAAATCCTGCTAATCCATCTGACTTGGAATCGTTAGTGATTCCTAATAGTTTCCAAACCTATTCCTGTAATGAAGTTGAAACAGAAAACTTTTTGCTTGGTGACAGTGGCCGAGAGTCATGCAGAATTCTTGTGTTTGGAAGACAAAGAAATGGAGCTTTTCTAAGAGAATCGAGAAAATGGTATGTTGATGGCACTTTCAAAATTGCACCTCCTTTGTTTTCACGTCTGTGTAGTTTTAGCAGATATGCATGGAGGTGTACATCCAGTGATGTATGCTCTTCTTCCGAATAAATTGCGATCTACATATGACAAATTATTTGATATGATTCTCCAGATTCAACCCGAGTGCCACCCAGAAATAATAATTAATTGCGACTTTGAGCTAGCTGCATTCAAAAGTATAAAGGAACATTTTCCATTTGCTGAAATCCATGGTTGTATTTTCCACCTTGCACACAACATGAAAAAACATCTCGCTTCTATGGGGCTTTCACGTCAATTCAACAATAATGCACAATTTGCTCTGCAAGCTAAAATGATTAGCGCACTCGCATTTGTACTAATTGAATACATCGATGAAGCAATTGTACACCTTGCTGATATTCTCCCCGATGAACTGCAGCCACTCCTGGATTGGTTTGAGGACAACTACGTAGGTAGAAGACAGAGACGCGGTCATGGTAGACGTCCTTCCCTATTTCCACACGAAATGTGGAATTTATATAGAAGAAATACTACCAACTAGGAGTAGAGCATCCAAATATATGGAAGTTTATAGATGGTTTGCGTAAAGTTCAAAGGGGAAGAGACCTTTACTATGAGCAATTAATTGTAGGACAAAATCCTCCCGCGAAATTGAAAAAATACAGAGAAGCTGACGCAAGGATACAATCCATTGTTAGAAATTTTAATAATCAAAATCTTGTTGAATACTTGAGAGGCATTGCCCATAATTTTGAATAGGCATTTAATTTGCACTGTTCTTTTTAAAGTTTTGTTTTAGTGAAATCAATAAAATCAATAAAAATTTTAATACCAGTAAATAAATATTTTTCTAGTCTACACTACTGCTTTTATTTTGACATTTATTCACGAGTTTGAGAAAATACTTGTACTTGGCGTCGAGTTGGGTCTGCGTCGAGTTGGGTCTGCGTCGAGTTGGGTCTGCGTCGAGTTGGGTCTGCGTCGAGTTGGGTCTGCGTCGAGTTGGGTCTGCGTCGAGTTGGGTCTGCGTCGAGTTGGGTCTGCGTCGAGTTGGGTCTGCGTCGAGTTGGGTCTGCGTCGAGTTGGGTCTGCGTCGAGTTGGGTCTGCGTCGAGTTGGGTCTGCGTCGAGTTGGGTCTGCGTCGAGTTGGGTCTGCGTCGAGTTGGGTCTGCGTCGAGTTGGGTCTGCGTCGAGTTGGGTCTGCGTCGAGTTGGGTCTGCGCCCAGACGGCCGTTCCGAGTTGTCCTAGACCCATCATAATCTATGGCCTGTAGAAAATAAAATAGAAATATAATTATTTTAGCAAAATAAATAGGGACTTTTGAACCACTCTGTATATAATAATAATCTACAGATCTACAGAAGCTAAGGCTAACAAAGACCCTAAGATCTACTCTAAGGTTAGCCCGAGAGAAAAGAAAGAGTAGGGGGTTAAAAGGAGATAAGGGGTTAAGTAGCAAAACCTATCATTCGTGAGTTAACATTCATTCAGAAAAAGAGAAAGACTCACCATCATCATCCGCCGGCCACTGCCGACAAGTTGGAAAAATAGTTGAAGAGAATAGGAAAGGGGTGAAAGATGAAAAGAAGTAAAATAAGAACGCTTACAAACCATGCAAACACAGTCTTAACTCAAACACTGTCATACCATGCAAACTACAGACATGCAAGTAGAGAGGATAAGAAAAAAAACAAAAAAAAACGTAGGAACAGTATAACAAAAAGTGGGTTAGTTTACGCTACGAGCTACATCTACGTTCGTGTTAGTCTAATTTTTTTTTTTTACGCTGGCATGTCACAAGCTGGCATTAATCGTCAACAGACTCATCCTCGACCACCACCCCAGAGCTCCTGTTGCTAATTGTTTTATTATTTTAAACAACGTTAATATTTTTAAAATGCCTATCTAAACGATTTTTAAACACATTAATGCTGGTAGAGTTCACGACGGGCGCGGGAAGATTATTCCATTTATCAATTACTTTAAACGTAAAAAAGTGTTTAGGGATGTTAGTAATGAAACGTATGCCACGCAACTTAAATCCGTTATTACGATTATTGCTATTATCGAAAATGAACAGTTTGTCAAAATTTACGTTATCGATTTTATTAACGATTTTGAGAACTTCACTAAGCTCCCTCCTTAATCTCCTAGTTTTGAGTGAATGCAAATCTAACTCTTTAATCCTATCTTCGTAAGACTTGTTGCGCAATGACGGAATTAGTTTCGTGGCGCGACGCTGAACCCTTTCCAACCTATCAATATCCTCACGCAAATACGGGCATCAAAACTGAACGGCATATTCTAAAGAAGGCCTGACTAGGGACTTGTGAAGGGGCAATATAATATTCTTCGATTTAAATTCGAAATTACGCGCTATGAAGCCTAACATCCTATTAGGTTTTGCGCAAGACTCCAGGCACTGGTTCCTAACTTTTAAATCCTTAGATACGCGTACGCTAAATCTACTTCCTCGTCAACGCTCGCTAACCGTCTATTGTTCATCGTGTACGTGTAATTATTGTTACGAGAACCTATATGCAAAACTTTACATTTGTCTGTTAAATTGCATCTGCTGCTCATCCGTCCACTCCATAATCGTATTTACATCGTCTTGGAGCCTATTTCTATCGTCCACGGTAACAATTTCACCGCCTATTTTAGTATCGTCCGCGAATTTTGACATGTTACTGGTCAAGCCTACATCTATGTCGTTAATGTAGATTACGAATAGCAACGGGCCTAACACTGAACCCTGAGGGACGCCGCTACCTACATCCAACCATCCCGATTCACTACCATTAACAACGACCATCTGTTTCCTAGCACGAAGCCATTCCTCTAACCCATGGGTCGGGGAACTTTTTTGGGTATTACCCAAAAATCTATTTGAGTAAAATGAAATTACCCCTAGATAGTGGCACTATCCGGCCGGATATCCGGCACTTTTAATTTTAATTAAATATCTTAGATGATGAATCCTTAATAAACATTTTTATAGGTACCTACAAAGTAATAGCATTATTATTAGTATTATTATTTATTATTAGCTATATTAGTTAGTTTTAACCTCTCTATCTGCAACAATGGCGACCCAAAGAGAGAAGAAATAAGTTTAATAATAATCAAGGGATCCAAAGAAGTGGTTATGACAACCACCCTAACACAATAATAATAAACAGAAACTGAGAATTAAATTGATCTAATTGAGCTAAACAGATCAAAAATTTAAATACATCTGTAACATTGACATATCATGATATCACACATTATAGAAAAAAATGAAGACAAGCAATCAATAGTATGGCAATATGTGTTGAAAAATAAATGAAAATAGACTTAATGTACGTATTTACGATTCACTATATTTCATATTTTTCTTCAAGAAGATCAGTTCTTCAGCATTAGCTGGCAATAATTTGCTTCGGTTGTCTGCATATACCTGACCCGCTGCACTGAATAACCGTTCAGAGGCAACTGAACTTGGTGGTGCACTTAAATATTTAAGGACCATTGGTTTTAATGTTTCAAATTGATTGACATTGTTGCACCACCATTTCATTGGGTTGTCAGTCCTGTGTATGTTTGGTAGCGACAGATACTTATCTATTTCTGAAGTGTAGAAGAGGCAGAGTTTTTTAGCCTTTGAATGCCTATGAAGCAGAGGACACTTTGCATTGGATGAGTCTGAAGTTTGAGAAACATCGGGTAGCTGGCATGATTCGTCTGCACTGCTGCTGTCTTCTTGATCCACTGAAGTTTTTTTCACAAGTTGGTCGAAGCAAGCCCATATGTCTCATGAGTTTCTTCAGCCAAGTTCATTGGTAAACCGACCTCTGCTACTTCTGCTTCCTCGACTTCTGCTTCAGCCCGGCTAGTAGAATGTTTCTTCTGCAGTTTTTCGTGCTCAACTAATTCTGCCACAAGCTGCTGTTTCACCCATTGGCATCTTTCAGAAAGTGCGACTTGTAGCGGGGATCTAAAAGGGTAGCCACCGTAAAGCAGTTTGCTCCAGGTTTACAGATTTACTGCATGTCGGTTTCATGAAACGGTCTTCCAGCGCTTCTTTCAAGTTTTGCTTGACAGTTTGGATCCCACAATCTTTTTGTCTTTTTGAAAGATAAGAATGTAGTGTAGCTACTGCTGGAATTACAAAACTGATCAGTTCGTTGTCTTTACTTGCTTGTTTGGTCAATTCTTCAAATGGTTGTAGCACTCGAATAATATTTTCCACCAAACCCTAGTTATAAGCGGTGAGTGTTGGAATGTCTTGTTCTGCAGCATATGCTGTCACTACCTGCCTTTGTTCATGCAGACATTCTAACATGTAATATGTCGAATATGCTGAATTGTTAGTGGCTACAGACTCGGTCTTCTCTTCATGCAGTGCTTTGAACTTAATGCTAGGATGTTTACTTTGAATGTGATTCCACAATGGTTTTGTTGAATATGACCGAGGTGTTTTCCACGCACGATGTACCTCCCATTGTTTGTAACATCACATAATTTGCACTCCGCTTTATGTTCATTTTCCACACCACAGACTTTAAAATACTTCCAAATAATTGATTTTGATTTAGAAGACATAATTCACTTTTATTTCTAATATTAACGACTAGAAAGTCTATATTTTCACAATTTTTCTGAAATGAACAAGAAAACTAGTAATGTACAGCCTGGAGTAAGAAACAATAGTAAGGTTCCCTAAGACTAGGTACTAGGTAAAACGAGTGAGCTTTTAACATATGCATCAGGTATTATTCGCAATACCGGATATCCGGATATCCGTGGTGGCGGAGGGGACCTACAATTTTACGTGGGTTCCGAACCAGAAGAACATAAGAAATTTATGTAAGAACTGCCTGTACATTGGCAACGACCAATTTTTACAAAACTAAATAATTATCAATTTAAAACTAATTAATTATCAATTTAAAACTAATTAATTATCGATTTAAAACTAAAGATAGAATCTCTCGATCCAGAGGATCAAGTCATAATAGACTACTATCCACAAATATGTTACCCTCTATATCTATTTATAACCGACATGCAAATATATCAGATCCAAAGAATCCAGTCAATTTCATTACGGTATCCATCAATACTAGTACCTTGCTAACCAAAAATAAGTCACGGTCCATATCGATTGCGGACCAAGTCAAAATTTACCACCATATACATTACAATATATATACTTAGGAGGAAAAGTGTAGGTGTGGCTGTAAAGACTGTACAGTAATGTAGGAATGTGTGTGCACCCATTTTGGGTCTCCCATTTCAAGGTGTTTGTGGGGCAAGTGAAGATCATGAGTTTTTCAATACCTCACAGCAGAGCTGGGCACTTGCGTTTTTTTGCCCGTTTTTTTGCGGTACTGCGGTACTACTACCGCACTACCAAACCGGTACCGCATAACGCAGTACCGCAAAGGATCGCTGAAAGTACAGCAGTACCGCTACCGCATTCAAATTTCCCGCGGTACTTTCCGCGGTACCGACCAACACGGTAGTACCGCAGTACCGCAAAAAAAAACGCAAGTGCCCAGCTCTGCCTCACAGTACTATGGGGGGCACCGCTCGGCAGAGGAATCTCTTTAAATGGGGTGTGTAAGGACAGAGTATCCCCTAACCCAAGATGCTGCCTCCCTATATCCCACAACACTTGTGTTGAGCTGTGGGATCTATCACCACAAAGCCTTAATTTTACTACCTTAAACTATACCCAATCTAGCAACATATGCGTCTAATCGATTTTTAAACATGTTTATAGACGTGCTACTAATTACTTCTACCGGCAAACTATTCCAGCTATTTACTATTCTATGCGTAAAAAAGATTTTGGCAACTGCTGTCTCGAACCTTCTACTTGTCAACTTACACCCGTTATTTCTAGTCCTGTTATATTGAGATATTTCGAAAAAGCTATCTCTATCTACCTTATGGAACCCATTCATAATTTTGAAAACCTGGATTAGATCACCCCTTAGCCTCCTAGTCTCGAGTGTAGTCAATTTTAACTCCTTAAGCCTATCCTCGTACGACTTTGACCTAAGCGACGGAATCATCTTAGTTGCTCGTCTTTGAACTCTTTCGATTTTGTCTATATCTTTGCGCATATTTGGATTCCAAAATTGGATCGCGTACTCCAAATGGGGTCTAACTAATGATTCATAAAGAGGAACTTTAATATCGAGCAATTTGTACTCAAAATTCCGAGCTATAAAACCTAACACTGTTCGCTTTATTCACCGCTGCTGTACTTTGTTTCGCTACTTTTAAATCACCAGTTACTATAACTCCTAAATCTTTTTCCTGCTCTACGCTTGTTAAATCTTTCCCTGACATACTATACGCAAAATTACCGTTACGCGAACCTATATGTAAAATTTTGCACTTATCGACGTTAAATCTCATTTGACATGTGAGTGAGTGAGTGAGTGACCTAGGGTTGCCAGATTTTGATAACCGGATTAAAGGACACTCAAAACGTTTTCAAGCTGCCACTCCCAGATTCTCAAATTTATATATATACAGGGCGTCCCAAAAAAATGTATACACACTTTAACAGCTGATAGCTCAATTGATGTTTCTTTCTTTCCAAGTTAAACCCATTAGAATTAATAATGGCAGTCAGACTAAGCTTTGAACAAAGGAAATTCATTCTAAAATGCTACTGGAAGTGTGAAAACGCAGTTGAAGTGCAAAGACAGTTTAGGAGGGAGTTTCAAACAGATCCACCAACGCGACTTACCATCACTCGAATTAGAGATAAGTTTGAAGCCGATGGAACTGTTCAGAATGTCCACAAGAAGCGTTCCGGAAGACCACGGACATCGACAAGCCCCACAAAGCAAGAAAGAGTACTGGAAACGTATCACCAAAGTCCAAGAAAATCTGTGCGGCAAGCGAGTCGTGAGGTAGGAATTTCAGAATCGTCTGTCCAACGCATTTTGAAGCGCTGTCAATGGAAAAGTTACATTCCAAGATTAGTCCATGCTATTAATGAAGATGATCCGGACCGAAGAGTGGAGTATTGCGAGTGGTACTTGGCACGATGTGGATGTGGATTGGACGAAGGGGTTTCGTAGAATACCCTCCGCGTTCACCAGACCTCACACCACTAGACTTTTTTTTGGGGATACTTAAAAGACAAAGTCTACGCTATAAAACCTGCAACAGTCGCTGAATTGAGAGCAGCCATTGAACGAGAATGCACACAAATACCAAACGAAATGTTTCGTGATGTTTGCGATTCCATTGCTTCGCGTTATCAGCAGTGCCTGGACCAGAACGGACGTCAGTTTGAAAACAGGCATTGACAAAACAATTAAATAATGTCTGTAGATTCTATTACATTTTGAAAATGAAATGTATTTTAATAAACACTGCCTTTATAAGTATTTAAAGTGTGTATACATTTTTTTGGGACGCCCTGTATATATATATATATATATATATAGTGTGGACCAAAATGGGGGTAAATTATAAAGTTGAAGAAATCCTTGTTCCACATTAATGCCCTTGTTCCTTTGGACCAGATAGACATGTCAGCAAAATTTTGGTCAAATATGAGAATATTTAGGGGTCCCGAGATTTAATGACTTATAAAAATTTTCCAATGAATAGGCGCGCTTAGAACATCAATGATCAACTCAACTCTTGAGTTGCAACTTATGAAAAAAATTTCTTCTTATTTAAGAAATTTTTGGTGTTAATAGAGTACAAAAACAATCTTAGATCATTATTTCAGAGAAAATTATTAATAAGGAAAACAAAAATTTTGGATAAAATATATTATCCTTAATTGGTCAACTCTAAATTAAAGGCTTTGCCTAATTGGCTTGAACCTTTTAGTTATCCTTTTTATCTCCTAATTTAACTGGTTTATTTTACTATTTCAGAAATTTAATTTTTTAAACTAAAAATGGCTACTCGTTCTAAAACTAAAGTTTGGCTCATTGGCCATTTATATAAAGATATACTTTGTTGCCGCTTACCTACAAAACTGCAAGTTTTGCAAAAATATTTCTTCCATCAAAAAGAGGAAAAATTGGGACGAAGAAGATCCATTAATCTTTGCTTAGATGAAGTGATGACCTACTGGGAGAAAGCCAGGATTCCCACAATGCGTAGAGACAGTGCCATCCGAAAGATTGACTCTTTAATAAGCTGTTATGATAAATTGATGAAAAACAGAAAAAGGCCCGAGGAAAAATGCCGTATTGAAGAAGCTATGTTTAAAGATGAAATTAAGGCTGAAATTCTTGATATTGGTCACTCTAATGCCCTTTTGATGATGTCAAATGAAGAAGACAAGCTTTTCTACTTAAGCCAGCAAGAAGATCCTACACAAAGTAGCATGGGTACAGTAGACCAAATTCTTGCAAAAAGAGAGAAAAGAAGGCTTCATCGTGAAGAATTAGAGTGTGAAAGAGCCCTCAAAGAGCAGAAGCGATCTAAAAGATCATTCTTGCCTGCCAATAGAGATGATTTCACATCGTCATCATCATCACCATCAACTAATGACGACAACCTTGAAATGAATTTTCAAGGTCCCTCTGAAGAGCAATTTAAAAAGAAAATGTTGGCTCCTAAAAAGTCAAAGCCTATTGACAAAAATGTTGTAGCAGCCTATGATAGAATGAATCTTTCCAATCGAGATGCAGCTATGTCTTATGCTGTTGTTGCTCAGTCTTTGGGCCATAATTTGGAAAACATTACAGTGTCAAAATCTACTATGCTTCGAACTCGTCAAAAGTTACGCAAAGAAATAGCAACAGAATATCAAGAGCAAGCATTTTGTCCTGGAGAGCCTTTAGTTCTTCATTGGGATGGAAAAATGCTCCCAGAGATATCAGGTTAGTTTTTTTGTCTGATTAATTTAGCATATTTATATTTTATCTCTCAGGTGAAAAACTTAGTTGTGGGTCTGGTTTTCACACCTAGGCAATGTGTTATTATCTGGTTGGTTTTAATTAAACATTTTGATAGCTAAATTTCTATTTAATTAGGTTACATTTCACTGTCTGAAGCTAGTTTTCACAATCTACACCATTTTACCTTCAAATTAAAATAAATCAAGTTTAATTTAAAATAAATCAAGTTTAATTTAAAATTATATTATAATATATAAATTATAATATATATAAAATATTAAATATAAATAAAATATTAAATATATAATAATATATATAAAATAAAATATTAAAAATAAATATATATAAATTATATATAAATTATATATTTTAACTTTTTCTTGCAGGCGAAGGAAGAACGGAAAGGATTGCAGTGTTAGTCAGTGGGAATGGTGAAGAGAAATTGCTGGGAATTCCTAAAGTCACTGCTGGCATGGTACGGAGATGGCTCGTGTTTGCATTTCTCTCCTGCAAGAACATGATATGACCCAGAGAATTATTGGGCTGTCATTTGACACAACAGCATCCAATACCGAATCCATGCTGGAGCTTGCACTAAAATTGAACAAGAACTTGGAAAAGAGCTTTTATATTTAGCCTGCAGACACCATATTTATGAGATTGTCCTATCTCAAGTCTTCCGGACTTCTATGGGCCATTCCTCTGAACCTGATATTCCAATCTTCAAAAGATTCAAAACTCAATGGGATTTTATGGATCATTCTCAAATCACAACTGCTGTTGATTCCCAAAGCTGCAGAATAATTGAAAGAGTTCAAGATTTAAAAAATCAAACAGTCTTAATCATGAAGGAGGCACTCAACTCTAAACAGCCAAGAGATGATTATAAAGAATTTTTTCAACTTGTTCTCTTGTTTTTTGGAGAAGAAAGCATTTCTAATACTCCCTTGAAGAGACCTGGAGCGTACCATCATGCAAGATGGATGGCAAAAGGAATTTATGCATTTAAGCTTTTTCTTCTCCAAAATCAATTTAAGATGACTAAAAAGAACTTGATGCAATAACAGAAATTTGTTTATTTGTTGCATTGGTATACGCAAAATCTTGGGCAAAAGCTTCTCAACCAGAGGAAGCCCCAAATGTTGATCTTAAATTTTTGCAAGATCTTGCAATAATGGAGGAAAATTCTTTGATATCAAGTGTTATCAAGCAAGCCCAAAATGCCATTAAACGACATCTGTGGTACCTCTCAGAAACACTTGTTGGATTAAGCTTCTTTGACAAAAGCATATCCCTTGAAGAAAAGGAGCAAATGCGAAATAATATAAAAATGCCTCCAAGAAATAAGGGACTGAAACGTTTAGAAGCAAAGGTAACCCTAGCTTCTTTTAAAGAAAAAAGGATTTCTGATTTTGTTACTTCAAGGACTAAATCTCTTTTTGATGCTCTACATCTCAATTCTCTCTTCACTGAAAATTCTGCATCAACATGGGGAATAGATCCTGAGTACCAAAGAGGCTGTGCTAGAGTTCGTGCCCTTAGAGTGACAAATGACACAGCTGAGCGGGGTGTTGCATTGATTGAAAAATTTAAGCAGTGACAACTAAAGAAGAGGACAAACAATACCTGCTCAAAACAGTTTTCAAGAATCGTAAAGAATTTCCAACAAAATAAAGCAGAACTTATGAAAATGAGGAAAACTAATTTTTTCAGCATTAAAAGGAAAAGTGCAATTTTCTCGGGACCCCTAAAACTTGACGTAGAGGTTTCAAATTTTGTAATTTGATTAAGGTAAGCAAAAGGAATAACATTACTCATGTGGAACAAAGATTTTTAAACCTTCATTTTTTTGGTCCACACTAATATTATACATATATATATATATATATATATATATATATATATATATATATACAGGGTGGGCCGTAAGTTTCCATACATAGGAAAAATAACATTTTTTTATGGACAACCATTTTTATTATATAATATGCTCTACATGGTTGCCATTGTTTTGAAAACACATTTCAATACGTGTTCCCCACTGTTGATGAACACGCATTAGCACAGTTGACGTTATGCTTGTAATGGCGTTGGTGATACGTTCCTTTAGATGATTTATGTCTCGTATCTTTTCCTGATACACCATGGCCTTCAAGTGCCCCAAAGATAGAAATCAAGGGGGGTGAGATCTGGGGATCTGGAGGCCACTCCACAGGACCACGCCGACCAATCCAAGCATCCGGAAACTGCTGATCCAATACCGACGCACGTGAAGACCATAATGAGGTGGAGCTCCATCTTGCTGGAAGTAAACTGGGAAGTTACCTTCCTCGTTTAGCAGGGATGGGAAAATCTCTTCTTGCAACATGTTAAGATACCTTTCGGCATTAAGATTTCCACTGACAAAAATTGGTCCAATAATTCTGTCACCCCATATCCCGGCCCACACCATCACTTTACCGGCACCTTGCATCTTCGTCGGACTCAGCCAGTTAGGGTTAGCATTACTCCAATAACGTATGTTTTGCCGATTAACCTCTCCATTGACGTAAAAATTTGCTTCATCAGTAAACAAGATCTTACGTCAAACGCATATTCTTAGGGTATCTGAAACATAAAAACAAACGTTTAATTTTTCCTATGTATGGAAACTTACGGCCCACCCTGTATATATATATATATATATATATATATATATAGAGAGAGAGAGAGAGAGAGAGAGAGAGAGAGAGAGAGAGAGAGAATGATGCTCCCAAAACAAATTTTAAATGTTATAGGATAAATATTTATTTCAACATCTTTGATTTTTACTATATTTAAAATGTTCTTGAATATAGACGAGAGCAGTACCACTACTGTATCTAACTAAACTAAACTAATTTCGCCAGTTAGGTAGTTTATTTGTAAAAATAAAATAAATTCTTTTTACTTTTTACTTCATTTAATATTATACAAAAGAAAACAGCAAAAAGTAAAACAAAAATAACTATTTAATCTGCATTGACCTGGTGAGTGCCGAGTGGTGAATACAGATTACAGAAATGAGAAATATTTTCAACTTGGGTTACTAATTAATATTTTGTTCTAATTATCGGTTGTCTTTCAGCGACGCAGCGTATGGAAAAATAAGTTGTCGTACACATTTGTCGGGGCACTCCGCTTATTGCAGTGGAGCTCACAGAATTATCCATTGCGGCTACATAGAAATCAATGAGCCTACACTGTTATTAACTTATTAAGCCTTAACGATGCAATGATAATGGTTACCTACTCTGTCAAGGAACAAAACGCAAAAAAATACCTATGTAATTATAATAAATTTCTTAAAGGATTTATTATTTATGATTTTGAAATAGACATAAAAATAGAAATAAAGGTCATATGCCGTCCTTTGACGCTTCAATAAAGGACAAGGACAAGCAGATCGAAATAAAGGACTCCTTTGAAATAAAGGACGTCTGGCAACCCTACATGATGTGACTGACCAATCAACGATTTTATTCAGATCTTCCTGGATTTTACCTGTCTTCGTCATTAATCGCCCTACCACCCAAATTCGTGTCATCCGCAAACTTTGAAACTGTACTGACTAGGCCGACATCTAAATCGTTAATATACAGGGTGTCCCATAAGTCCGGCATCATAGGAGAAATTCATATTTTTCTATTTCTACAAACCATAATTGTACATGTACCAACAATTTCCTGGTCATTGGACCACAGGACGTCGAGGGCCTGTGGAATGGCCTGGCCAGCTAGAAGCCCGGATCTCACGCCACTAGATTTTCATCTCTGGGGCCACTTGAAAGCGCTGGTATACGCAGAGAAAATTAGGAGTGTTGAACATTTACGGCAGCGCATTATTGGGGCATGTAACACCATTACTCCTGACATCATTCACCGTGTGCTTGCTGACTGGGTATCACGTCTGAATTTGTGTATTGAAAACAATGGTGGACATATTGAGCACGTTCTGTAAATAAAAGCTTTTGTTTTGCTTTTTTTTATTATTTTTCCTATGATGCCGGACTTATGGGACACCCTGTATATAAGAAAAAGCAAGGGGCCCAATACAGAACCTTGACGAACGCCGCTCGTTACATTAGCCCAGCACGACTCCGCTCCATCAACGACCACCCTCTGTTTCCTACCTCGCAACCACTCTTCTATCCAATTTATAACTACACCCATCTGATTCCATGAGCCTTAGTTTTTTCAATGAGTCTTTTGTGCGGTACGGTGTCAAAGCCTTTTGAAAATCTAAATACACAACATCACCCTCCCGGTGACTATCGTAAACTTCAACCACGAGTTGAAAAAATTCTAAAAGATTAGTTAAGCAAGATTTGTTTCGCTTAAAACCGTGCTGAGTATTTCTAACCAAGTTATGCAATTCTAAGTGTTCGACTATACGATCCCTAATTATTGATTCCAGTAGCTTACCTACAACAGACGTTAAACTGATTGGCCTCTAATTTCCCGCCGCACCTTTATCGCCTTTCTTAAAGATAGGTGTTACATTTGCTAACAAAATTATCTGGTGCGCACCCCTCAGAAATAGACGCATTAAAAATCTTTGTTAGCAGCACAACAATGTTTTCATTTCATTCTTTTAGTTGTATGGGATATATGGAATCCTGCCCCGGTGATTTACGCATTTTCATTTTATCAATATAGCGCATTACCTCCCCTTCACTAACCACAATATTATCCAAAATATTATAATTATCAAAATGTATTATGTCTATGATCGTAGGGATATTCGTTACATCTTCTATAGTAAAAACACGTAAAAAAATTCGTTTAGCTAGGTAGCCATTTGCTTGTTTTCAGAAACTAGCTCTCCGTTAACATTTTTCAACGGCCCCAAGACACTTTTTACTGGATTTCTATTGTTGACGTATTGAAAGAATCGCTTGGGGTTTTCTTTACCGTCACGAGCTATGGAGATTTCAAATTCGCGCTTGGACTTTTTTATTACACTTTTTGCTTCACGCCTTAGAGATATGTAGTTGTTTCGTAACCACAAATTGTCTTCATCGCACTTATGTAGCCTATAAGCCCTATCTCTACTCTTTATAATGTCTCCTACTCTAGAAGTAAACGAGAAGGGCTTGTTGTTTACTTTCGCACGCTTAATTTTGTACGGTACACATTCCTCATTTATAGTCCTAAATACTGTTTCAAACGATTCCCACATTAGTTTTGCGTTGGAGATCCCCATTACGTTTTCCCAATTGACGTGTGACAATTCATTTTGAAATTTACAAAAGTCTGCGTGCTAGAAGTGAGGAATTTTAGTCGAGTTAGCTGGTTTCGAGTGACTTTCTGAGAGGACAAACTCTACCATATTGTGATCGCTATTGCTTAACGATTCTATTACTTGAAGATCAGTGATTAGCCTATCGTCCGTAGTTATTACTAAATCTAAAATACTGTCTAGCCTCGTAGGTTCCTCAACCTTTTGAATAAGAAAGCTATCCTCGAGAAAATTAACTAAACGATTACCTTCCGCGTCTCCCTGCATTGTATCGTAATTCACGTTGGCGCAATTAAAGTCACCCATAACTAAGGCCTGCTCACTACCTATTATTCTCTTTAGTTCACGACATAACGCTTCGTCCGTATCAGCTGTTTGATTAGGGCGCCTAATATAACCGCAACAAGAAGTTTGAAATCGTTCAATTTAAGTTCTGCTATAGTCGAATCTATCGGTTCTGGAATTGTGTGCTTTACTTCTATAACGTTCGCAATATTATCTTTGATATACAACATAACACCGCCTCCTCGCCTACCTATTCTGTTTTTAACAAAAAGTCTATAAATTCTAATTTGATACTCCCCTACAAAGTCACGTGTTTCGCAATTAAATCAGTCTTTACAAGCAATTAAAGAAAAAAAATTAATTTATTTTGTTTCGTAGGCTACGAGCATTTAAGGATAGAACCTTCAAATTGTTTGTAATTGCGACACCTTCGCGAGCGCAGGGGAAATATATATATATATATATACACACAGGGTGGTGCAAAAGTCTGGACCCCATAGGCGGTTTATATGGAAAAAAAGTGTGGCCTGCAGGAAGTTTATTATGAAATGAAATTTAATTAACCATACACCAGTGACTAAATTATGTTAAATTTAACGTTCTAGTTCAGAATTTACAATAAGTGTTCGAATTGATGTCCATCTTCTTCGAAACACTTTTCTACTCGGTTGACACAAGACCTTTGCACATTTGTAAGCATAGTAATATTCGTTCTTATGGCTTCAGTTTCTGTTGTGATGTTATCCTTTAGCGCTTGTATTTGTTCTTGGTTTGTTAACGTAAACCACTGATTATAAAAATCGAAAGATGTTTTTTATATAGTAAATTGCCTATGGGTCCAGACTTTTGGACCACCCTCTATATATATATATATATATATAAATTATTTCACGAAAGTAACACGTGAAAAATATTTATGATGAATAAAACTACTAAGGAAAGGAAACAGAATGGTGCTCAAGCGCTTTCGTCTAATGACATCCTCAGGAACACTGAAGTAAATAGTGTCTTGAACTCTTTATTTACTTCAGTGTTCCTGAGGTTGTCATTAGACGAAAGCGCTTGAGCACCATTCTGTTTCCTTTCCTTCGTGGTTTTATTCATATATATATGGTGTTTCAGGAGGAAAGGTCAATACTTCGGGACGTGATAGTATCGGTCATTGTGAGAAAAAAAAGTTCATATGAACATGTGTCTAATTCTGAATGGTTACGGAGATAGAGCTGTTTGAATCTGATGTGCGCGCAGCTCTTCCTCCCCCTTCCCTCCCCTATAACCTTGAACCATGTAAGCTGTACTGTAAGCATGTAACAAGCCAATCGACAGCTGAGTGTTGTGAGTGACATTGTTTGGTGTTTGATGCAGTGTTAAGAATGCCACACCCCTTCACACATGCCGAATATGCAGATATGGTGTTTGTCTTCGGTTTTTGCGATGGAAGTGCAACAGCTGCTGTTGCAGAATACCGTCGACGGTTTCCGAACCGCAGAATTCCGGATCGAAGAGTGTTTACCAGGGTTTTCAACACATTGCGTGAGATTGGTACACTTCCCAGCGCTCATGTTTCAGCTGAACGTGAAGGTCAACAAGATGTGGATGAAGTGGAAAACATTCTTCAGTTGGTAGAGCATAGTCCTACTACTAGCTCACGAAGAATTTCTACACGTCTCGGTGTACCACACACAAGAGTATGGCGAACATTACGTGAGGAAGGTTTGCATCCATATCATGTACAGCGTGCACAACACCCACCTTTAACCAGGAGACGCTGCCATGCGACTGGAATTTTGTCATTGGGTAAATGCTAATCGCCGATTGCTTCGATTAATACTGTTCACCGATGAAGCTACTTTCACCCGTGACGGTATCAACAACACTCGTAACTCTCATCGGTGGTCAGACGAAAATCCAAATGCCACTGTGGAAACAAATTTCCAACATCGCTTCTCTGCCAATGTGTGGTGCGGTATCATCGATGATCAGCTGATTGGCTCTGTTATTTTAGGGAATCGTCTTACAGGACAAAGTTACCTAGAATTTCTGCAAAATGAATTGCCAGGACTATTGGAGGATGTTCCTTTGGCTACACGTGCTGGTATGTACTTTCAGCATGACGGAGCTCCTCCACATTCTACCCGTCTGGTGATGCAATACCTAAATCAAACTTTCCTTGGTCGATGGATCGGCCGCGGTGGTTCTATTCAATGGCCACCAAGGTCTCCAGACCTCTCCGTTAGATTATTGTTTGTGGGGGTGGATAAAAAGTTAAGTTTACAAAAGAAAGGTGAATACACGAGACGAATTGCTCGCGCGCATTTTGGATGCTGCTGCCCGCCTAAAGGAACATCAAGATCAACTCAGACGAACAACACGTGATCTTCGCACACGAGTTGCAAAGTGCATTGAGGTTGACGGTGGGATTTTCGAAAACGTATTGTAAACTGTAACAAATTTGTCATTTCTGTATCTGATACTATTCAAAATGCCAATGTTTAAACATTAAATGTTAGAAACAGTAATTGGTTTCTCTTTCTTGATTACCATTAACAATGCTTTTGTATTTGTAGATTCAAACAGCTCTATCTCCGTAACCATTCAGAATTAGACACATGTTCATATGAACTTTTTTTCTCACAATGACCGATACTATCACCTCCCGAAGTATTGACCTTTTCCTCCTGAAACACCCTATATATATATATATATATATATATATATATATATATTATATATATATTATATATATACAGGGTGTTTGAAAACTTTCTGTACAAATTGTAATGGGGGATAGGCAACACCAAGACAAGCCCTTTTCGTCTATAAGTGTATGTCCGCTGACGTCACTATTCGGCGCGAGAGGGTGCCGCTGCAATTGGCTAAAAGGTGAAGTGGGCTAGACTCGCGCTTGCCGCGGGCATTCTTAAATCGGACGTGTTGAAACCACATTCGTCTACGAATAGCCACGGGGACATCTTCCAGCAGTTCCGGCAACGTTTCTTCAAGAAATATCCGATAAACCCGCCCGTCGAGTCGGGCAGGCAGCAGGTACGGCCCAATCAACTTGCCATGGACGATACCCGCCCAAACATTGACGGCGAACCGTTCTTGATGAGCATGCACCCGTGTAGCATGTGGATTTGCGTGCGCCCACACGTGAGAATTGTGCATGTTAAACACACCCTCACGTGTGAAACAGGCCTCATCTGAGAACAGCACATAAGCCGGAAAATTAGGCTGCACCGCTGTCTGCTGCAGAAACCAGCGTGCGAATTCCACACGAAGAGGGTAATCCCGAGGTTGTAATGCCTGGACTCTCTGACGATGAAACGGGTGTAACTGCTGCTCGTGCAACACTCTCCAGACCAGGTCGTGGTTCACACCGAGGATACGTGCAACACCTCGCGTGCTTGCGCTTGGATTGTCCTCAAATCGCCGTAGGATTTCTTCTTCCATGTCAGGAGTGCGCACGTTTCTCTCCCGACCAGTGTCATGCATGTTTACATGGAATGTTCCAGTTTCTCGCAGTCGCCGATGCAAATGCGCAAACGTTTGGTGGTTTGGCACACGTCTGTTTGGGAAGCGCTGTCGGTACAACCTCACAGCAGCTCTTCCGTTTCCATTGGCAGCCCCATACACCATATGCATGTCAGCCATCTCAGCAGTCGTGAAGCGCTCCATGTTACGCGTACTACGTCCGATTTAAGAATGCCCGCGGCAAGCGCGAGTCTAGCCCACTTCACCTTTCAGCCAATTGCAGCGGCGCCCTCTCGCGCCGAATGGTGACGTCAACGGACATACACTTATAAACGAAAAGGGTTTGTCTTGGTGTTGCCTATCCCCCATTACAATTTGTACAGAAAGTTTTCAAACACCCTGTATATATATATTATATATATATATATGTGAAATAAAGCCAGGTTAAGAAATAGATTTAGTAAACTAGAAGTACAGCTGCTCATAAATCCATTTCTTATTGTGGTTTTAGTTCTGTCTATTTTCTTATTGTATCATTTGCTCGGAGACACTAGCACCGGACCTCCAATTTTATTCCCTTAATAAACTTTCTGGTAATTGACATATTCTCATCATATACATATTTTATATATTGGTAATATAAATCTTACACGTTTCAGGTTGTTAACTTGAAGGAGGAAGTAAGCGATTTGGAGCGTGAGAACAGAGGAATGAGTACAGCTAAGAAAGAACTTACGAAGGCAGTTGAGAAGTAAGAAATCACTTGCGTGATAAATCCTTCATTGGAAGCAGATTTCTTTTTTAATATTGATAATATAAAACCACTGTTCTTTAGTTCATTCATCAGATTCACCATTTTTCATTGTGTAACCTAAAGTGTGTCTATTATTCTTTTATCGTGATTCTCGTTTTCTGCCTCTGTGTTAACACGTTACTCAGCCTTCAAGACGCCGCCATGCAGAAGTTTCCTCCTTCTATGCAGAACTTCATTGCAGAGATTCGGAAGAGTAGAGACGCTGCCTTAGACGAGGCGGAGAAACTGCGTCAGGAGAGGGACCAGATTAAGGGAAAGATGAAGGTGAAGTTCGAGTGAAACGGATAACGATTATGTTAATTAATGCTTGGTGGTCGTCCATTCACTCACCGTCTTGCAGAATGATTTCGTATGTTTCATTTCATTCTCTACTTATTTCCCCCGCCTGATTTCAGGTTCTCTCCGCTCAACAAGTCCGCGATAAATCTGCAGCTCAGGAAGATTTGTCCACTCTTCACATGAAGAAAAATGAGAGCGACGCTTTCGCTGCGGAAATGGAGGAACGTCTTCAATCTCAGGCGAACCTCATTACCTCGCTGCAAGAGCAAATTCAGGCTCTGCAGGCGGCCCTGCAGCAAGCGCAGTCGAAGCTTCAAATATCGTCGAAGCAGTCGGATCAGTTTAAGTCAGTTTAGTTTGTTTTCTGTTATTATATCAAATTAATTTTTCCTAATGAATGGTGGCCATTTAGCACCTTTTAGTACAGTTTTAGGATCCGTTTTCTAAATATTTGTGTATATAGTAAGATGTTAATGCTCTTCTTAAGCATAAATAATCACCAGTACACATTTGAAAACTTGTCGATCGATTTTTACAAACTAGTTGATGATTCTATATAATTTGAGTGCGCTGATCTCAAAAATATAGTTAGTTTTTCCCTATCACGTATGGTTTTCTTACTACAGGGTGTGTCATAAATCCCCCATTTATCCCCAAATGTGAACCATCTTATCGAGACCAACATTGGATTGCACATGCTAAACCATAAATTTTGTTGTTATAGACTACAGTAACGCTTACATAATAATGTAGGGTAAATATATATAACAACCAGTCCCGTTCCCAGCAAAATACTCTCTCCCCTCCCATCAATGGGTGGTTAACATTTGGGGACAGGAGGTATTACAACACCCCTTGTAGCACGAAATCTTTAGGTGATAGAGTAAAACCTAATTAAAGCAGAATTAAATAGCTCCTAGCTCTTGGACAAGCATATTGCTTGTTTATGAAAGAATAAAAAAATAACTGAAAGAAACAAAATATATTTACCATCTTCTTCGAAAAAAGACACGAAGTCTTTCTCACGATTTCTGTACCAAGCGAAGTATGTGTCGGATGCCAATAAATTGTTCTGCAATCTAGACCCCAAAAGTTCTGCAGAGTCCTTAGGCAGATTCAAATCCCTGACTAATTCATTTAGTTCGGCTTGGGTTAATGGTTTCGGATCTCGGTCAGCTGTTGGCTGTTCATAAACATCATCATTGTCTGGATTTGGAGCTGAATCAGAATCTGAATTGTATTGATCCAGACTCTCGGGTGGGCGGGGAATAGGAACTTCTGGACCATGGGGTACCGGCCTTATTGCAGATGGAAGACTTGGGTATTGAAGGCTCTCTTTATTCTTTGCATTATAACCTTTAACATTGCAAGAACAGAAGTAGCAGTCGTCGGTATGGTTTCTAGGCTCGCGCCATACCATAGGGATCCCAAATGGCAAACTTTTCTTTTTACCTTTGCTCCAATTCCTTAGTGCCGCACACACGTAAGACAAACCTTGTGTGGAGCCCAACTTTTGTCTTGATCTCCTAATTTAATTCCAAAATAAGCATGATAGCTCTCTTAATGAAGGTAGTTACATTTGTCCTTTGTTTTACAACAACATACCGACCACAAATATAACAAAATAATGTCTGGACTGTGGGTACATCCTCTAGAAGCCATTATTAAAATTTTAAAGACGTAATGTTAGAATTATCTATCTGAAAAATATGAAAAAACGAAATTAATTAAAGATAAAAAAGGTAAAAAATTACAAAACGCCCCAAAATTGTTTTGCTAATAACTTTAAAACTGTGGGTGATAGAAAAAAACTGGTAGCATTTTGTAATTCAGCGCAGCGAACTGCTTCAGAATCACAACTCAAAATAAAGAAATCGATTTTCATGCAGACCGGTGAATCGATTATTAAATGTTGATTAGGTTACGGAATATCGGCATTCAGTTTCTGAAGAGAAGGATGTTTCCAAAGGATTCATGTTGTATGAATTTTAATTAACTTATAAAAGTTACTATACTACTTTCAGTTATTTGAAAGTAAGTTCCCTTGACCGTGACATATCATTTTAAAGGAAGGGGAAGCACATTGCTTGAAGGGTCTTTGCTGGAAACATTAAATGTAAAAGTGAGGCGGAAAAGTGACATTGTGTAGGTAACGGGTAACATTTCCCACGTGGAGAGGGGTGGGCGGGAACTTTGAGAGTCACCTGAATCCGGGCAATCGCAGAGTAGGTAATCGGCCCAACTTTAACAATAGCAGAGCTGAACGTCGAATCCGTGCTTTCGCAGCGGTAGTCCACTCTCGAACCAGGAGCACTGCTGAAGCTCTCTGCGACTATATAAATCTTAAAATGATGAACAATTATTCGTACCATCGCGTTGTATCTTCCTTAACCTTTCGAAGAAACGCTTTTCTCTCCCTTTTAAATGACGTCCTGACACTAAATTCTTCCCTTTGTGCTTTTCTTTCGAATTCATTTATCTTTTGTAGATCACGACTAAATCGGAGGCTGAATTGCGTGTTCATATCTCGTTTTATGATGATTACAGGAAAATGCTAGAAGAAAAGGTGGGGCAGGTGGATTCTAAAGGTCAGCAGCTGGTGGCGACAGCAAGCCAGCTGTCTGTGAGTCAGGCGAAGGTGGCGGCACTCGAGGGTGACGTGCGGCGTCTGGAGGAGGACATGGCGAAGTTGGAGGCAGAAAACCAGATCATAAGGCGCAACATGGGGAAATTGGACTCCGATAAAGACAATCTCACTGTAAGTGGGCGTCGGGACACGTTTTAGCTTAAACTATAGTTAGTTAATTATTATCAAAGTAGTAGTAGTAGTAGTAATAATGATTGTAGATATAAATTCGTTTGAGGATACAACGGTAAGAATTGATCACTCGCCTTCCTCATTCTTGTACGGGGATCCGTGATATGAAGTTTATATTCTTCGCCTCCTTGTGCGTAACAGGATTAGAGCCTGGAAAAGGATCCCATCCGTGGAAAAATACTCTCTCATAAGCAACAAAAAGAAGTGTGGTGGATTGGTGTGACTAAAAGTCTGCAAATCGACACACCAAAAAACACCTTAATAATAAAAACTAATATTGATCTGGCAGCACCGGTTTTGACGGATTAGGGCAGATAGGCAGCGATGATGTTTTGGGATGATCATTAGCATTGCTATTATTGATGTAGTGCTGATTGTCGTTGTTGTTGCTGTTATAACTATTCCTAAGTGCTGAAAAGTACTATTGTGAACTACTAGCCTATCTAGATATACTGATTATAGCTATTGACTAACTACTAGACTAACGACTATTACTGGCTATCTAGAATATTGTCTGGAACTGTTTGTTCTATAATTGAGGTGAGTTTATAATTATTTCGTTGTGTAACTTAATTCTGTATATAGTGTGTGAACTATAACCTTATCCACAGGTCACTACAAGAAGTCTCGGATTTTGGCTGATTTCGGAAGTTTTTGCGAACTCTTTAGGCAGTAAAGTTATGCTGAGATGTTTGGGATACAAAAGTTGCGAGGGGAGCCGAGTCCCCATGATTGTATTGTTTGTAGTTAAATTGGTTGGTAAATGCAATGCTGGGGTTGTTTAACCTCCTCCGCAACATCTAAGGTCATATGACGGAGGGGACCTACAGTTTTATGTGGGATTTGAACCACGGGTCGCTACATAGTCTGGATGCGGAGGACAGTCTCCCATCCAACTACTATCCGACCCAATGTCGCTTAATTTCGCTACTCAACAGGAAGCGGTGTTACCACATTGGCTATGACGTAGCCCTAATTTGGTTGGTGTTTGATATATAAAAGGAATAGAGATAGTGGAAGAACACAGATGATAAAATTGAGAGTAGTTGAGATGAATAATGTAAGAAATATGATTTGTGTGAAACAGATTGACCCCATGAGAAATGAAGGTGAAAGATGTAGAGTGAAGAAGTTGCTGGAAATGAAATGGAGGATAGTATGCTACGTTGTTATAGTCATGTGGAAAGAATGAATGAAAATAGTGTCGTAGAATGGGAAAAAGTGTAACAGCAAATACTTTCGTATGAGAAGTAGAAGGAAGCCGCCGAAAAAGTGGAAGGATGTAATTAGTGTATGCATGAATAAGCGTGGAGTTGATATGAGTGTGACACAGAAATTAACGGGAAACAAATATGAATGGAGGCGATTTGTGAGGTGTGTAAATGGAGATGTTGGTCTCATCTGACATACTACTAGAGGTATACCTCAAACCCTGTCATGAAAGTTACTGCTGTATCCTTAATACCCGATTCACACTAGGCAATTTTACGGAAACGAAAAGGGAAACTATCCGATAGTTTACGAAATTGCCTCTAGTGCGGACAGTTTGGTAACTGAAACACCGTTAGCGAATCGTTTCCAAAATTCTCTCTCTCTCTCTCTCCTCTCTTCTCTCGTCTCCTCTCTCTCTCTCTTCTCTCTCCTCTCTCTCTCTCGTCTCTCTCCTCTCTCTCTCTCTCTCTTCCTCTCTCTCTCTCTCTCACCAGGAGGATACCCGCCGTCATCCCCGAGCCAGCTGTGAGGCACGAAGGTGCTGGCCTGGATAGTGTTAGATGTACCGCGACAGTCGTTGCTCATAGAATAGACAAACTGAGCGCGTTTAAGGCTCCTGGGCCAGACCAGTTTTCTCCCCAGTGTTTTGCGAGAAGTCCGCGACCAGGTGGCTCCCCACCTGGCTACAGTCTTCAACAAATCGTTGGAGATGGGCCAGGTGCCTGGCGACTGAGGGAGCCAACGTGACCCCTATCTTTAAGAAAGGGGATCACGAAAGTCCAGGGAACTATCGTCCTATTAGTCTCACTTCAGTTGTTAGGTAATATTATTAGAAAGGATAATAGCTGATAGAATCGTTGACCATTTGGATTCCTACAAGCTGCTTGGGGACTCCCAACATGGGTTTAGACGGCATAGGTCGTGTCTCACCAACTTGCTCGAGTTTTTCCACGTCAGTTGAGTGAGTACTATAAGAGTAGGGCGATTGATATACTTTATCTCGACTTTCAGAAAGCCTTTGATAAGGTACCTCACCGCCGGCTAATGGCGAAAGTGCGCGCGCTGGGTATCGGTGGGGAATAGGTAGGTGGATTGAAAACTGGCTGAGGAATAGGCGGCAGAGGGTGGTAATTAAAGGGGCTAGTTCGGGTTGGGCCTCGGTCACTAGTGGGTTCCTAAGGGTTCCGTTTTGGGGCCACTGTTGTTTCCATTTACATAAATGATATCGACGGTGGCATCGTCAGTCGGATCGCCAATTCGCTGATGACACCAAGCTTGTGGGCCAATGTTGGGACGCCCGAAGCGATCGAGGAACTGCGTGCGGACCTAGGTAGGATAGGAAGTGGTCCGAAAATGGCAAATGCCGTTTAACTTGGGTAATGCAAAGTGATGCACATTGGCTACGCCAATCCCAAGTCGGACTACT
This sequence comes from Bathynomus jamesi, assembly GCA_023014485.1. Lineage (NCBI taxonomy): Eukaryota > Metazoa > Arthropoda > Malacostraca > Isopoda > Cirolanidae > Bathynomus > Bathynomus jamesi. Next base: position 791,141 of record JAJOZX010001031.1, on the reverse strand, counting down.
CGATGTTGGGCAGTAATATCGAGGTGACTGATTTAGAAAGGACTTGGTGTGCTAATTAGCAGCGACCTTAAGTTTACGAAACAGTGTGTAGAGGTGGAAAAGAAAGCCCAGAAACTATTGGGTTTATATCAGGAGGCAATTTCAGTTTCGGACAAGGATTGTGCTCTCACTGTACAATTCCCTTGTTCGGCCGTACCTGGAGTATGCTGTGCAGTTCTGGTCGCCGACCCTCAGGAAAGATATTGAGAGGCTGGAGCGAGTGCAGGCGAGGGCCACAAAGTTGATCCCTTCCGTTAGGCATATGGCTACAATCGACGGTTACGCGCCCTGAACTTGTTTTCGCTTGAAACTCGGAGGCTGCGCGGTCAACTGATCGAGGTTTTCAAGCTCTTACGAGGGTTCAACGATGTCGATTTTTAGAAGTATGTTTAGTTTAAAAATGATAACCCAACTCGCAACAATGGTTGGAAGCTGGATTTGAAACGGTTTAGGACTAGTGTGTGTGGGAATTACGTTACGTATAAGATCTGTGACACATGGAACAGGTTACCTTCGGAAGTTGTGAACATTCCTCTGTGGATCAGTTCAAGAAAAGGTTAGACCAAATTTTGCACACTCTTTGAGTGTGTAGAAATTTTCCGTGGCAACCCGTTGCCATTGGTACCTCCTCGGTATGGGCCGCAAGGCCTTTTGAGGTACTTCTTTTCCTTGTAACTCCTTGTAACTCTCTCTCTCTCTCTCTCTCTCTCTCTCTCTCTCTCTCTCCTCTCTCTCTCTTCTCTCTCTCTCTCTCTTCTCTCTCTCTCCTCTCTCTCTCTCTCTCCTCTCTCTCTCTCTCTCTCTCTCTCTCTCTCTCTCTCTCTCTCCTCTCTCTCTCTCTCTCTCTCTCTCTCTCTCTCTCTCCTCTCTCTCTCTCTCTCCTTCTCTTCTCTCTCTCGCTCTCTCTCTCTCTCTCTCTCCTCTCTCTCTCTCTCTCTCTCTCTCTCTCCTCTCTCTCTCTCTCTCTCTCTCTCTCTCTCTCTCTCTCTCTCTCTCTCTCTCTCTCTCTCTCTCTCTCTCTCTCTCTCTCTCTCTCTCTCTCTCTCTCTCCTCTCTCTCTCTCTCTCTCTCTCTCTCTCTCTCTCTCTCTCTCTCTCTCTCTCTCTCTCTCTCTCTCTCTCTCTCTCTCTCTCGTTGCTATCACCGAGTCCTGGATTCATATTGATCGTAGGGACTACGTTGGGGAGTTCGAAATTCCCGGGTATAGAATGTTTCGCAAAGACCGCACCCGTGGGGAGGGGGGTGGGGTACTAATATACGTGAGGGACAAGTTGAGTCCGGTTGACTGCCAGTTCCGGTCGGAACGGGAGCTGCTTGGCGTCGATCTGAACGTGGGAGGGACGAACTATAGGTTAATCTTGGTGTACAGACCTCCGCATCTCCTCCTCGAGGACGATACAGCCCTGTACACCGAACTCAGTAGCCTGCTAGGGGATAGGGTGTGTGTAGTTTTAGGAGACTTCAACTGTCGCGGCATAAAGTGGGAAAACAGGACTGCCGATGCTGAAGGGAGGAGGCTAGTTGACTTTGCTGATGAGAACTTCCTCACTCAGTGGGTCAACGAGCCTACACGAGGCGAAAGCGTTCTGGACTTAGTGTTCACGACCGAAGACAACCTCGTCACTGGCCTCACCGTTGACGAATCGTTGGGCGGGAGTGATCACAGTCTTATTAGGTTCCGTGTGTGCGTCCCTCGGGTGAAGCGTAGTAACTCGAGAGGCAGTAAGCTCGATCTCCGGCGGGCGAACTTTGTTAGCCTCAGGGATAGCGTAGGAGAGATGGGGTTAGAGGTTGGCGGCGATGTTGAGGGAGTGTGGAGTGCATTCCGGGATGAGTTTATGGTGCTGCAGTCTGCTGCCATACCCTCAAAACCGGTCACCCCTGCTTCAACGCAGCCTAAGTGGTTCAATTGTGGCATCGCTTCGGCTATCCGAAATAGGAAAGTAGCGTATAGGAGGGCGAAGGCCAATCTTCCCACGAGAACACTGAAGCGTATGTCCGCCTGTGTAGGGAAGTGAAGGCGAAGGTTAGGCTAGCGAAACGTAACGAAGAACTACGGGTGGCAAGCCTCTGCAAGAGGAACCCTAAGGAGTTCTTCAGTTATGTTAATAGTAGAAAGCCCATTAGAAGCATGATAGGTCCTTTAAAGGACGGAAGCGGCGTTCTGCGGACCTCCGACGCGGACATCGCTAATGTGCTTAATGAGTACTTTGCGGGAGTGTTTCACAGGGAGATACCCGCGTCATCCCCGAGCCAGCTGTGAGGCACGAAGGTGCTGGCCTGTATAGTGTTAGATGTAACCGCGACAGTCGTTGCTCATAGAATAGACAAACTGAGCGCGTTTAAGGCTCCTGGGCCAGACCAGTTTTCTCCCCATGTTTTGCGAGAAGTCCGCGACCAGGTGGCTCCCCACCTGGCTACAGTCTTCAACAAATCGTTGGAGATGGGCCAGTGCCTGGCGACTGGAGGAGGCCAACGTGACCCCTATCTTTAAGAAAGGGGATCACGAAAGTCCAGGAACTATCGTCCTATTAGTCTCACTTCAGTTTAGGTAAATTATTAGAAGGATAATAGCTTATAGAATCGTTGACCATTTGGATTCCTCAAGCTGCTTGGGGACTCCCAACATGGGTTTAGACGGCATAGGTCGTGTCTCACCAACTTGCTCGAGTTTTTCCACGTCATGTTGAGTGAGTAGATAAGAGTAGGGCGATTGATATACTTTATCTCGACTTTCAGAAAGCCTTTGATAAGGTACCTCACCGCCGTCTAATGCGAAAGTGCGCGCGCTGGGTATCGGTGGGGAAATAGGTAGGTGGATTGAAACTGGCTGAGGAATAGGCGGCAGAGGGTGGTAATTAAAGGGGCTATTCGGGTTGGGCCTCGGTCACTAGTGGGGTTCCTCAGGGTTCCGTTTTGGGGCCACTGTTGTTTACCATTTACATAAATATATCGACGGTGGCATCGTCATCGGATCGCCAAATTCGCTGATGACACCAAGCTTGGGGCCAATGTTGGGACGCCCGAAGCGATCGAGGAACTGCGTGCGGACCTAGGTAGGATAGGAGAGTGGTCCGAAAAATGGCAAATGCCGTTTAACTTGGGTAAATGCAAAGTGATGCACATTGGCTACGCCAATCCCAAGTCGGACTACTCGATGTTGGGCAGTAATATCGAGGTGACTGATTTAGAAAAGGACTTGGGTGTGCTAATTAGCAGGACCTTAAGTTTACGAAACAGTGTGTAGAGGTGGAAAAGAAAGCCCAGAAACTATTGGGTTATATCAGGAGGCAATTTCAGTTTCGGAACAAGAGATTGTGCTCTCCTGTACAATTCCTTGTTCGGAGGCCGTACCTGGAGTATGCTGTTGCATTCTGGTCGCCCACCCTCAGGAAAGATATTGAGAGGCTGGAGCGAGTGCAGGCGAGGGCCACAAAGTTGATCCCTTCCGTTAGGCATATGGCTACAATCGACGGTTACGCGCCCTGAACTTGTTTTCGCTTGAAACTCGGAGGCTGCGCGGTCAACTGATCGAGGTTTTCAAGCTCTTACGAGGGTTCAACGATGTCGATTTTAGAAGTATGTTTGTTTAAATGATAACCCAACTCGCAACAATGGTTGGAAGTTGGATTTGAAACGGTTTAGGACTAGTGTGTGTGGGAATTACGTTACGTATAATCTGTGACACATGGAACAGGTTACCTTCGGAAGTTGTGAACAGTTCCTCTGTGGATCAGTTCAAGAAAAGGTTAGACCAAATTTTGCACACTCTTTGAGTGTGTAGAAAATTTTCCGTGGCACCCGTTGCCATTGGTACCTCCTCGGTATGGGCCGCAAGGCCTTTTGAGGTACTTCTTTTCCTTGTAACTCCTTGTAACTCTCCTCTCTCTCTCTCTCTCTCTCTCTCTCTCTCCTCTCTCTCTCTCTCTCTCTCTCTCTCTCTCTCTCTCTCTCTCGTCTCTCTCTCTCTCTCTCTCTCTCTCTCTCTCTCTCTCTCTCTCTCTCTCTCTCTCTCCTCTCTCTCTCTCTCTCTCTTCGCTTGCTCGGTGTCTCTGTGAGCAAGCTAAATATAGAGCTATTTATATATTCTCCACTTTCCTGTAAAATTTCCTTGGCTACTTTTCCAGGGTCAAGGTATTTTCTTCAACCTTTTTCCGTACCTGCCTCTGGCAGGGAGGGAGCGGAGGGTGGGGAGAGAGCCTTCTACTTTTCTATCCAGTTTTCTACTACTGCTAGCATAGTTTGAAAGACAAAATTTTCCCTGGCACCCGTTGCCATTGGTACCTCCTCGGTATGGGCCGCAAGGCCTTTTGAGGTACTTCTTTTCCTTGTAACTCCTTGTAACTCTCTCTCTCTCTCTCTCTCTCTCTCTCTCTCTCTCTCTCTCTCTCCTCTCTCTCTCTCTCTCTCTCTCTCTCTCTCTCTTAGACTTCATCGGAGGCGGACGTGCTGTGTGGTCTCTCCAGTATCTTTTTTAATAGTGACTAAGTTTGATTGTATATTTGTTAGATAAGTATAATATTTATTTACTTTATTATTGAGATTAGGGCAAGCACTATTGCTTAATAATTAGACAATTTATTATAATTATATTAATTACTCCTTTTCCGGTTAACGAACATAATTCCATATTGTTTAATTCTGTTTTTTTCGGCTGAATTTCTCTGGGAAAGTTAAAATGAAATAAGTTTGCATTGTTTTAGACGGTAGTTACAGATTGCATTTTCAGACGAGTTACATAGTAAGATTTGTATGTTCGAGTCTATTTCCGTTTCCGGTCTTACACGTGCTCTCGCAGGTCCATTTCCGGTCTGTAACACGTGCTCTCGCAGGTCCATCTCCCGCATTCACTACTTCTCTCCCACGATCCGTTGTATAAATTAAAATAACATATTATATTATTTAAAGTAACATCATTCTGCATTGTTATAAACGGCTCCCTACACATCCCATTCAGTTCCGTATTCAATTCCATTTCCGGTCTGAAACACGTGCCACTCGTCTGCGCGTGTTTATTTCGTATTTCGGCATTCACCAATCCTCCCTCACTAACCAATATACTAATTATTTCGTATTTCGGCATTCACCAATCCTCCCTCACTAACCATATACTAATTAAAATAGCATTTATTATTATTTAAATTAATATCAGACTGCATTGTTACTAACGGCAACCCACAGGTTCCATTCAATTCTGTATTCAACTCAGTTTCCGGTCTGTAACACGTGTTTACTTCGAACTCACCATTACCCCTCTCACCATTCGTTATATAATTAAAGTAGCATATTGTATTATTTAAAAGTAACGTATCGTATTAATTAAAAGGAACATATTGTATTATTTAAATTAACGTAAAAAAAAAAAAAAAAAATAAAATAAAAATATGACAGGGCCAGCTAAATTGAAAGCAGAATGCTTTAAATGTAAAGTTAATCATTGGTGCGTTGACTTCCCCGAAGGTAGTATCAGCGATATCACATCCCTTAGTATATGTTTGTTTTGTAAACTTAGAGACAACCACGAAAAGGAAGTGAAAGAGCTAAAGGAATTAGTAAAAAAGCTTGAAGCTAGGCTCGTAGCACTGGAAATCCATCCCAGTAGACAAGATCAAACTAAAAACAAACAAGCAGATTTAAATTGTAAAATTAAGCATCTAGAGCAAAGCGTGGCACGCTTGGAAAACACGGTGACTATTCCGGAAAATGGAACGGAGGACCAAGAATTCAAATTGGTCAAAAATAAAAGACCCTCCAAACCAAAACCAAAACATAAGGATTTGGAACCCATTACCATCAAAAATAAGTTTCACTTACTTGCTGATGAGGAGGATGAATCCTTTTTAATTGGGGATTCTATGGTAAGGAATCAAGGGGACTTTTTCGGAGCAAGACGGGCGACCAAGAGAAAGCTCCGATGTTTTCCGGGTGCCACAAGCCAGATAATTAATAGGGAATTAGGCAAAATTAATATCAAAAATAAGAGTTGCCCTATCATTGTCCATGTTGGTGGCAATGACGTTTTTATGGGAGGGACAGGAGGGCAGACAGAGCCCATTATTAAAGAATTTAAGAACCTAACTGACAAGGTTAGGGATAGGACAGACATGGGTATGGTCGTAGGAATTCTCCCTCGAATGCGTGCTAGTGACTATACTCTAAGTAAAGCCATTAGCATAAATAAAAGAGTTAAACGCATGTGTGATGAAAAAGGCCTAAAGTTTGTCGATTTTTGGCCTACATTCCACGGAAATGGGGAATACTTGGTTCGGACGGGATACATTTTAACCAGAAGGGGAAAAAGAAGTATGGTGATTTACTGAACATTAATTTGTATAATCTTTTTAAACTAAGACCCCCCAAACCAGCAATTGATCCTGCTCCCCAAACGGTTAAACCTACTCCCCCAGCAGTTAGCCCCCTCCCCCAGCAGTTAGTCCCCCTCCCCCAGCAGTTAGTCCCCCTCCCCCAGCAGTTAGTCCCCCTCCCCCAGCAGTTAGTCCCCCTCCCCCAGCAGTAGTCCCCCTCCCCCAGCAGTAGTCCCCCTCCCCCAGCAGCTAGTCCCCCTCCCCCAGCAGCTAGTCCCCCTCCCCCAGCAGCTAGTCCCCCTCCCCCAGCAGCTAGTCCCCCTCCCCCAGCAGCTAGTCCCCCCCCCACAGTAGTCCCCTCCCCAGCAGGTAGTCCCCCTCCAACAGCAATAGTGAGGGGCTCTTCGACTCCCGACAGCCCTGGCTGTTCGGGAAACGGGTCGTGCTAGGGGGCGGTCAGAATAGGGAAGGCTCCCTCCGTGCAATGCTTTTTAATGCTAGGTCAATTAGGAACAAGTTTCGCGAGCTACGGGCGCTCTTAGCATCAGAATACCAGGATATCGTTGCTATCACCGAGTCCTGGATTCATACTGATCGTAGGGACTACGTTGGGGAGTTCGAAATTCCCGGGTATAGAATGTTTCGCAAAGACCGCACCCGTGGGGAGGGGGGTGGGGTACTAATATACGTGAGGGACACGTTGAGTCCGGTTGACTGCCAGTTCCGGTCGGAACGGGAGCTGCTTGGCGTCGATCTGAACGTGGGAGGGACGAACTATAGGTTAATCTTGGTGTACAGACCTCCGCATCTCCTCCTCGAGGAGGATACAGCCCTGTACACCGAACTCAGTAGCCTGCTAGGGGATAGGGTGTGTGTAGTTTTAGGAGACTTCAACTGTCGCGGCATAAAGTGGGAAAACAGGACTGCCGATGCTGAAGGGAGGAGGCTAGTTGACTTTGCTGATGAGAACTTCCTCACTCAGTGGGTCAACGAGCCTACACGAGGCGAAAGCGTTCTGGACTTAGTGTTCACGACCGAAGACAACCTCGTCACTGGCCTCACCGTTGACGAATCGTTGGGCGGGAGTGATCACAGTCTTATTAGGTTCCGTGTGTGCGTCCCTCGGGTGAAGCGTAGTAACTCGAGAGGCAGTAAGCTCGATCTCCGGCGGGCGAACTTTGTTAGCCTCAGGGATAGCGTAGGAGATATGGGGTTAGAGGTCGGCGGCGATGTTGAGGGAGTGTGGAGTGCATTCCGGGACGAGTTTATGGTGCTGCAGTCTGCTGCCATACCCTCAAAACCGGTCACCCCTGCTTCAACGCAGCCTAAGTGGTTCAATCGTGACATCGCTTCGGCTATCCGAAATAGGAAAGTAGCGTATAGGAGGGCGAAGGCCAATCGTTCCCATGAGAACACTGAAGCGTATGTCCGCCTGTGTAGGGAAGTGAAGGCGAAGGTTAGGCTAGCGAAACGTAACGAAGAACTACGGGTGGCAAGCCTCTGCAAGGGGAACCCTAAGGAGTTCTTCAGTTATGTTAATAGTAGAAAGCCCATTAGAAGCATGATAGGTCCTTTAAAGGACGGAAGCGGCGTTCTGCGGACCTCCGACGCGGACATCGCTAATGTGCTTAATGAGTACTTTGCGGGAGTGTTCACCAGGGAGGATACCCGCGTCATCCCCGAGCCAGCTGTGAGGCACGAAGGTGCTGGCCTGGATAGTGTTAGATGTACCGCGACAGTCGTTGCTCATAGAATAGACAAACTGAGCGCGTTTAAGGCTCCTGGGCCAGACCAGTTTCTCCCCAGTGTTTTGCGAGAAGTGCGCGACCAGGTGGCTCCCCACCTGGCTACAGTCTTCAACAAATCGTTGGAGATGGGCCAGGTGCCTGGTGACTGGAGGGAGGCCAACGTGACCCCTATCTTTAAGAAAGGGGATCACGAAAGTCCAGGGAACTATCGTCCTATTAGTCTCACTTCAGTTGTAGGTAAATTATTAGAAAGGATAATAGCTGATAGAATCGTTGACCATTTGGATTCCTACAAGCTGCTTGGGGACTCCCAACATGGGTTTAGACGGCATAGGTCGTGTCTCACCAACTTGCTCGAGTTTTTCCACGTCATGTTGAGTGAGTACGATAAGAGTAGGGCGATTGATATACTTTATCTCGACTTTCAGAAAGCCTTTGATAAGGTACCTCACCGCCGGCTAATGGCGAAAGTGCGCGCGCTGGGTATCGGTGGGGAAATAGGTAGGTGGATTGAAAACTGGCTAAGGAATAGGCGGCAGAGGGTGGTAATTAAAGGGGCTAGTTCGGGTTGGGCCTCGGTCACTAGTGGGGTTCCTCAGGGTTCCGTTTTGGGGCCGCTGTTGTTTACCATTTACATAAATGATATCGACGGTGGCATCGTCAGTCGGATCGCCAAATTCGCTGATGACACCAAGCTTGGGGCCAATGTTGGGACGCCCGAAGCGATCGAGGAACTGCGTGCGGACCTAGGTAGGATAGGAGAGTGGTCCGAAAAATGGCAAATGCCGTTTAACTTGGGTAAATGCAAAGTGATGCACATTGGCTACGCCAATCCCAAGTCGGACTACTCGATGTTGGGCAGTAATATCGAGGTGACTGATTTAGAAAAGGACTTGGGTGTGCTAATTAGCAGCGACCTTAAGTTTACGAAACAGTGTGTAGAGGTGGAAAAGAAAGCCCAGAAACTATTGGGTTATATCAGGAGGCAATTTCAGTTTCGGAACAAGGAGATTGTGCTCTCACTGTACAATTCCCTTGTTCGGCCGTACCTGGAGTATGCTGTGCAGTTCTGGTCGCCCACCCTCAGGAAAGATATTGAGAGGCTGGAGCGAGTGCAGGCGAGGGCCACAAAGTTAATCCCTTCGTTAGGCATATGGGCTACAATCGACGGTTACGCGCCCTGAACTTGTTTTCGCTTGAAACTCGGAGGCTGCGCGGTCAACTGATCGAGGTTTTCAAGCTCTTACGAGGGTTCAACGATGTCGATTTTAGAAGTATGTTTAGTTTAAATGATAACCCAACTCGCAACAATGGTTGGAAGTTGGATTTGAAACGGTTTAGGACTAGTGTGTGTGGGAATTACTTTACGTATAAGATCTGTGACACATGGAACAGGTTACCTTCGGAAGTTGTGAACAGTTCCTCTGTGGATCAGTTCAAGAAAAGGTTAGACCAAATTTTGCACACTATTTGAGTGTGTAGAAAATTTTCCGTGGCACCCGTTGCCATTGGTACCTCCTCGGTATGGGCCGCAAGGCCTTTTGAGGTACTTCTTTTCCTTGTAACTCCTTGTAACTCTCCTCTCTACTCTTCAACAAATCGTTGGTGATGGGCCAGGTGCCTGGTGACTGGAGGGAGGCCAACGTGACCCCTATCTTTAAGAAAGGGGATCACGAAAGTCCAGGGAACTATCGTCCTATTAGTCTCACTTCAGTTGTAGGTAAATTATTAGAAAGGATAATAGCTGATAGAATCGTTGACCATTTGGATTCCTACAAGCTGCTTGGGGACTCCCAACATGGGTTTAGACGGCATAGGTCGTGTCTCACCAACTTGCTCGAGTTTTTCCACGTCATGTTGAGTGAGTACGATAAGAGTAGGGCGATTGATATACTTTATCTCGACTTTCAGAAAGCCTTTGATAAGGTACCTCACCGCCGGCTAATGGCGAAAGTGCGCGCGCTGGGTATCGGTGGGGAAATAGGTAGGTGGATTGAAAACTGGCTGAGGAATAGGCGGCAGAGGGTGGTAATTAAAGGGGCTAGTTCGGGTTGGGCCTCGGTCACTAGTGGGGTTCCTCAGGGTTCCGTTTTGGGGCCACTGTTGTTTACCATTTACATAAATGATATCGACGGTGGCATCGTCAGTCGGATCGCCAAATTCGCTGATGACACCAAGCTTGGGGCCAATGTTGGGACGCCCGAAGCGATCGAGGAACTGCGTGCGGACCTAGGTAGGATAGGAGAGTGGTCCGAAAAATGGCAAATGCCGTTTAACTTGGGTAAATGCAAAGTGATGCACATTGGCTACGCCAATCCCAAGTCGGACTACTCGATGTTGGGCAGTAATATCGAGGTGACTGATTTAGAAAAGGACTTGGGTGTGCTAATTAGCAGCGACCTTAAGTTTACGAAACAGTGTGTAGAGGTGGAAAAGAAAGCCCAGAAACTATTGGGTTATATCAGGAGGCAATTTCAGTTTCGGAACAAGGAGATTGTGCTCTCACTGTACAATTCCCTTGTTCGGCCGTACCTGGAGTATGCTGTGCAGTTCTGGTCGCCCACCCTCAGGAAAGATATTGAGAGGCTGGAGCGAGTGCAGGCGAGGGCCACAAAGTTAATCCCTTCCGTTAGGCATATGGGCTACAATCGACGGTTACGCGCCCTGAACTTGTTTTCGCTTGAAACTCGGAGGCTGCGCGGTCAACTGATCGAGGTTTTCAAGCTCTTACGAGGGTTCAACGATGTCGATTTTAGAAGTATGTTTAGTTTAAATGATAACCCAACTCGCAACAATGGTTGGAAGTTGGATTTGAAACGGTTTAGGACTAGTGTGTGTGGGAATTACGTTACGTATAAGATCTGTGACACATGGAACAGGTTACCTTCGGAAGTTGTGAACAGTTCCTCTGTGGATCAGTTCAAGAAAAGGTTAGACGAAATCTTGCACACTATTTGAGTGTGTAAAGACATTTAGGACCTCAGTCTGCGGAAATTTCTTTTCCTATAAAATAGTTAATATCTGGAACCAACTTCCCTCAGAGGATGTTTCCAGTCAAAGTGTAAATCTGTTTAAAAATAGGCTAGACAAAGTACAGAACACACTCATAGTTTAAGATTAAAACCTCAGAAAACTCTGCAGGAGTTCGCTTGCTCGGTGTCTCTGTGAGCAAGCTAAATATAGAGCTATTTATATATTCTCCACTTTCCTGTAAAATTTCCTTGGCTACTTTTCCAGGGTCAAGGTATTTTCTTCAACCTTTTTCCGTACCTGCCTCTGGCAGGGAGGGAGCGGAGGGTGGGGAGAGAGCCTTCTACTTTTCTATCCAGTTTTCTACTACTGCTAGCATAGTTGAAAGACAAAATTTTCCCTGGCACCCGTTGCCATTGGTACCTCCTCGGTATGGGCCGCAAGGCCTTTTGAGGTACTTCTTTTCCTTGTAACTCCTTGTAACTCTCTCTCTCTCTCTCTCTCTCTCTCTTCTCCCCTCCAGCAGCTAGTCCCCCTCCCCCAGCAGCTAGTCCCCCTCCCCCAGCAGCTAGTCCCCCTCCCCCAGCAGCTAGTCCCCCTCCCCCAGCAGCTAGTCCCCCTCCCCCAGCAGCTAGTCCCCCTCCCCCAGCAGGTAGTCCCCCTCCAACAGCAATAGTGAGGGGCTCTTCGACTCCCGACAGCCCTGGCTGTTCGGGAAACGGGTCGTGCTAGGGGGCGGTCAGAATAGGGAAGGCTCCCTCCGTGCAATGCTTTTTAATGCTAGGTCAATTAGGAACAAGTTTCGCGAGCTACGGGCGCTCTTAGCATCAGAATACCAGGATATCGTTGCTATCACCGAGTCCTGGATTCATACTGATCGTAGGGACTACGTTGGGGAGTTCGAAATTCCCGGGTATAGAATGTTTCGCAAAGACCGCACCCGTGGGGAGGGGGGTGGGGTACTAATATACGTGAGACACGTTGAGTCCGGTTGACTGCCAGTTCCGGTCGGAACGGGAGCTGCTTGGCGTCGATCTGAACGTGGGAGGGACGAACTATAGGTTAATCTTGGTGTACAGACCTCCGCATCTCCTCCTCGAGGAGGATACAGCCCTGTACACCGAACTCAGTAGCCTGCTAGGGGATAGGGTGTGTGTAGTTTTAGGAGACTTCAACTGTCGCGGCATAAAGTGGGAAAACAGGACTGCCGATGCTGAAGGGAGGAGGCTAGTTGACTTTGCTGATGAGAACTTCCTCACTCAGTGGGTCAACGAGCCTACACGAGGCGAAAGCGTTCTGGACTTAGTGTTCACGACCGAAGACAACCTCGTCACTGGCCTCACCGTTGACGAATCGTTGGGCGGGAGTGATCACAGTCTTATTAGGTTCCGTGTGTGCGTCCCTCGGGTGAAGCGTAGTAACTCGAGAGGCAGTAAGCTCGATCTCCGGCGGGCGAACTTTGTTAGCCTCAGGGATAGCGTAGGAGATATGGGGTTAGAGGTCGGCGGCGATGTTGAGGGAGTGTGGAGTGCATTCCGGGACGAGTTTATGGTGCTGCAGTCTGCTGCCATACCCTCAAAACCGGTCACCCCTGCTTCAACGCAGCCTAAGTGGTTCAATCGTGACATCGCTTCGGCTATCCGAAATAGGAAAGTAGCGTATAGGAGGGCGAAGGCCAATCGTTCCCATGAGAACACTAGCGTATGTCCGCCTGTGTAGGGAAGTGAAGGCGAAGGTTAGGCTAGCGAAACGTAACGAAGAACTACGGGTGGCAAGCCTCTGCAAGGGGAACCCTAAGGAGTTCTTCAGTTATGTTAATAGTAGAAAGCCCATTAGAAGCATGATAGGTCCTTTAAAGGACGGAAGCGGCGTTCTGCGGACCTCCGACGCGGACATCGCTAATGTGCTTAATGAGTACTTTGCGGGAGTGTTCACCAGGGAGGATACCCGCGTCATCCCCGAGCCAGCTGTGAGGCACGAAGGTGCTGGCCTGGATAGTGTTAGATGTACCGCGACAGTCGTTGCTCATAGAATAGACAAACTGAGCGCGTTTAAGGCTCCTGGGCCAGACCAGTTTCTCCCCAGTGTTTTGCGAGAAGTGCGCGACCAGGTGGCTCCCCACCTGGCTACAGTCTTCAACAAATCGTTGGAGATGGGCCAGGTGCCTGGTGACTGGAGGGAGGCCAACGTGACCCCTATCTTTAAGAAAGGGGATCACGAAAGTCCAGGGAACTATCGTCCTATTAGTCTCACTTCAGTTGTAGGTAAATTATTAGAAAGGATAATAGCTGATAGAATCGTTGACCATTTGGATTCCTACAAGCTGCTTGGGGACTCCCAACATGGGTTTAGACGGCATAGGTCGTGTCTCACCAACTTGCTCGAGTTTTTCCACGTCATGTTGAGTGAGTACGATAAGAGTAGGGCGATTGATATACTTTATCTCGACTTTCAGAAAGCCTTTGATAAGGTACCTCACCGCCGGCTAATGGCGAAAGTGCGCGCGCTGGGTATCGGTGGGGAAATAGGTAGGTGGATTGAAAACTGGCTGAGGAATAGGCGGCAGAGGGTGGTAATTAAAGGGGCTAGTTCGGGTTGGGCCTCGGTCACTAGTGGGGTTCCTCAGGGTTCCGTTTTGGGGCCACTGTTGTTTACCATTTACATAAATGATATCGACGGTGGCATCGTCAGTCGGATCGCCAAATTCGCTGATGACACCAAGCTTGGGGCCAATGTTGGGACGCCCGAAGCGATCGAGGAACTGCGTGCGGACCTAGGTAGGATAGGAGAGTGGTCCGAAAAATGGCAAATGCCGTTTAACTTGGGTAAATGCAAAGTGATGCACATTGGCTACGCCAATCCCAAGTCGGACTACTCGATGTTGGGCAGTAATATCGAGGTGACTGATTTAGAAAAGGACTTGGGTGTGCTAATTAGCAGCGACCTTAAGTTTACGAAACAGTGTGTAGAGGTGGAAAAGAAAGCCCAGAAACTATTGGGTTATATCAGGAGGCAATTTCAGTTTCGGAACAAGGAGATTGTGCTCTCACTGTACAATTCCCTTGTTCGGCCGTACCTGGAGTATGCTGTGCAGTTCTGGTCGCCCACCCTCAGGAAAGATATTGAGAGGCTGGAGCGAGTGCAGGCGAGGGCCACAAAGTTAATCCCTTCCGTTAGGCATATGGGCTACAATCGACGGTTACGCGCCCTGAACTTGTTTTCGCTTGAAACTCGGAGGCTGCGCGGTCAACTGATCGAGGTTTTCAAGCTCTTACGAGGGTTCAACGATGTCGATTTTAGAAGTATGTTTAGTTTAAATGATAACCCAACTCGCAACAATGGTTGGAAGTTGGATTTGAAACGGTTTAGGACTAGTGTGTGTGGGAATTACTTTACGTATAAGATCTGTGACACATGGAACAGGTTACCTTCGGAAGTTGTGAACAGTTCCTCTGTGGATCAGTTCAAGAAAAGGGTAGACCAAATCTTGCACACTATTTGAGTGTGTACAAAATTTTCCCTGGCACCCGTTGCCATTGGTACCTCATCGGTATGGGCCGCAAGGCCTTTTGAGGTACTTCTTTTCCTTGTAACACACTCTCTCTCTCTCTCTCTCTCTCTCTCTCTCTCTCTCTCTCTCTCTCTCTCTCTCTCTCTCTCTCTCCTAACGCGTAATGGCCTGACCAGCCCCCTGCGACCGTTCTTTGGTGACCAATTGATGGTGCTTGGCTGTACTCCTCTGAGGTGAGAGAGCTTTACTGCCCAGCTGGCTGCCAGGCCAGCGTAAAGTCTCGGCGTAGACTCTGGGTCTGGTGGGATATCCCTTGAACACTGGATTCTAAGAGTCTGGCCGCTTGTGAGTGACTAGTAAGACTTAGTAAGGGGCTGCATCTCGCTGGCGGAAAATCCGTGATCCCTGCGTCGCGAGTGTTTGTCAGTTGGTAGCTGCGACACGTTTGGGATTGTCCGGCCCTGGGGAGACCTTTGGTCGGTGCGGCAGCAGCCAGAGGTGTAGTCTTCTGGAAGGGATGAACGTCATTTGCAAGTAGGTTGATGCGTCTACGCGCGGGATGAATTCACCCCCCCCCCCTTTTCATATACTGGTCGGAACGTTTTTGATAGTTTTCATTGCTAGAACGCTTTATCTTATTCACAGTATTCAGAAAAAAAAAGAAAATATGGCAGGGCCAACTAAATTGAAAGCAGAATGCTTTAAATGTAAAGTTAATCATTGGTGCGTTGACTTCCCTGAAGGTAGTATCAGCGATATCACATCCCTTAGTGTATGTTTGTTTTGTAAACTTAGAGACAACCACGAAAAGGAAGCTAAAGAGCTAAAGGATTAGTAAAAAAGCTTGAAGCTAGGGTCGTCGCACTGGAAATCCAACCCAGTGGACAAGATCAAACTAAAAACACACCAGCAGATTTAAACTGTAAGATTAAGCATCTAGAACAAAGCGTGGCACGCTTGGAAAACACGGTGACTATTCCGGAAAATAGAACGGAGGAACAAGAATTCAAATTGGTAAAAAATAAAAGACCCTCCAAACCAAAACCAAAACATAAGGATTTGGAACCCATTACCATCAAAAATAAGTTTCACTTACTTGCTGATGAGGAGGATCTACAGATCTACAGAAGCTAAGGCTAACAAAGACCCTAAGATCCACTCTAAGGTTAGCCCGAGAGAAAGGAAAGAGTAGGGGGTGAAGAGAAGAGAATAAGGGGTTAAGTAATGAGCAACACCTAGCACTCGTGGGTTAACATTCATTCAGAAAAAGAGGAAAAAAGTCTCACCATCATCATCCGCCGGCCACTGCCGACAAGTCAGAAAAATAGTCGGAGAAAATAGGAGAGGGGTGAAAGATGAAAAGAAGTAAAATAAGAACGCTTACAAACCATGCAAACACAGTCTTAACTCACTGTCATACCATGCAAACTACAAACATGCAAGGAAAGAGAGTTACAGACAGGTGGTGGTAAAAAAAAAAAAAAAAAGTGGGTTAGTTTACGCTACGAGTTACATCTACGTTCGTGTTAGTCTAATTTTTTTTTTTTTTTTTAATAATTTTATTGCTGGCATCACACGCTGGCATTCATCGTCAACAGACTCATCCTCGAGCACCACCACCAGAGCTCCTGTTGCTAACTTTTTTTATTTTAAACAACGTTAATACTTTTAAAATGTCTGTCAAGACGGTTCTTAAACATATTAACGCTGGTAGAATGAACGACTGACGCGGGAAGATTATTCCATTTATCGATTACTTTAAACGTAAAGAAGTTTTTAGCGATATTAGTAATGAAACGTCTGCCACGCAACTTAAATCCGTTATTGCGAGTATTACTATTATCGAAAGTGAACGATTTGTCAAAATTTACGTTATCGATGTTAACGATTTCTAACCTATCGATATCCTCACGCAAGTACGGGCACCAAAACTGAACGGCATATTCTAAATGAGGCCTGACTAGGGACTTGTAAAGGGGCAATATAATATCCTTCGATTTAAATTCGAAATTACGCGCTATGAAACCTAACATCCTACTAGCTTTTGCGCAAGACTCCAGGCACTGGTTCCTAACCTTTAAATCCTTAGATACGCGTACGCCTAAATCTACTTCCTCGTCAACGCTCGCTAACTCCCTATCATCCATCGTGTACGCGTAATTATTGTTGCGAGAACCTATATGCAAAACTTTACATTTGTCTACGTTAAATTGCATCTGCCACTTATCTGTCCATTCCATAATCCTATTTACATCGTTTTGGATCCTATTTCTATCGTCCTCGTTAACAACCTTACCGCCTATTTTAGTATCGTCCGCGAATTTTGACACGTTACTAGTCAATCCTACATCTATGTCGTTAATGTAAATTACGAATAGCAATGGGCCTAACACTGAACCCTGTGGGACACCGCTACCTACATCTAACCACCCCGATTCACTACCATTAACTACGACCCTCTGTCTCCTAGCACGAAGCCATTCTTCTAACCAGTTAGCTACCTGACCGCGTATACCGTGCGCTTTGACCTTCGCAATTAGTCTCCTATGCGGAACTGTATCGAACGCCTTTTTAAAATCTAAATAAATAACGTCTGCTCTATGCCTATCGTATTCGCGCACTATTTCGTTATAAAATTCTAACAAATTAGTTAAACAAGACCTATGGCGTCGAAACCCATGCTGACTACTATTAATCAAATCTCTACTTTCTAAGTGATCGATAATACGATCCCTAACTACGGATTCCAAAAGTTTACCGACAATTGACGTTAAGCTAATGGGCCTATAATTGCTAGCTACTGCGCGGTCGCCTTTTTTAAAAATAGGCGTGACGTTAGCTAATTTTAAGTCCAGGAATAATCCCCGTTTCGAGTGACTGATTAAAAATCTTCGTTAAGGGGCCTTCGATAACGTCTTTCAAATCTTTCAAATGTCTGGGATAAAACGCGTCAGGGCCTGGAGCCTTGCTAACTTTTAGCCTATCGATATAATGCGCAATCTCAGCCTCGTAAACAGTTATTTCATCTAAAATAGTCTCGCTACTAAATGGAACGATATCGTCCACGTCGGGGACATTATTTACGTCTTCTACGGTAAAAACTGTCGCAAAAAAGTTATTAAAAATACCAGCCATCGCCTGAGCGTCAGAAGCCAAAGCGCCATTAACATCCACTAGAGGGCCTATGTTATCTTTTACCGGCTTACGATTATTTACGTATTCAAAAAACTTTTTGGTATTATGTTTACTATCCGCAGCTATAAGTATCTCTAAATTACGCTTGCCATTCCTAACTGATCTTTTAACCTGACGCCTAAGCTCGATATATCTATTAAAGTTAGCTGCCGTGCCATTGCGCTTATTAAGTCTATACGCTCTATTACGCTCGTTTATGAACTCGCTTATTTCCCTATTCCACCACTTCGGCCTACCACGATTTCTAGCGCGCTTGGGCCTACGAGGAATAAACTCCCTTTCAATATTCCTAAAACTCTTTAAACGCCACCCAACGCAAATTTGTGTCATTACCCATAAATAAGTTATCCCAGTCCACTACTCTCATCCTATCAGCAAAACTATCAAAATTAGCCCTACGAAAATCAGGGACTTCTATTACGTTACTATCCTTAGTGTTTTCTATCAATAACTTAAACCTAAGAATTTGATGATCGCTACATCCTAAACACTCGCCTACTTCTAAACCTTCGACTATATTCTCGCCGTTCGTCATCACCAAATCTAAAATATTGTCACCGCGCGTTGGTTCGGTAACTATCTGTCGTAAAAAGTTATCGTCCATAAACTCAACCAATCTCAAACCCTCCTCATTACCCTTAAAATTATCGTAATTAACATTAGGGCAGTTAAAGTCTCCGACAATTATACTATTCCGATTGTCAATAAAATTACCAAGAAGTGAGTAAAATCTAGTATCTGTATCGAGGGGTTGAACGGGAGGTCTATAAACAACAACAAAATTAAAACTAATACTACGCGCCCTAACTTCAACACATATCGCATTAATTGCTGCCGGAAAATCTAACTTAACCTCGATAACCCTAAGAGAATTACGAATGTACAGCAAAACGCCTCCGCCAAACCTATGTAACCTATCATTAGTAAAGAGTTTAAAACCCGATATATCAAGTTCCCCCAACAAGTCCCGAGTCACGGTATTCAACCAAGTTTCAGTGATAGCAACTATATAATAGTTGCCGGAATAAATTATCGTCTTAAATTCATTTAATTTATTTCTAATGCTACGCGCATTACAATAAAAGACGTTTAACTTATTTTTTACCACGGGCCCGCGTTTTAAACTATTTATCACGTCGGGCCCGCGTTTCCCGGACCTACAACGTAAGGAATCAAGGGGACTTTTTCGGAGCAAGACGGGCGACCAAGAGAAAGCTCCGATGTTTTCCGGGTGCCACAAGCCAGATAATTAATAGGGAATTAGGCAAAATTAATATCAAGAATAAGAGTTGCCCTATCATTGTCCATGTTGGTGGCAATGACATTTTTCTGGGAGGGACAGGAGGGCAGACAGAGCCCATTATAAAAGAATTTAAGAACCTAACTGACAAGGTTAGGGATAGGACAGACATGGGTATGGTCGTAGGAATTCTCCCTCGAATGCGTGCTAGTGACTATACTCTAAGTAAAGCCATTAGCATAAATAAAAGAGTTAAACGCATGTGTGAAGATAAAAGCCTAAAGTTTTGTTGATTTTGGCCTACATTCTACGGAAATGGGGAATACTTTGGTTCGGACGGGATACATTTTAACCAGAAGGGGAAAAGAAGTATGGTGATTTGCTGAACATTAATTTGTATAATCTTTTTAAACTAGGACCCTCAAACCAGCAATTGATCCTGCCCAAAACAGTTAAACACTCCCCAGCAGTTAGTCCCCTCCCCCAGCAGTTAGTCCCCCTCCCCAGCAGTTAGTCCCCTCCCCCAGCGGTAGTCCCCCTCCCCCAGTAGTTAGTCCCCCTCCAACAGCAGGTAGTGACTCTCCTTCAACGTTGGAGGGGGCTCAGGCTCCTGGGAGATTGTCCCCTTGTTAGTGAGGGGCTCTTCACTCCCGACAGCCCTGGCTGTTCGGGAAACGGGTCGTGCTAGGGGGCGGTCAGAATAGGGGAGGCTCCCTCCGTGCAATGCTTTTTAATGCTAGGTCGATCAGGAACAAGTTTGGCGAGCTACGGGCGCTTAGCATCAGAATACAGGATATCGTTGCTATCACCGAGTCCTGGATTCATACTGATCGTAGGGACTACGTTGGGAGTTCGAAATTCCCGGGTATAGAATGTTTCGACAGACCGCACCCGTGGGGAGGGGGTGGGGTACTAATATACGTCAGAGACACGTTGAGTCGGTTGACTGCCAGTTCCGGTCGGAACGGGAGCTGCTTGGCGTCGATCTGAACGTGGGAGGACGAACTATAGGTTAATCTTGGTGTACAGACCTCCGCATTTCCTCCTCGAGGAGGATACAGCCCTGTACACCGAACTCAGTAGCCTGCTAGGGGATAGGGTGTGTGTAGTTTTAGGAGACTTCAACTGTCGCGGCATAAAGTGGGAAAACAGGACTGCCGATGCTGAAGGGAGGAGGCTAGTTGACTTTGCTGATGAGAACTTCCTCACTCAGTGGATCAACGAGCCTACACGAGGCGAAAGCGTTCTAGACTTAGTATTCACGACCGAAGACAACCTCGTCACTGGCCTCACCGTTGAAGAATCATTGGGCGGGAGTGATCACGGTCTTATTAGGTTCCGTGTGCGCGTCCCTCGGGTGAAGCGTAGTAACTCGAGAGGCAGTAAGCTCGATCTCCGGCGGGCGAACTTTGTTAGCCTCAGGGATAGCGTAGGAGAGATGGGGTTAGAGGTTGGCGGCGATGTTGAGGGAGTGTGGAGTGCATTCCGGGACGAGTTTATGGTGCTGCAGTCTGCTGCCATACCCTCAAAACCGGTCACCCCTGCTTCAACGCAGCCTAGGTGGTTCAATCGTGACATCGCTTCGGCTATCCGAAATAGGAAAGTAGCGTATAAGAGGGCGAAGGCCAATCGTTCCCACGAGAACACTGAAGCGTATGTCCGTCTGTGTAGAGAAGTGAAGGCGAAGGTTAGGCTAGCGAAACGTAACGAAGAACTACGGGTGGCAAGCCTCTGCAAGGGGAACCCTAAGGAGTTCTTCAGTTATGTTAATAGTAGAAAGCCCATTAGAAGCATGATAGGTCCGGTCCGTTAAAGGACGGAAGCGGCGTTCTGCGGACCTCCGACGCGGACATCGCTAATGTGCTTAATGAGTACTTTGCGGGAGTGTTCACCAGAGAGGATACCCGCGTCATCCCCGAGCCAGGCGTGAGCCACGAAGGTGCTGGCCTGGATAGTGTTAGATGTACCGCGACAGTCGTTGCCGATAGAATAGACAAACTGAGCGCGTTTAAGGCTCCTGGGCCAGACCAGTTTCTCCCCAGAGTGTTGCCAGAAGTGCGTGACCAGGTGGCTCCCCACCTGGCTACAGTCTTCAACAAATCGTTGGAGATGGGCCAGGTGCCTGGTGACTGGAGGGAAGCCAACGTGACCCCTATCTTTAAGAAAGGGGATCACGAAAGTCCAGGGAACTATCGTCCCATTAGTCTCACTTCAGTTGTAGGTAAATTATTAGAAGGGATAATAGCTGATAGGATCGTTGACCATTTGGATTCGTACAAGCTGCTTGGGGACTCCCAACATGGGTTTAGACGGCATAGGTCGTGTCTCACCAACTTGCTCGATTTTTTCCACGTCATGTTGAGTGAGTACGATAAGAGTAGGGCGATTGATATACTTTATCTCGACTTTCAGAAAGCCTTTGATAAGGTACCTCACCGCCGGCTAATGGCGAAAGTGCGCGCGCTGGGTATCGGTGGGGAAATAGGTAGGTGGATTGGAAACTGGCTGAGGAATAGGCGGCAGATGGTGGTAATTAAAGGTGCTAGTTCGGGTTGGGCCTCGGTCACTAGTGGGGTTCCTCAGGGTTCCGTTTTGGGGCCACTGTTGTTTATCATTTACATAAATGATATCGACGGTGGCATCGTCAGTCGGATCGCCAAATTCGCTGATGACACGAAGCTTGGGGCCAATGTTGGAACGCCCGAAGCGATCGAGGAACTGCGTGCGGACCTAGGTAGGATAGGAGAGTGGTCCGAAAAATGGCAAATGCCGTTTAACTTGGGTAAATGCAAAGTGATGCACATTGGCTACGCCAATCCCAAGTCGGACTACTCGATGTTGGGTAGTAATATCGTGGTGACTGATTTAGAAAAGGACTTGGGTGTGCTAATTAGCAGCGACCTTAAGTTTACGAAACAGTGTGTACAGGTGGAAAAGAAAGCCCAGAAACTATTGGGTTATATCAGGATGCAATTTCAGTTTCGGAACAAGGAGATTGTGCTCTCACTGTAAATTCCCTTGTTCGGCCGCACCTGGAGTATGCTGTGCAGTTCTGGTCGTCCACCCTCAGGAAAGATATTGAGAGGCTGGAGCGAGTGCAGGCGAGGGCCACGAAGTTAATCCCTTCCGTTAGGCATATGGGCTACAATCGACGGTTACGCGCCCTGAACTTGTTTTCGCTTGAAACTCGGAGGCTGCGCGGTCAACTGATCGAGGTTTTCAAGCTCTTACGCGGGTTGAACGATGTCGATTTTAGAAGTATGTTTAATTTGAATGATAACCCAACTCGCAACAATGGTTGGAAGTTGGATTTGAAACGGTTTAGGACTAGTGTGTGTGGGAATTACTTTACGTATAAGATCTGTGACACATGGAACAGGTTACCTTCGGAAGTTGTGAACAGTTCCTCTGTGGATCAGTTCAAGAAAAGGTTAGACCAAATCTTGCACACTATTTGAGTGTGTACAAAATTTTCCCTGGCACCCGTTGCCATTGGTACCTCCTCGGTATGGGCCGCAAGGACTTTTGAGGTACTTCTTTTCCTTGTAACTCTCTCTCTCTCTCTCTCTCTCTCTCTCTCTCTCTCTCTCTCTCTCTCTCTCTCTCTCTCTCTTCTACTCTACTCTACTCTACTCTACTCTCTACTTTACTCTCAACCATTAACTGCTGTTCCGGAAACTGGAAAGGAAACTATGTTGCTTAAGTTTGGTAAAATGTATGCTATTTTAGTAATTTGTCTTTAATTTCGGCGTTGATTATCAGTAACAACAAACTTAGTATGTAGTAATAGGCATGCTGTTTTTTCGTTTTATTGTTTTAAGAGACAAAAGAACTATTGAAAAAGGAAACTTGCTTATGACCTAGGCCTACGCCTAGGTTAACTTTGTAGCAGCCTGGAAAATTTGTCGAGCCAGACCAGCCCAAAGTTGTGAAAGTTTTTTTTTATGTACAATCTGGTCACATATTATTATTATAGCCTAATTAACTGATTATAATTAACTATCATAGTAATAAGTATATACAATATAAAAAGTGAAATACAAAATATATTTGAGACTAACCCAAAAGGCAAAATTTTCATAGTAGACCCATTTTTCGTAGGTATAAATTATTTTTAATTTTTTTATAATAGACCTCGGCCTATTTATTGATTTAGTAAAATATCTTATCATTTAATTCTATTTAATTTTCTGGTTAAATTTGTACGATACCTCAGCCACTACGAATAAGCATAATTTTCTTTGAATATTAATTTATTTTAATTAAGAATAATTTAGCGTATTTAGTTTAAAAAAAGTTGGAGCTCTTAAATTCTCTAGATTTTTAAGTATATAAGAAATTAGTAATATCTAATTTAAAATGAAAAATCAGCCGCGCCCTTCTCATAAAGGTTTCTTAAAAAGTTTTTAGTTTACCCTAAAATTGCGCTACAGAAAATGTACACTGGCTTTTTCGAAATTTGAAATTTGGTAAAACATAGTGTGAAGTTGAACGCTCACACCAAAAAAATGTTTCGGTTCCAGTTTCAGTTTCAGCATCTCGTTTTTCAGTTAAAGAAGCGTAGTGTGAATTGGGTATAATAAGGTTGTTGTACTTTATTCCCGGTGGTGATTCTTTCGTATCTTTGCGTAATTGATTTGACTGATTTTGGTCCAGAATTCGAGCGTTATGTTCACTCCATCGAAAATAGGAATGTGTTCTTTGGCAATGTACGTTTGTCATTCGTACGTAAGTCTCTCTTGTTTTTCTTTTTTTTTCCTCTTAATACTAGTTTTTGGTATTAAGAAAGTGGATAGGCAACTGCCCAATATTTGGTTCACATTTTGTTTCATTTAACCAGGAATGTATTCGAATATGTCTCGAGTGGATATTTATCGTTTATTTGGGGCTACGTAGCGGCCATTGTCGTAACACTACTTTCCGTCGATCAGCGAAATCAAACAACATTGAGTCTCGGTAGTAGTTGGATGGAGGACCACGTAGAGCCGTAGGTCCTTTCCGTCATATAACTTTAGATGCGCTAGGGATGCGACACGTTTTTGGGGGGTTTGTTTTCTTTTGGGAAAAACAAATAAACTCGGGGTCTTTTTTTTTTTTTTTTTTTTTTTTGTATGAAAGTGATCAAACGATGCAAAACACGTTATTCTGCTACATTTCTTTGGATCCTATTAATGCTTACTGCTGATTATTAAGACAAATTTATTATGATGAAATTTTAATATACACTATCAAGTCCCGTAAAATTATATTCAGACGTGATTTAATTAAATAGCTAATAAGATACAAACGTCAAAGAGGTCGAATAACGTGGAAAAACTTCTTTGGCCATATCCTACGACCATACTAACTCGAGTTGATAATGATTAATACGAATTACATTGCCCCTAACTACCGAGAATGTAAAAGAGAGTTGAAAATAATAAATATTCTCTCCGGCAGGAATCGCCAATAGACGAATCGCGGTCGGGATCTCGAACGCCGACGGGTTATATACCGACCGCCGGGAATAAAACCCATCCTCCGATCGGAGGATTTACTTCAAAATATTGTCGAACTTTGACATTCCGAAAGAATGAGAATCAAACTTTGTTTACGCTTTTTGCGAAGTTTAAATTTAGTTTTCTTTCGTGAGATTAATTAAAAGTGGTGCTTTTAAGTTGATTTTGGAAAAATAATGTTGGTCATTAGTAGTATAGCCGAAAAAGGGGAGAGTGCAAGAATGTTGCAAGTGATTACATAATGTTGCAAAGGGGTGGGGGTGTTGCAAAAAAAAAAAAAAGAGTACTGGCCTTTGTTGCCAACCGTGGTTGCAAGGGGCATGCAACTTGGAGGCGGAGTTCTCCCCAAGCTATTCCCCCCAAAGGGCCAGAAAGGAGAGAAAGGAGGAGAGGTCTTCACCTGGCAGGAGCCAAGTGCATATTAAGACTTCAGCCGAGTAGGCAATTCGATTCACCTATTGCCAGAGGCGATTTTTTTCTGACCATAATTTTTACCTTTCTCCCAGACAGCTTGAACAAATCCTCTCTCCACTCCATTTCTTAGATATACCCACAATTATATATATATATATATATATATATATATATATATATATCATAAACGAATAAACAACTCGTGCACACACACACACACACACACGAGGAAAAGGAGACTGTGTCAATTCGAATCGTCACATTTAAATAGTGTACACCAATATATATTTATATGACGGTAGATGAATCCAATTAAATTCTGTTTATTAAATAAATAATTTTTACACACTTAATTTTTATTATAAATATTTAAGTCACGAATAACGAAACGAAATGAAAATTTACGAAACAATTCATTTAAAAGTTGAAATTAGCCAAAACAATCCGCTATAACGGGGTCGGACGACATGAGAGATCTTCCTTCCAGATCGCTCTTGATGTGTGTATATATATATATATTATATATATATAATGAATAAACAACTCGTGCACACACACACACACACGAGGAAAGGCAGAAACTAGGTAATTTCGAATCGTCCCCTAGATACCTTTTTCTGACCGAGAGTCAACCTTTCTTCGGCTACTTGAACAAAAACCACCTTTCACATCAATTCTTATTATTTCTACAATGAAAATATTTTATATTTACGCGTAATTTGTATTGTATCATATTCTTATAACTACATATTAACTGCTTAAATCTTTGATTTTAAAAAATTAGTGTTAGAAGTGAAAATTTAGCACAATTCATACTAGACCTCGATGCGACACTTCAAAGTACTTGATAATATTTTGGGAAAAAATGGAAATATTATTTTCTCGAAATCTATGGGTGATAGAAAAATTCTGAAACCATATTTGGAGTCAGTATCAAAAGTTCTATAAGAATCACCAAATAATTTTCGTTGTTCCCTAGTGTAATTTCTCGCCGAATTGGAAAGGTTTTCACTCCGCCTTAGACCCACAGTTTAACGTGGATTCAGAAATACATCTCGTCGATTGCTCACTATTTCATCGAGATAATTAAAGCTCATATACAGGACCTGCATTGTCTATAAGATTTGCGGGAAATTCTGAGTAAATGGAAATATTATTTTCTCGAAAACTATGGGTGATAGAAAAAATCTGAAACCATATTTGGAATCAGTATCAAAAGTTCTATAAGAATCACCAAATAATTTTCAATGCGCTTTTCACCTTAAAGTGAATTAAATCCGAGCAGCGATGTTAAGCGACGTTGGATCTGGGTAGTTGTTGGATGGGGGACCGTCCACCGCAACAACTAATTTACACACGCTAAGGGTGTGAAATAAATATGCACTTATTTTTTATTTAATACACATGTAGATTTAATTAATATCGTCAACACTTTAAACCATCTCTGAAAAATTGTGAGCAGTTATGTCTTACACTAACCGCCGCATCTAATATGAATTAAATAAAAAACATTACTTCATTCGCATGTACATGGAAGTGTTACTCATGAAAACCAATTAAGAATTTCTTTTTTAAACTTTTTACGAAAAAAGAAAAGGAAATTCAGAGCTTAAGCTATAGATTGTTGAGGCGAAATTTTCAAGTTTTCAGCCGAATGTACCATAACCACAAGCGTACTTACTGTTTACATATCCTAATGGAAAAACTGCATGAAAAGACATTATATATATATATATATATATATATATATATATATATATATATATAGCAATGATACTCGACCTACAAATTTCCACTACAAAGTTTACTGTTGAGATGATTGAGAGCGAAAGCTGAACCGTGTACCCTTTGCAATAAGCAAACGTGGTTGCGACTTGCAACGACTCGCTTTGAAATGAACGCCCTTCTAAAGACGTCGAATCAACTGTTACCCTTAAATCTCCAAATCAATATGGTTTCCGTAATAATAGAACAACGGAAATGGCTACTTTAAATCTTATGGAAAATGTAAATATAGCTAAGGAGAACAAAGAAATAATGATGTCAATATTTATGGATTTGAGTAAGGTGTTTGATGTAATAGACCATAATATTCTACTTAAATTGTATTGTTACGGTTTTAGGGGGGCAATCAGTGATTGAATTAAAAGTTATTTGCCCGATAGATATAATTTTGTATCAGTAAATAACGTTTGCCCAACTAAAGCGCTTGCCAAACATGGTGTGCCACGGGGCTCAGTGCAGGATCCATTGTTATTTTATTATATATAAATGACCTTCCACGTTCATCTGATATACTGAACTTCATATTGTCTGCAGCTGATACAACTCTCTTTTTCTTGCAAAGATGTTAATACAGCTAAGATATTTCATTCAGAATTCATTATTGTAACGAAGTGGTTGGCTACCAATAAAACTTCCTAAATACCAGTAAAACAAATTTCACGATTTTTACTAATAAAAGAAATGTATACCTTGATGAATTTAATGTTAATGAAATCGCCACAGCACAGAGCTCTCATGTCACACATATATATATATATATATATATATATAATATATTACTTTTTCACACACTGAACATTGTTATATAACGTTTAAACTTAAGAAATGTAGGGCCTAAACATGCTTTATTGGCTCAAACAGGTTTTCAATTAACCTAATCATGTCTTTTAATTAACCTAGCCATGCCATCAATTAGCCTAACCAGGTCTTCAATTAGCCTAACCAGGCTGATATTGGTTATTTCACCTAAATATCTTCTGATCTTTTCGTGTTAAGTACTCACTGTCACATTTTGGACAAGTTAAGGATGAGAGAATAATGCCGTAATTGATAAAAACATCCAATCCTTTGCCTTCATCTAGGGCACATGACAACTAGATCAAAATCACACGATTGGCACATAATTCTATCACAAGCACCACTAAACTGAATCCAGTTTGAAAAATAGCCAGGACAAAACCCAGCCAGCTAATTAAATCGCAGAGTAGTGAAAAATAGCCCAACCAGGAAAAATATTTTATGAAAAAAGTACATTATAGCCAAAACAGGAAATATATTTTATTAAAAAAAAAGTACAATTCAACAAATTTGCACAACATAAGATATATATTTTCGAAATAAATTTAGTCTATATCTATAAACTAAATAGCTATATGCACAAAAACCAAATTAAATGTTTATTTTATTTAGTTTATGGTTAAACTATTGAATTCTTTCTTTTTTCTAGTTGTCAGCATTAAATTATGAGAAATGCTAAAAGTTTTCAATTTCCTCAATTATATATATATATATATATATATATATATATAAAACCTGAAAAATAAGTACATAGTAGCAAAGTGGTAAGTTACTTAAATTGTGCTGCTGACATGCACCTACAATTAACAAATAGCTAAATAAGAGCAGATACAGTTATTTTGAGGCATTCAAATACTGGATAGAGCATACAGAAAAAAAAATCTGGGTTAACCTACCAAAACAGCTCAATCAGCTATCTACTCTGACGCGGTTTAACTGTAGGCGAATACGCTACTTTGATGGTAGCAGATAACCCATTCTGTCACTAAGATCTCTAACTTGCATGCAAATGTAGTTCCACACACTTTGTGATTTAAAAAGTCTGATGTTAGGCTCTGAGACGCCTTTGGTGGGAATTTGATAGGTAGGCCCTTAGTAGGCTGTGGCTAATTCATTTGATGACAGTACTTGAATAGTATATATGTCTATTGTTAGCGATATTATTATTATTATTATTATTATTACGTATATTTGAGCATGTAAATGCATCAGTTAGGAATTCATTTTCTCCTTTGTGTTTCTTGTGAAACATTATAACATAAGATTAATAATTGAATGACAGAGGCACTAAGAACTGTATTAAACTTTATATTTAGGATAAAGACGATGACGTAGCGCAGAAAAGTTATTATATTTGCCAGCATCCGCTGTTTCGGGGGACTCTATCGCTAAATAAAAGCAAAATGTATAAATGCCAAAAATATATAAACGTGGAGAGTAGGGTGCCACACTCTATAGAGACAGTTTTTAGAATTTGGAAATTTCGAATGGCCCTTAGTCATATTGTTTGGTTGGATGAGAAAACCCTTAATATGAAGTTTGAGCCCGATCGAAGTACATTTAGAGGTTCCGCATTGACCGTTTCTGTTGTACCGTGTGTTCGAAATAATGGATTTATCTGGGAAACCTGTAACCATGGCACTATTACACAGAGCTGGGCACTTGCGGTTTTTTTGCGGTACTACCGCACTACCAAACCGGTACCGCATAACGCAGTACCGCAAAGGATCGCTGAAAGTACAGGCTGTACTTTCAGCGATCCTTTGCGGTACTGCGTTATGCGGTACCGGTTTGGTAGTGCGGTAGTACCGCAGTACCGCAGTACCGCAAAAAAACCCGCAAGTGCCCAGCTCTGCTATTACATATATACAGGGTTGAAAAAAACCATGGTTTTAAAAAAAAAACCAAAAACCAATGGTTTAAAAAAAAAAAAAAACTCGGATAACTCAATTAGGTACTGGTACTCAGAAATTAGAATTGCTGACTGTCTCATTTTTTAATTGGAAGATGTAAGAAGTGCTAACTTCACAAAAATGAAAATAAACCTAATAACAACATTTATATTTGTAGCTACATGCGTTTATAATGTAATTGATACAGGTAACTTCAATCCTTTTATGTGCAATGCCACTATTAAATAGGCCTGCTAGTGCAAGGTAGCTATATTATATACTACCGTACATACTAGGCTACCCTGAACTGATGGTTTTTAGGTCTTATCAATATAAATATAAGTTTTAGTTTTAGAGCTATTAGTTTATGAATTAAATAATTTGTGTTGTAAAAATTGAAATTATAAAAAAACAAAAAACCCCAGAAAAACATGTTTTTTTTAAATGGTTTAAACCATTTGGGTTAAACCAGCCAACCCTGCATATATATTGCTATAATTTATGCATTTCATAAATTTAAATATTTATAATTAATATTTGCTTCTCATTGTATATATTTTCACTACTTTTCAGCATTGAGATCTGGCAACAGCGCAACGCCGGGTTAGTGTTGTGAGTCACACTGTCACAGTCTTCAGTCAATCAGTCTCCTTCACGCATTCAACGCGTGATCATCTCGTGATGGCTACCGCAAGCTCACTGAGATCCAAGACCGAGATATGGCTAATCGGACACGCCAACCCAAGCCCCCTAACGGGAAACAGGTTACCTTCAAATGGTGAAGTGCTTCGCCGGTTTATACAGTTTCATAAGGTGCAAAAACAACTTCTAGCCGAGGCGGCGCGTAATGTGATCGTCGAGGTGTATACTTTCTGGGCTATGGCCAGAATCCCGACCATGACCTCCAAAAGCGCCGCGCGAAAACTGCTTAGACTTTACGACAATTGGCAGGCACTGCAGCGCAGCCGGAAGCGGTCCGGCGCCACAGGTGAGGCAGCCAGGGCGGCCTTCACCGAGGGACTCGATGACATTTTTGACGTGGCTCTCGACAACGCCCTCTCCGTCATCACCATCCAGGAGGATCGCGACTTCCTTCTTGCTCAACGCGAAAAGGGTCGCCGTGGTGTCATGTCCGGAGTGGACAAAATCCTCACTGGAATTGAGCAACGTGCATCCGCGCGTGAAGCTGCCAAAGAAAGGCAACGCCAAAAGCAATCAGAGCAATCACTGGCAACAGCAACCCTTACATCATCAAACTCGTCGTCGTCGCCTAATTGCTCGACAGAAGAGGAAACCAATCCACCTACAAAGCGCCGTCGCAAAAAGAACATTATGACTCAAGACCTAGCGTCGGCACTGGACCGGACCAAAACAAGCAACCGTGGAGCCGTTCAACTCATGAAAGCAGCTGCTTCCAGTCTGGATATTCAAGACACAGATGAACTGGCTCTCAGTCACGAGACGATTCGGCGTTGGCGATTGCGTCATCGAGGGGAAATCGCCAAAGAAGTGAAGATGACGTTCGATCCCAGTGTCCCGCTCATCGTTCACTGGGACGGGAAGATGGTCTCCGACTTCAGCGGCAAGAAGGTCGATCGCCTCGCCATAGTCGTGTCCGGCGACGGCGTCGACAAACTTCTCTCCGTGCCGAAGCTGCCTGCTGGAACTGGTCGCGCCCAAGCAGATGCTGTGCTGAACTCGTTGGATGACTGGGGAATCGCTGATCGTGTCGTCGGCTCTCCTTTGACACGACAGCTGCCAACACGGGCGTCGTTTCGGGCGCTTGCGTCTTCATCGAGCAGGGCCTTCACCGCCAGCTGCTGAACCTGGCCTGTCGGCACCACATGCTAGAATTGGTGGCAGAGAAAGCCTTCATCGAGTGCATGGGCCCCTCCTCTGGTCCTGACATTAAACTGTTCTCGCGACTGAAGGAGCGCTGGCAATCCGTCTGCACCGACCAATTCAGCGCCATCTCCAAGGAAGACCTTACTAAGCCCCTGCTCAAGGCGCGAGACGATCTGATCGCGCGTTTCAAGGGTCACATCACCAAGGGCCAGCCGCGGGACGACTACCGAGAGCTCCTGGAGCTGGCGATCATAGCGCTTGGAGGCGTCCCCCAGCGAGGTGTGCGCTTCATGCGACCGGGCGCACTCCACCGCGCCCGGTGGATGGCCAAAGTGATATACGCCATCAAGCTCCACCTCTTCCGGCAGCAGCTCCCCATTAAGGCTCGCGAGGCCCGGGGCATCCTGCGCTTCGTAAACTTTGCGCTGCTGGTTTACATTCCGGCCTGGTTTACGGCGCCCCTTCCCGCCGCTGCCCCTCGAACTGACCTGGCGATGCTCAAGGCGCTGGTTGACTACGACAAGGTGGAGAAGGACGTGTCCAAGGCTACCTCCCCTGTGTTTCGACGACATCTCTGGTACCTGAGTGAACACCTGGCCGCCCTCGCTCTCTTCGATGACGACACTCCGCTGGAGAGAAGAGTCGAATTGCGACGGCCATCAAGGATGTCGAGTGCACCGAGGAGCCACCCAAGCGCATTGCCCTGGACGTCTGCCCGGAGGAGCTCGAGCGAAAGACAGTCGCAGACTTTTGCACGACATCCAGCACGATTCTTTTCGAGCGGCTCGCGATCAATATCTTTCCTAGAGTTGGAGCCGGCTACCTGGTCGAACAATGCGTCCTACCTGGCGGGGAAACGCCGTGTCTCTACGTTGAGCGTTGTCAATGTCCGGGCGGAGCGAGGGGTCGCGCTGATGCAGAACTACAATCTCGCACTCACCAAGGACGAGGAGCAACGGCAGTACTTGATGCAAGTCGTTGAGAAGCACCGCAAAGAGCACCCGAGCGCCCGCAGCGGAAATCCTTAACGGGTTTGGGAGTACTTATGGTATATTTGAATTGCTTCATTTTATAGGGTGTTACTCCTATTAATCCTGTATAACAATGTATAATCGTATATACTTTATTTCTTAGTTATTATTTTGATTTATATGGCCAGTAGGCTCAGTATATTACTATGATTAATACGGAATAAAATGTTTTTTATTTTAATAATATTAAGTTGTTTTGTTGCAATAAAATTGAAATTGATTTAATGATTTAGTATTATTAATAACATTACACACAGAGAATAGTATCCTGCTACCCAGGCATGGTGGGACAAGTTTATTCCAATTAATTATGAAATAATGTTGAACAATATTGTTAAGGTGTTTGCACTGTTTGCTAGTTGCGTATTGTGCTGTTATAAGCTGGTTGCCGGTTGGTGTGGTTTGGATTACAAAGCATAAACATATTAAGGTGAAACTTTGAAAATTTTTTATGAACCGCGACAAAAATATTAATATAAAAAAATTTTTTGGAGATGGAATAAACTTAATGCTATGGAAATATAGCTGTGACTGTCCTCTACGCCATGGTATATGATAGCATTTATATTGACATTGTACATGTTACTTTACCCCTTGGAGCTGGAGCAATTTCTTGGAGAAACTCATTACTTCTGACACGTGGTACGCCAGAGATGGTCGATGCGGAACCCCTAAATATTCTTCAATTTGGCTAAAATTTCATATTCAGGGCTTTTTCACCCAACCTAACAATCCCACAAAGGGCCGTCCTAAAAATCAAAAAATGATGTTTATGTGGCACCCTAGACTGGAGAGCTAAAACAATCTAAAGTACAAAATTAAAACTGCTCAATAATAAAAATTAAAATTACAAAGCTGAAACACACAATCCAAAATCAAATCGAAAGTAAAAAAAAATATAAATGACATTTAATAGTGACGCGTATAATGTTCATAACATATTTAAAATTACAATAAGTAAGTTGTAGAATACATAATTATGCAAGTTGTGCCAAAATCCCATTTTCTTTTATAAATAGTCTTAGAACAATTAACATTTTTAATAATATATATGCACAGAGAGAGAAATGGCTTTGAGAATCTTTTTCTCGGAACTGGAAATTGTCAAAACGTAGCCTAGCTTGACTTAAGGGCTAGCCTACTACGCTGTACAGTACACTCCTTTATGGCGATTTCATTAACATTAAATTCATCAAGGTATACATTTCTTTTATTAGTAAAAATCGTGAAATTTGTTTTACTGGTATTTAGGAAGTTTTATTGGTAGCCAACCACTTCGTTACAATAATGAATTCTGAATGAAATATCTTAGCTGTATTAACATCTTTGCAAGAAAAAGAGAGAGTTGTATCAGCTGCAAACAATATGAAGTTCAGTATATCAGATGAACGTGGAAGGTCATTTATATATAATAAAATAACAATGGATCCTGCACTGAGCCCCGTGGCACACCATGTTTGGCAAGCGCTTTAGTGGGGCAAACCTTATTTACTAATACAAAATTATATCTATCGGGCAAATAACTTTTAATTCAATCACTGATTGCCCCTCTAAAACCGTAACAATACAATTTATTAAGTAGAATATTATGGTCTATTACATCAAACACCTTACTCAAATCCATAAATATTGACATCATTATTTCTTTGTTCTCCTTAGCTATATTTACATTTTCCATAAGATTTAAAGTAGCCATTTCCGTTCTATTATTACGGAAACCATATTGATTTGGAGATTTAAGGGTAACAGTTGATTCGACGACTTTAGAAGGGCGTTCATTTCAAAGCGAGTCGTTGCAAGTCGCAACCACGTTTGCTTATTGCAAAGGGTACACGGTTCAGCTTTCGCTCTCAATCATCTCAACAGTAAACTTTGTAGTGGAAATTTGTAGGTCGAGTATCATTGCTATATATATATATATATATATATATATTATATATATATGAATAGAAACGACATAAGTATAAGGAACGTTTCTGCACACGAGGAGGAGAGATAACGAAATAATGAAAAATGAGGCAGTTTTTCCATTAGGATATGTAAACAGTAAGTACGCTTGTGGTTATGGTACATTCGGCTGAAAACTTGAAAATTTCGCCTCAACAATCTATAGCTTAAGCTCTGAATTTCCTTTTCTTTTTTCGTAAAAAGTTTAAAAAAGAAATTCTTAATTGGTTTTCATGAGTAACACTTCCATGTACATGCGAATGAAGTAATGTTTTTTATTTAATTCATATTAGATGCGGCGGTTAGTGTAAGACATAACTGCTCACAATTTTTCAGAGATGGTTTAAAGTGTTGACGATATTAATTAAATCTACATGTGTATTAAATAAAAAATAAGTGCATATTTATTTCACACCCTTAGCGTGTGTAAATTAGTTGTTGCGGTGGACGGTCCCCCATCCAACAACTACCCAGATCCAACGTCGCTTAACATCGCTGCTCGGATTTAATTCACTTTAAGGTGAAAAGCGCATTGAAAATTATTTGGTGATTCTTATAGAACTTTTGATACTGATTCCAAATATGGTTTCAGATTTTTTCTATCACCCATAGTTTTGAGAAAATAATATTTCCATTTACTCAGAATTTCCCGCAAATCTTATAGACAATGCAGGTCCTGTATATGAGCTTTAATTATCTCGATGAAATAGTGAGCAATCGACGAGATGTATTTCTGAATCCACGTTAAACTGTGGGTCTAAGGCGGAGTGAAAACCTTTCCAATTCGGCGAGAAATTACACTAGGGAACAACGAAAATTATTTGGTGATTCTTATAGAACTTTTGATACTGACTCCAAATATGGTTTCAGAATTTTTCTATCACCCATAGATTTCGAGAAAAAATATTTCCATTTTTTCCCAAAATATTATCAAGTACTTTGAAGTGTCGCATCGAGGTCTAGTATGAATTGTGCTAAATTTTCACTTCTAACACTAATTTTTTAAAATCAAAGATTTAAGCAGTTAATATGTAGTTATAAGAATATGATACAATACAAATTACGCGTAAATATAAAATATTTTCATTGTAGAAATAATAAGAATTGATGTGAAAGGTGGTTTTTGTTCAAGTAGCCGAAGAAAGGTTGACTCTCGGTCAGAAAAAGGTATCTAGGGGACGATTCGAAATTACCTAGTTTCTGCCTTTCCTCGTGTGTGTGTGCACGAGTTGTTTATTCGTTTATTATATATATATATATATATATATATATACACACATCAAGAGCGATCTGGAAGGAAGATCTCTCATGTCGTCCGACCCCGTTATAGCGGATTGTGTTTTGGCTAATTTCAACTTTTAAATGAATTGTTTCGTAAATTTTCATTTCGTTTCGTTATTCGTGACTTAAATATTTATAATAAAAATTAAGTGTGTAAAAATTATTTATTTAATAAACAGAATTTAATTGGATTCATCTACCGTCATAAATATATATTGGTGTACACTATTTAAATGTGACGATTCGAATTGACACAGTCTCCTTTTCCTCGTGTGTGTGTGTGTGTGTGCACGAGTTGTTTATTCGTTTATTATATAATATATATATATATATATATATATATAATATATATATACACACATCAAGAGCGGTTTGGAAGGAAGATCTCTCATGTCGTCCGACCCCGTTATAGCGTTTGTGTTTTGGCTAATTTCAACTTTTAAATGAATTGTTTCGTAAATTTTCATTTCGTTTCGTTGTTCATGACTTAAATATTTATAATAAAAATTAAGTGTGTAAAAATTATTTATTTAATAAACAGAATTTAATTGGATTCATCTACCGTCATATAAATATATATTGTTGTACACTATTTAAATGTGACGATTCGAATTGACACAGAGTCTCCTTTTCCTCGTGTGTGTGTGTGTGTGTACACGAGTTGTTTATTCGTTTATTATATATATATATATATATAGGTACCAGCTGAACCAAAAGTAGGTGGACAGTAGGTTGAATAGGGTTTGTGTTATATTATATTATAACTATGGTGTTCATTATAACTATGGTGTTTGTGTTATATTATATTAAATATTATAAGTAAATGGTAGTGAGAACATGCATTTAACATTAGAGCAGCAACTAAACCAGCCTGGTGTCACTGTTTGGGGTGGTATTTCAAGTTCTGGTGTTTTAGGACCAATTTTTGTTGATGGAACAGTCACAGGTGATAAGTATCGAAATTCTAATGAATGAAGTTGTTCCACACTTACAACAACAGCCTAATTCACATGACCTCTATTTCCAACAAGATGGGGCCCCTCCACATTATTCAAGAGCAGTCCGTGAGTATCTTGATGAAACATTTCCCGAGAAGTGGATCGGCCGAAGAGGTCAAATTGAATGGCCTGCACGTTCACCTGACTTTACCCCAATGGATTTTTTCTTTTGGGGAGTACTCAAGGACAAAGTTTATAGTCGAAAACCACGAAGTGTTGGTGATTTGAAAAATTACATCAGAGATGCATTTCAAGAAATTAATGCACAAAGAAACTTGTGCAAAAATGTTTGTCGAAGTGTGAAAGGTAGACTTCAAAGCTGTGGAAATTGTGATGGACAGCAATTTGAGCAGCTGCGTTGATAAAATTTTCAGTGCTTTTGTATTGTATTGGTATAAGTTAATTTTTTTTTTATTTTGTATTATAGTATACAAAAAAATTAAATATAATTGTATATGTATTCTCAAAATAAACGTTATCATTTACTGTCCACCTACTTTTGGTTCACCCGGTATATATACACATCAAGAGCGGTCTGGAAGGAAGATCTCTCATGTCGTCCGACCCCGTTATAGCGGATTGTGTTTTGGCTAATTTCAACTTTTAAATGAATTGTTTCGTAAATTTTCATTTCGTTTCGTTGTTCGTGACTTAAATATTTATAATAAAAATTAAGTGTGTAAAAATTATTTATTTAATAAACAGAATTTAATTGGATTCATCTACCGTCATATAAATATATATTGTGGTACACTATTTAAATGGATGATTAATATATGGTTTTTGCTATCTGGAACACATGGCGCTCTCTGGCAACTGAATACATGGCGCTATCTGGCAACTCAGCCAGAATAGAGGTTTATAAAAGACCGAGAGACGACTGACGGAGTCATTCAAGCTCGGCTCCCAGCCGAGCAAGGACCTCTGGTCCTTCTCTTTCTGGCCCTTTGGGAAAACCCCTTAGAGGCCTCTTAGGTTAGGTAAACGAAAATAGCTTGGGGGAGAACTCCGCCTCCAAGTTGCATGCCTTGCAATCAAAGGCAACTACTCTCTCTTCTTTTCCTTGTAACTCCTTGTAACTCTCTCTCTCTCTCTCTCTCTCTCTCTCTCTCTCTTTCTCCTGCAGGTGTACCCCTACCCCCCCCTTGGCTCAGCCAACTGGCTGATTAGGAGCCTATAAAACAACGCCTACTCGGCTGAAGTCTTAATATGCACTTGGCTCCTGCCAGGTGAACACCTCTCCTCCTTTCTCTCCTTTCTGGCCCTTTGGGGGGAATAGCTTGGGGGAGAACTCCGCCTCCAAGTTGCATGCCCCTTGCAACCCCGGTTGGCAACAAAGGCCAGTACTCTTTTTTTTTTTTTGGCAACACCCCCCACCCCCCTTTGCAACAGTACGTAATCACTTGCAACATTCTTGCACTCTCCCCTTTTGCGGCTATACTACTGACAGCTTACGAAAACAATCCGAGGAAAAAAAAATGTGGGTAGTGGACCTTCGTAGAGTTACAGAAACTGTGTTATGGCGTTTGTGGCAAAATCTGTTGGTTGTTTGTAGTTTTATTTTAGACCAAACCGTATGTTTCGATTGCGCCAAGTATTTTAGGCTTTATAAGTTTACGTGAGAGTTCAACAAACCTAATTTAATATAATTTTTCCTAATGTGAATGTAAATGAATGTCTTTTTCATTTGGTCCAAACGAAACTATATAAAACTAACATATTTTGGTTGTTAAATTTTTACTTCGCAAATGTTATATCCCTTGGATCCCTGCTCTAGAGCCTAGGCCTAACGTTAATTAATATAAAATCTGTAATTTTGATATGTGTGCTTCATATTTTTTTTTGGTTTTATAACATTTAGCAAGTATTTTATTTTTTTTAGCATATTTATGTATTCTTTGCTATTGATATTAAATTACAGATGTCCTACGAAATACGGTGTGTAATCGTTTTAGATTCTTAATAAATCGAATTCTTCGTATCTCAAAAAGCCTTCGAGAGGCTTCCTAAGTCCTCAAAGTTATTTGCTCCTAAAGACTGAAATTGTTAAAGAAATTCACGAACTTTATAAAGAATTGGTGCGTAAGAATACAACTTTGGCCAGAAGTATTTCACCTCCAATATTATTGTTCACTGAAAACAAATGTAACGGATGAGTGATGTTAATTATAGGATTTAAATGTAATTAATTACGTGATTTAAATGTAATTGCGAAAGCATAATTTAGTACTTTATACGTGTTTAGTTAGCTTCAATCACTGGTAAAACGCTTCTGTATATATTGTAGATAAGCTGTTTACGAGTAGCACTACTAATGTTGTTCTAGTCTTCGATTAATTTGAAGTGCGAGTAGAGATCATTTCTTGACGAACTTTTGAGTTTTCTGACGCTTTTGCCCAAAACTGCCCATAGATATTCAATGGGTTCAGTTTGAGAGACTGAGGATACCAGTTGAGACGCAATCAAGCAGCTATTAGTAGCACGCGAAACGTGGAGTTGAGTATTATGTTGCTTGTCCTCTCTTATGACTGAGATTAGGATATACTTTTTTCAAAGAAGACTCGAAACTTGATCGAATTTGCTTGTTTACAAGTTCATTTTGCCGTCACACGAAAACAGTTTCCCCACTCCTGTGGATGACATGTAAACCCACAGTCCCACACCTTGATGGTTGTAAACTTCCCCCACTCTCCTCTTCCTTCTTTTTCTTCCATAAGGGCCCAAACGGCTAAATATGTTCCCAACAATTGAAGGGATATAATTTTAACGGGGTATGTACAACCTCCTACATTATTTATCCCATTAAAATGACTCTCTCCCTTCCTAATGTTCTCTTGGCTACCCTCAGAGTTGCTTTCGTCGAACCAAAGCACCTTTGCCCACTCGTTGGCGGTCTAGTTTTGGTGGTCTTTTGTCTATTGAAGAATCTTCCTGTTGGCTTTTAAGTGTCGAAGCTTCTTCGTGGTTTTCCATTTTTTTTAGACCCCCTTCTAACAGTTCGCTCTGAAGTATTGGCTCCCGTTGTCTTTCGTACGTCGATAGAAAATTCAGTTTTTTTTTATCATTCACTGAAAGAAGTCTCAGTTCCCTGCCCTCGTGAGCGGTTGCAACTCTTTCTCTACCTCTACAACACTTGTGAGCAAATTTAACGATTAAAATCACTTCTCGCAGCTCTCCCCAAATTGTGGTCCAATAGTTGTACTTCCAGCCCCTTGGCGAATTAAATTTTTATATTAAAAATAAGTCCTAAATAAACCTAACAATCTCTTGGTTGTAATTCCACGCGATCAATACTAATTCCTCGATGCGGATAGGGACGCGAGGCAGAACTAACACCCGAGGGTTGAATTACAATACTAACCAAAATAAGCCGGCTACCGATGCAAGTCGAAAATGCAAAAGGAACCACCCTCATCTAGTGCTGGTGAATAACTGAAAAACGCATGTTCTTCCATGGACCTATCCTCTAAAAACCTTTTACATCTGGCAGCCGAAATGGTATAACTTGATAAGCGACATTGGGTCGGATAGTTGTTGGATGGGAGACCGTCCTTTGCGTCCAGACTATGTTGTGATCTGTGGTTCGGACCCAACGTAAAGATATAGGTCCTTTCGGTCATATGACCTTAGAGTTTGCGAAGGAGGTTGAACAACCTAATCGTTACACTGGAGAACAAATTAGAACATTTTTCCTGTTCCCCAAGTAAAATAGGGTGATTCTGGTAAATTTTAACACGCAGAATACAAATATGGATGCGAAATGTTTCTATCACCCACAGTTTTTTTAAAAATTGAATTTGAATATTATATTTAGGTATAATTGGAAGCATTAGAACTACACTTTTCGGGAGGTACTGGGGTCGAAGATAGTACTGTGGCACTGAAAATAGCTAAAATAGCAGTTAGATGAATTGCACGTAATGGGGAGACCAGTGGTTTGCCAGCAAATGGGGGGTACAACTAGAAACACTGGAACGGGAGTGGTCGTGCGGGATTATATATATATATATATATATATATCGGGTGGCCCAAAAAAAAAGCCTTGAGATTTGAACATAAATAACTTTAAAAATATGCAGTTCACACTTCCAAAAATTACATCACTTTTACCTCAATCTATTGATAAGCTATCATAAAAATTTCAGACCTCTACATAAAATACTTTTTCCACAGCTGAGGGAACAATGAGGCGTGGTGAAAAAAACTAATATCATAAACTCAAAAAATTTTATTCACATCTTATCAAAAAATATGATCAATATGTCCACCGTCCTGCTTACAAACTAATCTTAACCTTTTCTTCCACGACATGATACATTTTCTGATTTTTGTTAATGCTATTTTGTCCCAACATTCGAGTATTTTTTTCTTTAATTGCATTTCTGTAAACTTTTCAGTTTGGCCTTCATAAATCTTCTCTGCTAGAGTGTTCCATATGTAATAATCCATGGGATTGCACTCAGGTGATTGCGGGTGCCAGTCGTTTTTTCCAATGAAGTTGACTACATTCTGTTGTAGATAATCCTGTGTAAACTTGCCAGTATAAGCTGTAGCACCATCTTGTTTGAATATGAAATCGTTTCCATAATACAGACGCCGACAATCAGGCAAAAGATTCTCCTCTAAGAGATTTACATAGGTTTCTGAATTTTTTTATTTTCTGAAATGAAATTAATTTTCGTCTTTCCATTCCACGATACACCTGCAAATACCATGATTTTTTTTTAAAACAGACTTGTCTGGTGGTAAAGTCTCGATGGAGGAATGTCTTTCTTTCGCCGACCATAAACAGCATCGTTCCGGGAGTTTCGAGCAATCTGGATGGTGAAATCTTTTTCATCTTTGAAAACTATTTTTTTTTAACATCATTGGACAAAAATCTATCAAGCAATTTTCTACAACGAATTTTTCTTTTAGCTCTTACATTGCTGTCACGTCTTGAAACACGGATCGTTTTAAATGCTTTAAGTCCTACCGTTTTCTGCATTCTTTGTATGGAACTTCGACTGATACCTAAATTTCTTGCAATTTTCCCCTGAGAGCAGTGTGACGCAGGTCGATCCTCTTGAGATAGACTCATCATTTCGATCATTGCTATATTGTCTTGAGTGTAAACTGTTTTAGGCCGACAACTTCCACGCTTCCGTGCCGTCGAACCGGTTGCTTTAAGTTTTTTAATTATTCTATTCACAGACGTAACATTACAAATTATTCCTGGAAATTTCCTCAAAATTCTTGCCCCACTCCATCTTTTTTCCAAGAAACACTTTTCAGTCACCGCTTTTTCACCGTTAGTTAGAACCATAATTTGAAGGGTAAGTTTAAAAAACAGTATTTAAGATGGGCGTAGCCTATATCATCTGACGTTTTTCAGAGACTAACAGATTATCCGTAGGCTAAGGAAACTACTTCAAGTCTTAGCATAGTTCAGGTACAGCTATACACATTTAGGATTTATGATATTCGTTTTTTTCACCATACCTCATTGTTCCCTCAGCTATGGAAAAAGTATTTTATGTAGAGGTCTGAAATTTTTATGATGGCTTATCAATAGATTGAGGTAAAAGTATGTAAATTTTAAAAGTGTGAACTGCATATTTTTGAAGTTATTCATGTTCAAATCTGAAGGCTTTTTTTTTTTAGGGCCACCCTATATATATATATATATATATATATGAAATATTACGTTAAAATAAGTAAATAACTACACATTAAACTAATGTTGCGTCCAGATGTCTCGACTGCAATCGCTGATCGACAAATCATTAAAGTACCATCAATAAAAATGACTGGTACAGGATCCAACAAATCATATAATATTGGATGTTGCTTCAAAGTTTGAGCTCTAACTGCGTCACACACAAATACGCCTGTCCACTCAAGACTTCTCAGGGCGTGACTCATGCAGTTTCAATCAGTATATGACATGCTCGTCTTCTACAAAGTTTTTTGTTGTGAAGTGCATTTCATGTATTTATTTTATTTTATATTTAACTGTACAAATATTTCGTATTGTGTCTGTGGCAAAATTTAAAAACCAAATCTGATTTTTCGAAATGTCCCGGAAATGTGTGAATGAACCCGACTCTCTCTGTTATGTTTGCAAGGAATTAGTGTTGAAAGCTCTGAAAAGAAGCATTAACTCCCCTCATTAAAAAAGCTTACAAAATTTATTTCGGATGTGAAATTGGGGATCAGGCAAGAGTTGGGTTCCTCATATATGTTGCAGACGTTGTGTGATGACTCTTGTAGCTTGGATAAAGGACAAGCGAAAGTCAATGCCAATTGCAGTTCCCATGGTATGGAGGAAGCAAAGAGCTCATATAACCGACCGTTACTTTTGCTTAACTAGCATTTGTGGTTTCAACTCTTAACAATAAGAATAAAATTGTGTATCTGAATCTGCCTTCTACTATAGTAACTATACGACCGGTAGCACATTGTGAAACACTTTCAGGTTCAAAACCTCCCGAGTCTTTTACTTCAGAGTATGATGTACAGAAGCTAAGGCTAATAAAGACCCTAAGATCCACTCTAAGGTTAGCCCGAGAGAAAGAAGAGAGTAGGGGGTTAAAAGAAGAGAATAAGGGGTTAAGTAGCAAAACCTATCATTCGTGGGTTAACATTCATTCAGAAAAAGAGAGAGAAGGACTCACCATCATCATCCACCGGCCACTGCCGACAAGTCGGAAAAATAGTCGAAGAGAATAGGAAAGGGGTGAAAGATGAAAAGAAGTAAAATAAGAACGCTTACAAACCATGCAAACACAGTCTTAACTCAAACACTGTCATACCATGCATGCAAACTACAGACATGCAAGTAAAGAGAGGATAAGAAAAGAGAAAAAAAAAGTATTGAAAGTGTAACAAAACGTGGGTTAGTTTACGCTACGAGCTACATCAAAGTTCGTTTTTTTTTTTTTTTTTTTTTTTTTTTTTTTTTTTTTTTGCTGGCATGTCACAAGCTGGCATTACTCGTCAACAGACTCAAACCTCGACCATTACCCCCAGAGCTCCTGTTGCTAATTGTTTTATTTAAACGACGTTCATATTTTTAAAATGCCTATCTAAACGATTTTTTAACATATTAACGCTGGTAGAGTTCACGACGGACGCGGGAAGATTATTCCATTTATCAATTACTTTAAACGTAAAAAAGTTTTTAGTGATGCTAATGAAACGTCTGCCACGTAATTTAAATCCGTTATTACGAGTATTGCTATTATTGAAAATGAACAATTTGTCAAAATTTACGTTATCGATTGGCTACAGTTCAGTATTGTCCCCCACATTTTTTTATTAAAAAATAGTTTCGTATATGACGCGTTCGGTGGAGAAGGGGCGAACGCCACAAAATTCGAAAAATGAGTTTTTTGTCGTATAATTATCCTTTAAAACCTTTGCTTTACCTATGCAAAAAATTAGATGTTAGTCTGCACCCTTTCACGGTAAAATTTAGGTTTTAATGTATCTCAGAGAAATTCACTCCGCATCATTGCTTCACATTGAAGACATCTATCTACTTTCTGGTCACTCGACAATACCCTGTGATGCTCAATTTGGCCAAATTGAACAAAATATAAAAAATAATTACAGCAATATTATTTACACCAAAAAAGATTATGTTACGGCCATAACTACAGCCGTTTCGCAGCGCTTCCTAGTTGTAGAAATGAAACAGGCTGATTTTCTCGATTTTGACGTATTATCAGACCTAATGCCTGCAACTGCAGTGAACTATTATACAAGATTGTTAAAGGAACTGGAAGAAACCGAAACAGTTGAAGCAGGTAATACAACATTCGACGAAGAGGACCAAATAATGGATTACACCAGTTAACATCAGAAGCTATCAATAAATAATATTGTAAAATTTCTTGGCGTTTTATTATATCGACATATTACACAACAATATTTTACTCAAATATGTGTTCAAATTCATACAACATTTCAATAAACCGGAAAAATACAAAGGTTTAAAGTTTACAAACTTTAACTGCATTTTGTGGCATAATTCGAAAATGTTGCGTTCGCCCCTTCTCCACCGAACGCGTCATATATATTTTAGTAAAAAATTGGTGCTTTTTGTTTAATTGGGTGGGTTAGGTTAGGTTAGGTTAGGTTAGGTTAGGTTAGGGGTGCATTAATCATCAATCAATTCGAAAAATTGGTGGACCTGGTGTAGTTGTCGAAATCGACGAAGCCAAAATTGGAAAAAGAAAATATAATAAAGGGCGTCGTGTTGATGGAACTTGGATTTTCGAAATGGTAGAAATAGCAGTCGGCGAAATAGAAAGGTGTGGTGGCGAATTTAGAGTCGAAATATGTCCAGATAATAGACGAGAGGCTGCTACTTTATCACCAATTATCCAAAAGCATATTGAAGTTGGTACAATAATATGTTCTGA
Organism: Bathynomus jamesi; assembly: GCA_023014485.1. Classification (NCBI taxonomy): domain Eukaryota; kingdom Metazoa; phylum Arthropoda; class Malacostraca; order Isopoda; family Cirolanidae; genus Bathynomus; species Bathynomus jamesi. Next base: position 746,236 of record JAJOZX010001031.1, on the reverse strand, counting down.
TCAATGGCGTGCTTATTATCGTCTCACTGACTTTGGTTTCGAACATTTTACAGTGAACCATACCCAATAATTCATTAATAGTGAGACTAGTGCCAACACACAGACTATAGAATTACTTTGGCGATTGCTTAAGCGGAAGTTATCACCTGGTATTCGAAAAACCAACATCGATATGCATATTTTTCGTGGCGCCGTCATGCCACGATCAACAATTTGGACCCTTTTGAATTTTTAATAGACTGTATCAAAATAATTTATAATCCTAATGTTCAATAAAATTATATTTTGCGTGGGGGGCAATACGGAACTGGCCCCGTCTAACTCGTTAATCCTATCTTCATAAGACTTGTTGCGTAGTGACGGATTAGTTTCGTGGCGCGTCGCTGAACCCTTTCCAACCTATCAATATCTCTCGCAAATACGGGCACCAAAACTGAACGGCATATTCTAAGTGAGGCCTGACTAGGGACTTGTAAAGGGGCAATGTAATATTCTTCGATTTTCGAAATTACGCGGTATGAAGCCTAACATCCTATTAGCTTTTGAGCAAGACTCCAGGCACTGGTTCCTAACTTTTAAATCCTTAGATACACGTACGCCTAAATCTACTTCCTCGTCAACGCTCGCTAACTGTGTATTGTTCATCGCGTATGTGTAATTATTGTTACGCGAACCTATATGCAAAACGTTACATTTGTCTACGTTAAATTGCATCTGCCACTTATCTCTCCACTCCATAATCCTATCTACATCGTCTTGGAGCCTATTTCTATCGTCCACGTTAACAACTTTACGGCCTAATTTAGTATCGTCCGCGAATTTTGACACGTTACTGGTCAAGCCTACATCTATGTCGTTAATGTAGATTACGAATAGCAATGGGCCTAACACTGAACTCTGAGGGACACCGCTACCTACATCCTACCATCCCGATTCCCTACTGTTAACAACGACCCTCTGTTTCCTGGCACGAAGCCATTCCTCTAACCAGTTAGCTACCTGACCGCGTATACCGTGCGCTTTAACCTTCGCAATTAATCTTCTATGCGGAACTGTATCGAACGCTTTTTTAAAGTCTAAATAAATAACGTCAGCCGCTCTGTGCCTATCGTATTCGCGTACTCTTTCGTTATAAAACTCTAACAAATTAGTTAAACAAGATCTATGGCGTCGAAATCCATGCTGACTACCATTAATCAAATCGCGACTTTCTAAGTGATCGACGATACGGTCCCTAACTACGGATTCCAAAAGTTTACCGACAATTAACGTTAAGCTTATAGGCCTAATAATTGTTAGCTACTGTGCGATCGCCTTTTTTAAAAATAGGCGTAACGTTAGCTAATTTGAAGTCTTCGGGAATAATCCCCGCTTCCAGTGACTTATTAAAAATTTTTGTTAAGGGGCCTACTATAACGTCTTTCAAATGTCTAGGATGAAGCGCGTCAGGGCCTGGAGCCTTGCTAACTTTTAGCTTATCGATATAATGCGCAATCTCACCCTTGTAAACAGTTATATCATTGAAAATAGTCTCGCTACTAAATGGAACGATATCGTTAACGTCGGGGACATTATTTACGTCTACGGTAAAAACTGTCGCAAAAAAAGTTGTTAAAAATACCCGCCATCGTCTGAGCGTCGGAAGTCAAAGCGCCGTTAGCGTCCACTAGAGGGCCTATGTTATCTTTTATCGGCTTACTGTTTTTCACGTAGTCAAAAAACTTTTTTTGATTATGTTTACTATCCGCAGCTATAAGTATCTTTAAATTACGCTTATCATTCCTAACAGATCTTTTAACCAGACGTCTAAGCTCCATATATCTATTAAAGTTAACTACTGTGCCATTGCGCTTATGAAGTCTATACGCTCTGTTACGCTCGTTTATGAACTAACCTATTTCCCTAATCTACCACTTGGGCCTACCATGATTTCTAGCGGGCTTGGGCCTACGAGGAATAAACTCCCTTTCGATATTCATAAAACTTTCTTTAAACGCCTCCCAATGAAAATTTGCGTCATTACCCATAAATAAATTATCCCAGTCCACTACTCTCATCCTGTCCGCAAAACTATCAAAATTAGCCCTACGAAAATCGGGGACTTCTCTTACATTACTACGCTTACTGTTTTCTATCAATAGCTTAAACCTAATAATTTGGTGATTACATCCCAAACTCTCACTTCTAAACCTTCGACTATATTATCGTCGTTCGTCATCACCACGTCTAAAATAGTCACCGCGCGTTGGTTCGGTAACCATCTGTCGTAAAAAATTATCTTCCATGAACTCAATGAATCTCAAACCCTCGTCATTACCAGTAAAAGTCTCGTAATTGACATTAGGGCAGTTAAAGTCTCCGACAATTATACTATCCCGATTATTAATAAAGTTACCAAGAAGTGAGTAAAATCTAGTGTCGGTGTCGAGGGGTTGAACGGGAGGTCTGTAAACAACAAAAAAATTAAAGCTAATACTACGCGCTCTAACTTCAACGCATATCGCATTAATTGCTGCCAGAAAGTCTATCTTAACCTCGATAGCCCTAAGGCAATAAGGGAATTACGAATGTACAGCAAAACGCCGCCACCAATCTTATATAACGTATCATTAGTAAAAAGTTTGAAACCCGCTATATCAAGTTCCCCCAACAAGTCCCGAGTCATGGTATTTAACCACGCTTCGGTTATAGCAACTATATCTTAGTTCCCGGAATAAATTATTGCCTTATTCGTTCAATTTATTTCTAATACTACGCGCGTTACAATAAGAGACGTTTAAATTATTTTTTACCATGGATCGGCGTTTTAAACTATTTTTCACGTCGGGCCGGCGTTTCCCGGACCCACAACGTTTAAAGAAGGCTTCGACCTATACAGCTTTCGAACGTTCTCATCGATTAACCTACCTAGCCTAGCATTCCCTATTTCATTGAAATGCACCCCCATCTTTTATAAAAAGGCTAGTACCTTTACGAAGGGTAGATTTTCCTCAGCACAAATCTCTTCTAGTTTAGTATTAAAAAATATTGTTTTTGACGTAATCCTAAGACCCAAACCGTGCCTAGGGGTAATACTTAGAACTAAAGACCTAGCTGACCTTGCTTTCAGGGATCTAATTAACCCCCTATATCTCTCCAAAAGGTCAGGCACTCTCGTATCGGGCCTATACGAGTTTGCCCCTACCATCGTCACCAACATCGAGTGACGGGAGGCAACATCAATCCTATCTACTTCGTCTCTAATTCTGTCAACCCTGGCTCCTGGTAGACAGACCCTCCTCCTCTTGGTTGCATTCAGTTCAACGAACTCCTTATCCATATGGCGCACTAAAGAGTCCCCAATTAAAATAGTTTCCCCCTCGTTCACATCCCTATCGAACTGGGTGATTCCTATCACCTAACGTACGTGGCCTAGTAGCTCCACCCTTAACTTCTCTAAATCCGTTCCCGTCTACTATTCTCGGATCAATCTTAACCCCTTCCTCAACTCTAACCTTCCCGATAAGCTATCTATACTAGAAACTATGTTCCTCACCTCACCCTTCAAATTACTAACGTCTTCAACGTTAGTATAGGTTCGGCCTTCGTCAACTGTAACCCTACCCCTGCCCTCATCAAGCGTTGCAAGTCTTTCCGTCACCTCTCGTACTCTACGTTTTATATCAACTATCTCTTCCCTTAAATCATAAAAGAAACAAACCGATCTCTCGGTAATCACCATAGGACCGCTGTTGTAATCCTTAAAATCCGTATACCACCGATTAACCCCACACCTAGCACACGACGCTTTCTGCGACGGCATCGCGCAAGCTAAAGTAATTACTTAACTATAACAATGTGAATATAAACGCAAATATATAAAATTCAGAACTTTCCAAAGGTAAATTTATCGGCAATATCCAAAAGTAGAAACAATATCAGAGAGCCCAGGGAATGCGTCCGCTCAGTAAGGAGTCTGGCTGACGATGATGATGTGCCACACAGGGATGAAGAATACCAACGTCCTACTTCGTCAAAAGAGCCTCATTTAATTACTCAGCCTGAATTAAATGATCCGGTACGAGATTTAAATTTGTTTTAAAATCAAACAGAGCTCCTAGGGTCTAGACTACATGGTTGGAACTTGCTAGCTAACGATACTAATATTTCTGTTTTCCGGAAACGTCAAAAGAACTTGGCTAAATATTTTGCTTTGAGTGGAGAGCTTTGCTTTTGTAATGATGTTGATGGTTTGATGGTGGCCTTAGGGCATGAGCACAACCCACAAGAATGGCGACTGTTTATTGAGTCATCGAAACTAAGTTTAAAGGCTGTTCTCTTACACATTGTCAACATCTACCCATCAGTTCCTATCGGACACGCAGTCCACATGAAAGAGTAGTATGAAAATATGGAATTCTTCGCAAAATCGGTTATGCAAATTATAACTGGCACATTTGTAGAGATCTCAAGGTAATTGCGCTACTTCTTGGTATGCAACTCGGATACCCAAAATACTGTTGTTTCCTCTGTGAGTGAGATAGCCGAGCAAAGCATTCGCATTACAATGTTAAGGACTGGCCACGGGGTCTAGCTCTAATTCCTGGACAAAAAAAACCGTTACGCATCGAAATCGTTGCTCCCAAAAAATCTATTTGCCACCTCTTCACATCAAATTAGGCTTAATGAAGAACTTTGCAAAAGCCATGGACAAGGAAGGAGCTGGCTTCCAGTATTTGAAAGGAAAATTCCCTCGTATCACAGTCGCAAAAATAAAAGAAGGTATTTTTGTTGGTCCTCAGATCAATAAGCTGATAAAAGATGCTGTTTTTGATGGAACCTTAAATGGATTTGAAAATAGAGCCTGGACCGCCTTCAAAGTAGTTACTCAGAACTTCTTTGGTAACCGTCGATCATCAAACTTTGCTGAATTGGTTGATGAGGTCCTTCAGGCTTACAGAATACTGGGCTGCAACATCTCTTAAAATACAAAATACATTTTTTCCCACCAAACCTCGGAGACATCGACAAACACGGAGACCGATTCCACCAAGATATATCTACCATGAAAAAGCGGTATCAAAGCAAGTGGAATACTAGTATGCTTGCAGATTACTGTTGGAGGATGCTCATCAGAGAAGCCAAAGATGTATCATATAAACGTAAGTCATCAAGCAAGAAATTTTAGGCGAGTCTGTAATATTATATCATCACCACTCAGTTAACCTTATTTTCATGTTTTTTGTAAAATAAAAATGATCATTTTCTCAAAAACTGTGGGTGATGGAAATATTTCACTATTATTTTCGGAATCAGCACTAAAAGGTCAGTAAGGAACACCTAACACTACCAGAGGAACAGAATCTTTGTGGAACAGTATTATTATTTTAGAATCGCATATGACTATCACTTCAAATCTGAAGTTTGGAATATTTTCCACAACACTTCCTGCTATGCAGCATTTAAGTTTAAGCTACCCGCATAGCAACTTAGCTGAGACCTTGGCAGGAGAGTTGCTGAATTACGTAGAAGAATATGTACAGTGTTCCGGGAGGTAATATTTCTTAAGTCAATGAGGTAATGAAGAAGTTGCGTGAAAGCTGAGGTAAAATTATAGTTCATGTAGGTATGAATGATTTAACAAGCAAGGATAAAGATAGAAGATTTAAGTTCAGTAGTAGTTAAACATAGGTACAGAGATTTAGTTGAAATTTTAAAGAATAGGCAGAGCAAGTGTTATGTAGTGGGCATTTTACCAAGGGTTGAAATAAGCTCAGAATTTAAAAGTAGAGTTTTACCCTTAAATGATAAAGTTAAGATGCTGTGTAGCGAAGGGACTGAGTTGAGAGGTTTGTCACATAATTTTAATTAAAAGAGGGAGCTTTACAATAAGTATGGATTACACCTAAGTAGAAAGGGAGCTGTTTTATATGGAAGACTTTTAGAGGACAATCCGAGTTCTTCGGGGTTTTGAAAGGTAACTTTAGATTAACAGAGGGCATAAAGCATCAGGGTATATGTAAAGTTAGTACTGTTAGGGTTTTAAAGACGAGTTATTTCAAGAATAGACAAATCCGCTTTCTAACCAAAAGTAGTGAAATGGTTAAAACTGAGGGGTTCGAGTGTTCTTATTCTCAGGAATAAGAAAAATGAATTATTTACGGTATATGATTAGTGAAAATGTGGATATAATTTGTATTAGTGAGGCTTGGATTAGTGATGCAGTATTCCCTGACACTAGAGCAAAGTATGAGTTCAGTGGCTATTAGGGTTTCTCATTTCCCGGCCTTTTGCTTATCCCGGGATTCCGGGATAAAAATGATTCCCTTCCCGGGATCCCGGGAAATCCCGGGATATAATTAATTATATTTAAAATATATTATAAAATAAATTAACCTAGAAAAGAGGGGGTATAATTATTTTTTATTTTTTTTTATAGTCATTTAATAAGTTCTGCAATCTCCATGATGGGCAAAATAAAATAATATTGCTGTGAAAAATATGTATTAAAAAAAATACTTTTGAATTACATAGAAAATTTTCACAAATAAAAAAATTGCTCCGTTTCATTGAAACTTAATGAATACAACGAAAAAAAAATTGCCTTTGAATTGCTTAGAAAATTTAAAGAAAAAATAAAAATTACCTTCAAATTGCAAAGAACTTCAATGAATTCAACCAAAAAAATTATCACTGTGAATTTTTATAGTACGATTTCAAAAAACAAAGATGGTCAATACTTCGATCACTTAATCTTGTTCTCATTTTAGTCACGAAAAGTCCTGCTGCTGAGAATGCCCTTTCCGATTCTATTGACGTGGGTGGAATCGTCTTTAATGCATTCAAGAGAAGAGAGATGTTCTGCGTTTTTTCGCCCGTAGCCTCGAAGATCTCTAGTTCCTTTTTAAGGTGCTTTGCAGCGCTTGCTTTGCTGTCTAGTGTTCTTGATTTCTCTACCTCGGCTGCTTTAATAGCTGCATCAAGCCTTTCAGCTAGAGTCATCGAAGATGACTGAGGGACAGCTGATTCTTGCACATCATTATCTTCATCTGTCTCACTAGAGGTAGAATCAGCAGGTACTCCAAAAAGGCGATCTAACATCTGCTTTGCTGATGAAATTAACATAGACTTGGTGGTAAGGCTGGCAAACTTCTGTCACTTGCGAAAGTTGCGACCTTTTTATAATTCTTTCCACTATTGAGGTATTGTATGAGGCCAGTCAAGTTCTCATTTCTTCTCTGTTATGCGTCGAATGAACGACTCCTTTAGTTTTTTGAAAAAGGTGTGTTTAGTTGATTTAGTTCGTTCAAAATGAAAGAAAAAACACCTTCTGATGAAAGTAAAGTCGATTCTCTGTTGCCCAGCTTTTCTGCTCCAACTTTTAATGGCTCCAGCGATGCCACAATGTCACGAATTACAGCAACTTCTTGTTTGTCAAGGTCAAAATTGTCCATATCTTTATTGCAGTCGATGAGAGCTTTCGATACGGATGACCTTATTTTGATAAATCGCTCCAGCATGGCTAAAAGACTATTCCATCTGGTTTTGGAATCCAGCAATAGATGCAAACTTTTTCCTTGTTCCTGTTGAACATATCCTTGTAAGATGTTATTCTTTAAAGGTGATTTGCGAATTTTTTTTGCTATTTTTCTGACTTTATTGATGATTTGAGACACGTTGATTTCTTTACCTACAGTGTCGTGCGATCCAAATGAAATATCTATCTCGAACGGATCCTCATCAAAGCGCTCACACAAAACACTTTCAAAATCAATACTATGATTGAAATCTTCTCCATCTTCATCTATGTTGTCATTATGTTCGTCATCTTCAGTTTGAATTTCTTCAGAAAGAGTGATTGCAATATCCCGGGATTTCCCGGGACACGGAGAATTTCCCGGGAAATTTAAATTAGCTAAAAATCTACCGGGATCCCGGGATCCCGGTAAAGAAACCCTAGTGGCTATACTATACTATGTATATTTATCAAAATGGATAGGCAGGGGGTTGTTTTGGTCTCGTATATTTAACTTCAATTCAGAATGATAGTATTAAATTAGACAGTAGGGTAGAATCAATTTGGGTTGATATTTGTCTATCAAGTAAAGAGTACATTTGGATAGGTGCATTTTACAGACCTCCAAACCAACCACAGGAAATCGATGATAGTATGGTTCAGGAAGTAAATAAAGGTTGTAGTGCTAGAACATTAATTATGGGAGATTTCATCCTGCCTCATATAGACTGGAACCTTTTAGAAGGAAATAATAGGGAAGGTAACTGCTTCATTGAGTGCTGTAATGGTTTTTTAACGCAATTTGTAAACAAACCAACTGGGGATCAAGCAATCTTAGATTTGGTTCTATCCAGTGATTATGAGGTCATTAGGGAACTTGCAATAGGAGAGTCATTAGGAAATAGTGGCCATTTTATCATACGTTTTAAGATAAAATTAAATAGGGATCTAGTCAATAATGATCTAGTTTCCTGCTTTTCAAAGGGTGACTATAGTAAATTTAGGGAGTTGTTAATGTTAGGCTCAATAATGTGGGATAATGAATTTGAAATGAAATTAAATTAATAACCTTTATTGATAAAATAAATATTTTTACAATTTTTGTTTTTATTTTAACATAAATAATTGAGAAATTGAACTACTAATTTAATTTGGCCCTAAAGCTTTTAGGCTTTATTCGGCTTTTAAAACTAAAACAGTTATTGTTAGTAATACATAAATCATGAATAAGAATTATTAATTAGAGTATATATTAATCTTAAGTTTATTATCATCATTAATAAATACAAGTCATTATTGAATGTATGATACCAATACTATACAAAGAAATCAATATTAGGCATGAGAGATGAATAATAATAACAAGTAATGTACAGAAGAAATGAATAAGTAATAGAGTAATGTACATTTAATCCCAGATTTTTATTTGAATTCCATTATTAATCAAGATTGCAACTTGGTTTTAAACAAATTTACATTCACAATATTTTTTATATCACCATTTAAAGCATTCCATAGTTTCAGTCCAATGAAACTGGGTAATTTTTGAGATGAAGACAACTTAAATTGAGAAATAACATGCTTTGATCTACATATTTCTGGTCTGATACGAGTGGATTTCTTGATGAGTTACAAAATATTTATTTACCCATTGTAAGTTAATGATTTTGTTCTTAAACTCGTAAATAAAAATAGAATGTGCCAGTTTTATTACATCTTTGAGCTTTAGCTTTTTAGCTCTTTAAATAATGCACTTGAATGATCATGGAAATCTGCATCAAATAACCTTATTGCTCATTTTTGGATGATAAAGCTACTCTTTAAAGTATTGTTGGCGAAGTTTCCCCGAACAAGGGTGCAGTATGTTATACAGAAAAGGAAACAGTACGATACAGTTAATAAAACCTGTTTAGGGACTACATTTCTAAGTTTAAACATTATAGCAATGCTCCTTGAAATCTTTTTTCATATATAATTTATGGGATCACTCCATTGTAAATTCTTGTTTAGTATTACACCAAGAAATTTTGATTCGGTACACTCCTTTACAGGAATTTCATGAACATTTAGTTCATGAAGATACACATTTTGTTAACAAGGAAAATTCCTGAAATTTGTTTTACTATTATTTAGGAAGAGTTTATTGATGGTCAACAATTTCATTACATTGATAAATTCTGATTTAAAAATATTCTTAGCAGAATTAACATCTTTGCAAGAAAAAGACATGGTTGTATCATCCGCAAACATTATGAAGTTAAGTATTTCAGATGAGCATGGAAGGTAATTTTTTTTTATACAGGGAGGAGGGGACAAGGGCAAATGCCAGCAAAAACACCCCCTTACATAGAAGGAGGGAGCCAAAATGAAGGTTCAGGTTTTTTGAGATGCCTGGACACTGTGTTTAAAAGATTGGAGGTCACAGACAGGAGGGAAAGATGGTTTGAGGGACATTGTTCCAGAGTTGACTGGTTGAATAGATTTATTTGCCATTAAAAATGCTATTGAGATGTGTCTATGTTAAAAAAAAATTTAGATGATACATAATGTAGATGTATTCCTTTCAGAATTATTAGGAATAACAAGATTAAGAAACCTTTGTGGTGGAATAAGGAAATAGCTAAAATGATTAAAAATAAAAAAGGTCATTCAGGGAATTTAAAAGCAGTAATAGCCTTGTGGACTTGGATAATTATAAGCAGTTAAGAAATAAGCTAAATAGTTTGATTAGGAAGAGCAAAAGGCATAGTGAAATAAATCTAGCTAGAAATAGCAATAAAGATCCAAAGAAATTCTTTAGTTTTTATAAATATAATAGTAAAAGGCATGAGAGGATCGGCCCAATGGAACATGATGATAGGAATAGGATGTTTGAAAAAGATCAGTATATTGTTGAAGAGGAGGTTGTAGACACCAATCGACCAGGAAAGTACTCGGAGGGGGGGCGGACGTTAGACAGGAGATAGGGAGTGCTGGAACTTCCGTTTCTCCTGTCACTTAGCTGATTTTTTCCGTATCTCATCTACCCTGTGAATAGTCCAGCATGCTCTCAAACACACACTTCTCTCCCCATTCCTCACTACATGCACATGCATCTTACTACATAATCTTTTCAAAATTTAAAAAAAAAAAAAATGTATCAACTTCAAGAGCCTCGGAGTCCCCTGGGGAGGGGACCATAAATGTCCCCACTTCTGGCTTCCCCCTTGCCGATACCAGCAATTCGGCCTTTGAATCCTCCCAAGAGGAGGCGCCTTTGGCACTTCAGAGCCGCCGATTGGGAGGCCCTTAGGCCTATGGAATGATTGCTGCCCAGTGCCCATTCGAGATGTTCTGGACCTCTGTCTGATTCACTTTTCATAAACTTCTGCAACATTCGTGACCTTTTCTCACATTTTCAATCTGTTGAACACCACTCTCCTCCTCTAAACCTCCTCTTCTTTTTTTCACTGAAACTCAGGTGTGTGGGACGACTGACAGCAACCCCTTTTCTGTACCCTCTTACTTTCTCTATACTCAATTTCACCCCAAAGGGATGTTGTTCTCGTATTCCCGAACTCGAATCTTCCGAATTCTATACCCTCTGGCTACGGCTTACATGCCAATCTCAAACTACTGTAAATACATCTGCGTTGTTTACCTTTCTTCTAATTCTACTGCCTATCCAAAATTCTTTGACTACTTCACTTCCAAAGTGGATTACATTCTTTTCCACTCTCCCTTTGCTGAACTCTCCATTTTAGGAGATTTCAGTGTTCACCACCACCTTTGGCTTTCCTCTCATTTCGCTGACATCCCTGGTAAACTAGCTTACAACTTTTCTATCCTAAATGACCTAGTGCAGATTGTACAGCACCCTACTCGTATCCCTGATCGCCTTGGAAGTAGGCCCAACATTCTGCATTTATTTCTTACCTCTCATCATCCTTCTTACTCTGTGAAACTTTTCTCTCTATCGCTCCAATTCGGCCTTTGGATCCTCCCAAGAGGAGGCGCCCTTGGCACTTCAAAGCCGCCGATTGGGAGGCCCTTAGGCAGTACTTCCGTGATTTCCTATGGAATGATTACTGCTTCTGTGGCCGGGGCCCTTCTGGGTGTGCTGAGTGCATCACAGAGTCCTTCTCTCAGGCATAGAAGCGTACATTCCATATTCTATTCCTACTACAAATGCAAAAAAACCTTGGTTTAACTTTACTTGTTCTAATGCTATCCGCAACAGAGAGGAGGCTTTCAGAAAGTGCCGTTGCTATCCAACTCCTGACTCTCACTCAGCTTATATTTCTGCCCGGAATCGTGCAAAATCTGTTCTTCGACTCGCCAAAAATTCCTTCATCCGACCAAAATGTGAAAATCTATCCACTTCAAATTCTTCTCACTTTTTCTGGCATCTAGCTAAGAACCCCTCCAACAAATTTACTTCCTCTTCTTTTCGTCCCCTTTTTTCCATTCCGACGGCACAGTTGCCGTCTCTTCTCCTGACAAAGCTGAACTCTTCGCTCAAATGTTCGCTTACAATTCAACCCTGTACGATTCCGGTGCTGTTCCTCCATCTCCTGCCCCCTCTGACTTTATTATGTTTGAAATTAGAATCTATTCTAAAGATGTTTTTTCTCCCCTATCTGGGCTCAACTCAAGGAAGGTGTATGGTCCTGATGGTGTTCCTCCTGTTGTACTTAAGAACTGTGCTTCTGTGCTGACAAACTCTTTCGTCTTTGTCTCTCATCTGGTACTTTCCTTCCTGCTGGAAGTTCGCTTTCATTCAGCCTGTCCCAAAGAAGGGTGACCACTCTCAACCCTCCAAATAACGTCCAATTGCTTTGATTTCTTACCTTTCCAAAGTTTTTGAATCTATCCTTCATAGGAAGATTCTTAAACACTTTTCTTCTTACAGTCTTCTTTCAGATCGTATCCTTTCGGAATTTCGGTGAAACTTTTGCTATTTCGCTGGACATATCAAAAGCATTTGATAGAGTCTGGCGCAAATCTTTGATTTCCAAACTGCACTCCTTCGGTTTCTATCCTTTTATCTGTGCCTTCATCTCTAATTTCCTTTCTGGCCGATCTATAGCTGCAATTGTAGATGGCCACTGTTCTTCTCCTGAAGCTATTAACAGTGGTGTTCCTCAGTGTTCTGTCTTATCACCCACTCCTTTCCTTTTATTTATTAATGATCTTTTAATTCGCACTTCCTTTCCTATTCACTCCTATGCCGATGATTCCACTCTTCACTTCTCTACCCACTTCCCAAAGCGCTCCTCACAGCTGTCGCTTCATGATTCGTGTAAGATGGCTATGGGACACCTGATATCTGATTGGGGCAGAGAAAACCTTGTGGCTTGCAATGCCTCAAAAACTCGGTTTCTCCATCTGTCTACTCGTCATATTCTTCCACACGACTATCCCCTTACCTTCAACAACACACAATTCAATCCTTCTCTTAACATTCTTGGCGTTTCCTTTTCTCATGATCTTTTGTGGAAAGATCACATATATTCTGTTTCTAAATCATTTGGAAAATTTTAATTTCATTTAAAGTTTCCACTATGGAACTTCTTGTTTGCCTAATTATCTAATATCTTAAACTTTTTAGGGTTTGTAACTGAACAGGTAGATAATGAAAATGATGTAGATTTATTTAAACCTTTGGTTTGGTTGGTTGGTTAGCTTCCGCCCGAATTGTTCATTCTGACAAAGGTCAAGCTTTTCACTCCACCTTAGACCTACAGTTTAACGTGGAATCCGAACCACGCCCCATCAGCAGCCCAGCGTCTTAACCACTAGGCCACCTACGGTACCCATTTATCTACCAACCACTTTCTTTATTGTGTGGAAGGATGAACAGCTGGGTTTTGCTGCGCGCCGGCTGCCGTTGGGTCTCGAACTCGGGGCCGATGGATTCGTAGTCAGCGACGCTAACCACTACACCACCGAGGCGCATTTATTTGGATTTTAGTAAGGCATTTGATAAGGTTCCACATAGGAGACTTCTTTATAAATTAAAAGCTCATGGGATATCGGGGTCGGTTATAAATTGGGTAGAAAAATGATTAGAAGACAGAGAACAGAGAGTAATTCTGAATGGTTGTGAATGTCGGTGGAGGAAAGTGAAAAGTGGGGTACCACAGGGATCAGTGTTAGGTTCATTACTCTTTATTTTATATCTAAATGATATAGAGAAGGGAGTTGGGTAGTAAAGTTTCTAAATTTGCGGATGATACAAAAGTAGTTGCCCCAGTTACAAATATAGAAAATTCTTATAAACTGCAAAAAGGTCTTGATTGAGCAGTGGCCTGGGTTAGTAAATGACATACTGAATTCAGTATTAAAAAATGCAAAGTCATCCATTTTGGTAGAAATAATAGAAACTTTAGTTATGAGATGCAACGAAACTGGTTAGAGGATGTTAGACAAGAAAAACTTTTGTCATTATACTCATAATTAATAGTGATCTAAAATTTTCTAAGAAGTGCTAAGAGACTAGAAATAAGGCAAATAAAATGTTAGGTATTAAGAGAAATGTTAGTTACAAGAGTAAGGAAGTCCTCTGTAAATTATATAATTCTTACGTTAGACCTCACTTAGAATACTGCATTCAAGCCTGGTCCCCTCACTGTAGACATGATATTCATATGCTTGAAAGTGTGCAACACTGGGCAGCCAAGCTTATCCCTGGCTTAAGAAGATTGGAATACGGGGAAAAATTAAAGGAACTGGGCGTGTTTAGTTTTGAAAGATGTTGTTTGAAGGGGAGATATGATACAGATGGTCAAAATGTTCTCAGATTTGGACAATTTAGATGTAAGTAACTTTTTCTTATTAGAGTCTGATGGAATAAGAAAATTAGAAAACACTCGTAGACTGGATCTACAAAAATGCTTTTTCAGTTATAGAGTAGTAGATTTTTGGAATGACTTGCCATATGATGCGGTAAATAGTAGAAATACTAGTAGAAAAAGTTACACGCTTTCATGAATGAGTTTACAAATTATGTAAATAGTCTATATTTTTAGCTTAAGTTATGTAGGCTACTTTGGTAGCTCAGTAAATAGTTTGTTAATTAGCTGACTCAAGATTGTCATTTTGCAAAATTTTATTATAAAATATAGCTTATGACTTAGATTACCTCGATAGACCCAAGTGGCTTCATGTTTTCTGTTCTTATTACCACCCGTTTTTCAATGTATTTAATGTACCTGTATTCCTGAAATTTTCTTTTCGATGAACACCCATTACTTCTACTAAGTTTCAAAATCATTTCAAATAAAAAATGTTCGCAGTACCAAACACTTTTGCCCAAGACTGTATATAAAGATAAAACTCTGGAATGCTGTTTTTCTTTGATTCATTTTAGTAAATGTGACAGCAACTTATTCGAAAACTGAAGAGCTTTAAAACTATGATAAAAGACATCTTAAGGTCTTAATATTAAAGACTCCGTAATTTTAAAGATTTTTCGCAGGTTGAGTTGGACAACAAATCCGAATTAATGTCAACGTTGAAGAATGAATTGAAGAAACGGAGCGTTCAGATCGCTTCTCTCGAGGCCGAAGCGACGAAGAGGGAAGCAACCATTCAGTAAGTACAGGCTGACGTTGAGCGTCGAACTCCCAAGAACCGATAAAAGGCAGCGATCGAATATCGCTCCGAGTGAATCGTGTTTATAAATTAGGTTGAGTCATGTCGGGTCTGGTCATAGATGCGACATTTCAGAGCTCGCAAATCGTTAAAAAAAGGGAATTGCTGCTGTTTGGTTTGAGGTGACGTATGAGCGTCGTTGTTACACTTCCTTCGTAACGCGGCTGACTACGGGTTATTTTTCAAATTCACAAAACTTTTCTTAAATACAAGAATGGAAATAATGCCATTTCAGTATTTCGATTCTTGTTTCCATTATTGTGGCTTATATTTTGTATGGAAACAGTTTTATGAAATTATACAATCATTTTCCTAACGTATATATGAAAATATAATGATTAAAATGTTTTATTTAAATAAGCAAATATGTATTTGTTCATTACTTAAATCTTTCATCACAAATTCGTGGAGGAAGAAAATAAGGTGAGAATAGTTTTCATACGTACAAAAAGATCCTCGCCATAATACGGAGGAGTGTAGGTTGCGGTGTAAATTTGTGTATCGTTTTCTTATTGCAATAAACAAACGAGTGAATTTTAGCTAATCCTATTCCTGTCTCAAGATTCCAAGAATTAAAAGAGAATAAAGCGGAATTCATTTGGAGAATAAGGCTAAACACGGATATAAATTTTACGTTTGATCAACTTATTGTAAAATAGCTTTCGGATAGAGTAAAAACACGTGTCTCACTCCTGACTGTCTCCAACCTTGTTTCACACACACACATCTCGCGGAACAAAATGAAATCGCGTTCACGGTGCTAAACGCACTTTGATTTATTTCATTCATTAGATGCACAAGATAATGTGCACATTAAATTTTCATTGGAAATTACGGTACATATATTCATTGAAATCTGGATACAGACTGCGCGGCTGTAATTAATAATGATGTGTTGTTTCGAAGTCACGTTGCCAGTTTACATATTTTAAGGAAACGGCGCTAACATCTATGGAACCGATTTTAATCTAAAGATGAACCCTTAAAAACAGTCTCAGAAAATACTACTAATAGGAAGGGAAAAGGCAAAATGTGGGAAAATAGGAGGCAATGGGGCTCGAGCCCCCATTGCCTGGGTTTGGAGTCAACGCTCCTACCGATCACGCCACCCAGAACCCCAGAGTGATTTGTTCGAGCGAGACCAATATTACGCTGTTTGGCCATGCGCCATTCATTTCTATCATCTTTACGAACCATATAAATGCATTTTAAGCGTAACAACGTTATTTTATTGCCGTTTGCTCTCCATTTTATTGAAGTGCGGTTATTGCCCTTAAAATATATTCATGTACATATTCAATGTCTCGATGTTAAAATGAAAATGGCACCACATTTTCGTTTTGATGTTGCAGTTTGGTGAAGACCATGTTCAGTTCATCCGACAGCCAGTCGTACCTTTTCCACCTGTGAGCTAAATTAGAATATCTAGGGTTAGATTAGGTTAGGTGGGAATAAAAATAAAAAGAAAGTTATATCTGAAAAGCGTCTTGAAAACTCGTTTCATTAGACGATATTCAATCGGTATCCTTTCAAAGGAGTTCTCACTATATACGTATATAAAGTATGTAGACTTTATTTCTCTGTTTTTTATCACTTTTTGTATGGTGTGATAACGGTCTTATATTAACAGATGTTCTTCCTCTGCTTCCCACTATTTTCAGCAATTTTGAGAAATGGGTATTGAAATGGGCAAATGAAAACTATTTTCAGCATTTTTGAGAAATGGGTATTGAAATGGGCAAATGAAAAGAGAAGAATTCGTGTGGTTTCACTTTTCCTTACTGAACATCCGCTTTACAATATATTTGTTCATTTACTTTATTCTCTTATTATTTATGATAAAGAATAGCTGTACAATATTTAGTGAACTTATTTTTTCATTTTAATTCAAAAAATAAATGGAAAAAGGTAAGGTGATTGGGTGATTATTATTGGTCTTTTAAATTATTGAATCGTATTTCCTCGAAATTTCAGTTCTGACATAAACTTAACTCGTTATTTATTTTTACCTCCGCATTTGAAAGGTCATGTATACGCTGCACGTTTAAGGTAGTAAAAGAAATGGAGGTAATTACAAATTTAATACTAAATTATACATTATTAAATGACTAGAATAATTAATAGTTTAAAATTTAAAAGTATTGAGATGATTTTCCGTCTTGTTTCTTTTGTCATCTTTTACCACGATCGTCGTCATCTTTTACCACGATCGTCATCATTGACAGTCCGCAGAACCTCTTTCGTGAATTGGACACGTTTTATATTTGCGGTATAGTAATCAGCAGTAAACGATAATGTGTCGAGTTCATTACATTCTTTTAAAAGTGTTTTTAAGTTTGCAAAAAACTTTTAAGAATATTTATTTATTTGCAAAGGATTTTAGAGGTGGCTTCGTGTTTAAGGAATGTAGGTTAGTTTTATTTACTTCGAAAACGTCTTACGGGAGGTAATAGATTCATTGGTCTCGCATTGTTTGATTTTAAGACGACCACGATGAGTTTAGCAATTAATTTATGTAATTATCATTTGAAACAACATCGTAATTTTAAGGTTAACTTATAACCTGCATTTTTATCTATAATGGCATGATGTAAATATTTTACTTGTTCCTTGATAATAGCAGTTTTAAGTGGCCCCATTTTTAAATGGGTATTCAGTTGTTTAAATCATGTCGATTTATTTTTATTTGTTGAAATAATCAGTCGAATATCATCGAATGTTGGTATTTAATCAGGGTAAAATTACTGTTCACCCGATCTACTATCACAAATTATCATTAGTTTTAAGTTAATTTAACATGGAGGGATTGTATTTGAGGAGAGAGTGGTTGAACGGTAACATCATCTCGGTTGTAGAATAAGTTCTGTTCCATTACAGGCCACCGGTACGTCATATTATACATTTGACTTCGTTTTGTCACAGCCTCTTAAGTCATATTTGTTGATGACGTAACTTACCGTTATTCGTATGTCATCCATAGGATAGTTAAAAAATTAAGGTTGGTTCTCTCGTATATTTGAGTTTGGGAAAGGACCTCGTCGTCCTCCTCCTTCCTCCTTCGTCTCTTCGTTTCGTCTTTATCCTATCCATGTCCTCCCTTTCCCTCTCTTTCTCCCTCTCCGTTACTCTCCTCGTCCTTAGGAGCGCCCTCCTTCCTGTAGGGGCTTCGTTCCATTGTTTTTTCTTTCTGGTGACTGATCGGCTCATGGTGATTGTGTGAATGGTCGTCTCCGTCTGCGTCTGCGTCTCGATCTGAATTGGAGGGGCGTTTTCTTTGGGCGTTTCCTTGACATTATCTGAAGTAGCGTTCTTCAAAATTGTGGTAAGCACGTCTTTCAGAATCTCCTCTTGCATCGTCTGCGTCATCGGGGATATCTTTCTGTGGATGGGTGTTGAAATGTTGGGCACACGTTCCTCCTGGAGAGGAAGGGTGAGGCCTCGATGCACCCTTTCTACCTGGATGATATTACCCCCAATGGAGGGTCCCAGGGGCCCCGCTACCGGAACCAGTTTGTTCCTACGGACACCTGCCTTGATACACCTCCCATTGGCCCAAGGGATGAAACCTCTGCGGAAGTCGCAACGACACCGTAGGAGGCCCTTCTTTTTCTCGTACGACAACACCTTTCGCTTGGGGCAGGGACCCTGCTCCCCTAACTCATAGCAGATTCCGTGTTGGGCCCAGTATCCTATTAAGTGGGGGTCGCAGTGACACGAGCCCCTCACCGACGTGGCTCTTTCAAAAACCCAGAGTTTCCCCCTGGAACATGGACCTCTCCTTCCCACGGGGTAACACTTTGCCGAAGAAGGGTCAAAGAGTTCCCCCGACAAACAGGAGCTCTTGTCGCAGGTCCCCACCAGTTCCTTGTGTGTGTGAGGGCGTAAGAATTCCCCAGGGAGACAAGGACCGCGGGTAAAGGACCGGTAACATGTTCCCGTAGGTAGCCACTCTACGAACCCCGGGAGACACGAGCACCTCGCTTCATTCATGGTCGAATCATAGAGGAACACTTGTCCCTGACGACAGGGTCCCGTCGTGTCGAGCTCGTAGCATCTGCCTGTCTGGTGATGATAATTGGAGAGGAGGCGAGGGCCACAAACGCACTCCGTAACGGCGTTCGTCAGGTTGTAAATGAAGAGGTGGCCTTCGACGCACGGCCCTTTAGTGAAGAGCTCGTGACACGAATTTCCATGGTTCCAGTAGTTGGTTGACATCAGTTCGGGTTGGCAACCGCATTCAGTCGAGCCTGAAATGAAGTACAAAAGGTAACCACTTCAAAGTCACTCGAGTTTATGTTTATAAATAAGAAGAAAGACTAAAGAAAGAAGACATTCCTTTTCGTGTACGGTGTTGGAAGGGAAATTTAGGGTTATAATTTGCTTCATGGTTTTGTGGAGTTAACAAAATATATTCGATTTGTAATGAATGATAGATTCACTTTTCTTTGAGAATGACTCGTCGTGCAAATCGTGCATACAAAAAGAAAGCTTAAAAATGCAGACCTGAAGAAGTATTTATTTAAAATTAGGGGGCGTTAGACTGGTAAAATTAGTGGTTTTTTGATTGTTTAAAGGTTACCATAATTTGTTTCAGTGTTTGTGTTTTTAATAATCAGAATTAATGGACAATAATTGTCCAGTGAGCTTCACCTGTTTCTGGGTGAACATAGAGAAGGTTTCCATCGAGGCAAGGCCCTCTTGAAAGGTGAAGAAAGCATTTTCCTAAAGGAGGCCAAAACAGGTGCCCAGGGGAACACTCGTTATATTTTAAACATTCTCCTTGGGATGTCGTGGAATCATCATCATCATCTTCAGGTGGTTCCTTAAGGGCAAAGTACTCTCTGCGGAGGGCAAATTTGTAAGAGACGAGAACATTCGGGCATTTTAGAAGCACCTCACACGAAGTGGGAAAAATTTGAAATATTTTTGAGAGTTAATTCCAAGATTTTTAAAACAAGTAATCAGTCGAGTAAAAATATGTTGTGGGAGGGAAGTGCTAGTGCCTGGTTCATATTACGTTAAAACGAAAGGGTGTCCGAGTTTTCAGGATTATAATTCTCAGAATGTTGCCGTAATTTCTTATTTGAGGTTGGAAACTAGGACAGCATTGCTCGCAGCTTTATGAGGATTGTCATCATTGGAATGTCGTACATCGAGAAAAGGAAGCCCAGAAAACCCTCAAGTTTAATCATGGGGATAAATCCGCTAGGAAATTATATTTGCCACGAACACACTCGTACGCGAGTTTTTCCTTTCGCTCACAACGGAATAAATTCCCGACAACTTTGCTCGTGCAATGTGGCTGAGATTGATGTAGTGAGAATGAGGAAAGTAAAGTCGATTCCGTACGGCCATTCTGACTTATTCCTGTCTCATCTAAATAAATCACTGAATACACGAGACTGATTGTGGACGACAGTCAATCATGGAGATTTGTAACCCGTCTACTTCTTAACGCTATTATTGTATGGATACACGGAGGATTGGTTGTACTAAATGCTAAAATAGTAAATACAGTACCATGTTAAGAAAGATCTTTATAAAGGGTATAACTGTCACTAGTTCAGTATTACGGAACTTCTAGCACTGTTTAACAGTTAGGACGCGCAGTTCTAAATTTCATTGGTCATTTTATTCTCCGATTCGTTCTATGATTTTATTATTGGATTGGAAATGGGCTCGATTGATGTACGGCCTCAGTAACAAAATTCTTAGCAATTAAGTTTTTGAAACAAGATTCAGTTGCTGAAATGTTTGGAAAACTGAATGAGCAAACGGTGAATTGGTGAAATGAAACTGAATAACGATTGTTGAGACCATTTATAAATTAGAGAGAAAGGAAAGGTATAGTTTTTATACTCACCCGCGCCCACAAGGCCCTTTGGAGAAAGTTACGTGGCACATCCGTGACTCGGGGTGCCACGAAGTTCCTCTAGAACATCTACAGGAAGCTCTGCCTTTGTCTTCATCGAAGTATAGCTCCCGCGTTTCTCGACATGGCCCCTGTAATGAGGGATTTTTTTTTACGAGGTTACGAGAATCGCGCACGATTTAGAATTTCTCCCTTCGGTATGCCGGTGATATTTTCCCCAGCGTTAATGTGAATGTACTTTCCACTGACTCCGCTATCGTCTCAGCGCGAGATTCTTCGCGATTTCGATTAATAAGAAACTTCGATTAATGAGAAATTCAAATACACGAAAGGTAAACGGAAAACGAGATTGTCGCCGTCACAAAACATTTTTATCGAGGAAGTAATGTATGAAAAGTACGCGTTTAACACCTACATTTTTTTCTTTCTTTTGCCTTTTGTGAAGAAAATTTTTTTCGCGTGATCGGCTTTCGTAATCTGTTAAAAAATTCATTCTAAAAATCTCGTTCAAGCGCTCGATGTTCGCCGCTTCATCAAACATTTTTTACCGCCGCCCGAGTAAGCCTAAAAAGCTCGTGAATGAAGCGTCACAACGACAAATGTTATTCTTGGTTTACCCCCCCCCCCCCTTAATGAAGTACGCGCCTCGTATTTCCTGATTGTCTCTTTGTACGAATGCAAATTGAATGCCACTGGAAATTATTTAGTAATTTCAGAGGAGAATTCAGGAAATACTTTGGGAAAATGAAAAACCACCTCACACTCGAGACAATTGACGAACACACCCCATCATTAAATCAAGGGCATCGAGGCTTTTTTGTGGTATCGTTATCTCGTGGGACTGGACGAGTTTTGGGGGGAGAAGGGGGCGGTTGAAAACCTCAAAAAGGAATTTCACTATTTCGAAACTTTATATTTCTATTATTACTATCAGTATTTAGTTGAGTAATAACGACTCTTAAATGTTTAAATCAGGAAGAGAGGAAAGGTGTAGTTTATATATATATATATATATATATATATATATATATATATATAATATATATATATATATATATATATATATAATATATAATATATATACTGTATATATATAATATATATATATAACCTTTGGTTTGCTAACGCCCGAATTGTTCATTCTGACGAAGGTCAAGCTTTTCACTCCATCTTAGACCTACAGTTTAACGTGGAATCCGAACCCCACCCCACCAGCAGCCCAGCGTCTTAACCACTAGGCCACCCATTTATCTACCAACCACTTTATTGTGTGGAAGGACGAACAGCTGGGTTTTGCTGCGCGCCGGCTGCCGTCACTGAGTTTTGATCCCGGGGCCGATGAATTCGTAGTCAGCGACGCTAACCATTACACCACCGAGGCGCCCATTTATTTATTTATTTATTTATTTATTTCAAGTATAACGATTGCATTTTTCCCTTAAAGATATTTCGTAACGTGGATGCTGTTTTTCCTCCTAATTTAAGTCGAATGTCCTTTGTCCTTTCACGTAAACACGTCCTGTGAATATGTAATAAATTTCAAAGTTGAAATCACATTGTTTTTATATTTAATATTAGTTTGGTTTATATACGACCGTGTATATATATATATATATATATATATATATATATATATGATACACACAGACCGTGCATGGAACAAGGAACTCTCCTAGGAAAATTAAATTCACTATAGTCCGAATAAGTAATGGTAAATGACAAATACTATAGTTTTTTCCTTTTCATGATGCTAGCCCGACGTGGGCAACAGGTCACTCTTTCGAGTGACCCGTTGTCCACGTCGAGCGCGCGCGCGCGCGCACACACACACACACACACACACACACACACACACACACACACACACACTAGGCTTACAAATAATCTTTCCGATTTTAAACATTTATTATGAAAAAACTAACAAAGCTACAGCGAAAAGCAACATATACAAATAAAGAATATTTCAGGGAATTTTTACTTGTAATATTGAATACGTCAGAGACAGCACTAAAGTTAACGTATTTTGTGCTCTTACCGCTGAGAAAGTGTACGGTCCATTCTTCTTTGCTGAAAAAACAATTAACGGTATCATTTACCACAATATACTACAGCTGTGGCTTTTGCCCCAGCTGCTAGAGGACAAAGCTAATGTGTGGTTTCAGCAGGATAGTGCGACACCCCATTTCCACAATGAGGTTACAACCAATGTTCCCTCTAATTTTTTTCATCCCTGCTCGGAATCAAGCTTACCATGCGCGCTAGTATCAATGCAGTGTGCGGATCTACCACAATTACCAGATACGTTATATATATATTTAATGAGTCACCAGAGTTATGACCCTGATTCAGTAACAGGCATGCTTGATGATGTGGCAGACACAGATTGTCCTTGTTCACGAACTTTTTCTCTTCTGTCGTTTGCATTCTTCCAGTGTTTATAAACTGTGTCCAGATTCACTTCTCCACCACTTGACAAGTGAAATTTTATCCTCATTAGCATATCAAGTGATCTTTCAATCTGTTTCGACATTTAGTTTTGATATTATTCATAAGCCTGAAGCCTCACTCACAATCAGCACTAGAAACTTGAAAGGTTGCACACATATATCTATCAGTTGAGAAACTACACTGAACTGTTCTGCATTCTGTAAACTGAAGTTCACCATTTCCTGGAAATTTGTAATTAACTTTTCTACACTTTTCTCCGCAATTATATATTTGAAATCATTGTACTGATTTACAGTGAATTCTCTCTCATCCATAGTGGTTTGAGTTGTTGTTGTTGTTTAGCCGATCAGCCCACCCTGATCGAGCAAGCCGGCGGCACGCAGGTAACCGATCGCTCTCCGGAGTGGACCAGAGGTTCAGCGCACTAGTGATGTGTTGTGTTCGTTGTTGTGCTAGAGCGGTACAGTCTGTCATAATGTGTTCAGTTGTTTGTGGTGTGTCCTGGCACAGGTGGCAGGTGTCGTCTGTGGAGTTGTCTGTGTTTCCGAACTGTAGATCTACAGAAGGACTGTACAGAAGGATTGTATCATATAAATGGTCCTCAATAGTGTCTCTATTTCCTTCATTATTGGTACTGTCTTCCTGGTTTCAGTTAATCTTAAGTCTTCTCGATTGGCTTCACAGTGTTGTTTTGTTAAATGTGGAATGCATTTCTTAAGCTGTGTGGCAACACCATTGTTTTTTCCTAACATAACAGAGGCACCGTCTGAAGAAATGAACATCCATTTTCGTCAGGTCCAGTTCATTCTGAGAGTACAAATCCTTGATCGCAGCTTGGAATAGCTTGTGCATTGCAAGTATGTAATTTCATAATTCCACCAAAAACTGTTTTATGCACAGCAGATACAGTAACTCTAAATTTAAAATAAGGCGTCGACCGGTGGTTGGTAGCTACCGATACCGATAGTTTTTGTTTCTAAGAATAAAAAAAAACGGGCGTTCTCCAAATAGAAACTTCCCGGCTGCTCGAGAAGTTACGTGTGTATTAGCGATTTATCCCGACGTTTCTAGAAATGTCCATGACTCATTACCGCTCTATATAAAGCGAGCCTGTAACCATCGAGGCGTCATTTCCTCAGTTCGCAAGTTGTGACTCGGTACAACAGTGTAATAATTTTTTTGTAAATTTATTAACTACTGGTATAAATTTATTCGCTTTTGCTTTAGTGAGAGTGACAATGCCAAGCATTGTGTGGAAATTCTTCACTGCTTCAAGCACTAATGTAAAACAGGCGACCTGCAATTTGTGCGGTGTCTCTGTCTCTCGTGGAGGAACAAGCGCAAATACCTTCTCTACATCCAACCTGAGGAGTCACCTTATCAACAAGCACAAGAATGAGTTTGATGAAGCCAATAAGAGTCAATGTACAACTTCTGCTACTAATTCTGGCGAGTAGATTCATGAAAATCTGTAAAGTGATTCTTCAAACATTCTCCGCAAGCGACGCAGCGCCTACATCAAATTCAAAGAAGACTTAACTTGCCTCAACTGAAGCTGATTCAAGATGTGCCAACCAGATGGAATTACACGCTGTAAATGTTGCAGCGACTCCTTTCCCAAAAGCAAGCTATCATTGAATATGACGTCGAGTGGCCCCTGGAAAATACGTTGACTTCAACGCAATGGAAGCTTATGGTCAAGCTTATTGACGTGCTTGCTGTCTTCAAAACTGCAACCTCAAAATCAGTGAGGAAAACTCGCTTTTATCAGCAGTTTTACCTACAGTCAAATCTCTGTCAAAAGGAATCTCTGCAGCGTGCTTAGTGAATGATGCTGGTGTCAAGATTCTGAAGAGCCAGCTGGGCGATTCTCTCGAACAGAGATTTCGAGAGCATAATTCAAATGAGAAACTGCTTCTAGCCACAGCAGTTGATCCTCGATCAAAGGAGTTGGGCTGATAGACGACGACATGCGAGAAAAGGCCAAGGAATTGTTGAGACAGATACGCAGTCACATGGAGGAGGCCTAACGAAAGCGTATTGGAAGTGCAAATGCCGTGAAACGCCGCCGAAGTGGTCCGGTTTCTCCGTCCAAGAAAATCGCTCTTTGGGAAAACCTTTCCGATTCAGAAGGTAGCGATCTCGATGATCACGTTCGTCCTATTCTAGTTGAAGAACCCCAAACGAGGGATACGGACACGAGGTTCACTGTCCCAGACGCACGAGTGGAAGCAGCCCTGGATGCCTATTGGTCGAACCTCGGATCGCTGGGGATAGAGATCCATTCATTTTCTGGCGAGAACATTCTACTGAATTCCCGGAGATTGCCAAAGTTGCTGAGAAGTGCATGAGCTGCTCCTCTGGATCAGTTGACTTTGAACGGCTTTTCTCAACGGCTGGAGATGTTATCACTGCGAAACGAGCCAACATCACCCCAATCAACGCTGAGGAACAAATCATCCTCTCCAAAAATCTGAAGTTCCTCAATTTTGATTATTGAGTGAACTATTATATTGAGTAACACTTTTTGAATTACATATTGTTTCCATTACATGACATTTATTTTGTGAATTCAATTTCTTCAAATATATGTTTTGAATTACAGTACATGTGTCGAATTAACATTCTTTGAATCCTATTTTGATATTTTGGACAGATATCGGTATCGGTATTGGTACCGATACTTTGGGAATACTATCGGCCGGCCCCTACTTAAAATAAATTATAAGCATCTTGTTAGAAATATCCGTGCTTTCATCAATAATAAGTGTGTGATAGGATCACAAGCAAATCTCTGACATGATTTTTTTTTATGGAGAACACTGTTAATAAATTCCAAAAACTCAAAAGCATATTTTTTGCTTCTCCACCTCTCTGGCAGTTTGAGATACTTTGCCATGTGATTGTGTATACCAGTGGTCGGCGAACAGGGGTAAATTACCCTAAATGGGGGTACATTTAAAACTTTTGGGGGTAATGCGTGCGGTATGAGAGACACCATATGCAACAATTTTAAGAGCAATTGGCTTGTTTTTGTTTACTTTGAAGTCTGGGGGTAATTTCATTTTACTCAAATAGATTTTTGGGTAATACCCAAAAAAGTTCCCCGACCCATGGTGTATACTGTATGTTGTACAGAGTTCATAGACCAACTCATTTGTACAGCATGTAAAACATTATCTATGAGAATTTTCACCTCATTTGGCGTTGATCTTTGTTTTTCGATCCATCCTAGTCTCTTCTGTCGATCATCCTTGGTTTCTAATAGAATGTTTCGCAAACCAAATCCTTGTGCAGAAGACTTTCTGGTCCTAAGTACATGTTATGATGTCAACAACATATGATGCATATTTGAAACAATTAACTAGCATTTCAATTTTTTTTTTATTTTTATCATTTTTAAGAATGAGGTGTTAATATACTGTACATTTGCAGTTGCACATAAAATACCTAAGTACAGTGATAATTTCTTATATGGGGAGGTTGCTAATACTGTAGTCCTAGTCCCAGTTTGACGAATTATTACCATGTGACTTAGAATTAATATGCCATTGATATTAAGCAAATATGTGATTTGTTTATCCTTTCTGAACATATGCAATTACAATTTAATGCTGAAAACACCCCATCAACCTGAATAAAATAAAAATGTATTGTGTCCTATATTTCTTAATTTCTGAGCTAGTCAATCTGAATGAACCTGTCTCTCTTCAGGCAGCAGAACTGCTGCAAGAGTTTCGTGGTTTTTCTAGCACAAATGTGACAGTGGGACTTTTGCAACATTAGAAATACAATATTCAAGTGCGCGGCACCTGAAAAGTTACTGCCTGGCCGCGCAGGCGCGCAGCTTAGAGGGAACACTGGTTACAACATTCCTGAATGAGCAATTGCCTGATTGTTGGATCGGGCGTGTGGGGTCCATTTCCTGGCCGGCTCGTTCGCCCGATCTAACCCCCCCCCACGACTTCTTCCTCTGGTGCTATGTCAAAAATTAAGTTTTTGTTCCATCAATGGGAACAACTTTGGATGAAGGAAAGGATACGTGAGGCTGTTAAAAAAAGTTCAGTATGACATGCTACAAAATGTATGGAGGGAAACAGAATGCCGCTTTGATGTCTGCAGAGCCACAAAAAGAGCCTATATTGAACTTTAATAGCTTGTAAATAAAACTTTTTGAGTTCTTTTTTTGTATGTTTTGCTTTTCGCTGTAGCTTTGTTAGTTTTGTTAGTAGTTCATAATAAATGTTTAAAATCGGGAAGATCATTTGTAATCACCCGGTATATATAACTTTTGGTTAGCTTCCCTCCCGAATTGTTCATTCTGACGAAGGTCAAGCTTTTCACTCCACCTTAGACCTACAGTTTAACGTGGAATCCGAACCACGCCCCACCAGCGGCCCAGCGTCTTAACCACTAGGCCACCCAGGGTACCCATTTATCTACCAACCACTTTATTTATTGTGTGGAAGGAAGAACAGCTGCGTTTTGCTGCGCATCGGCTGCCGTCATCGGGTCTCGAGCCCGGGACCGATGGATTCGTAGTCAGCGACGCTAACCATTACACCACGGAGGCGCATATATATACGAGTGTCCCAAAACAACGTATACATTTTTAAAAAATTTATAACAGGAGAACCCACTAACAGATTCAGATGATTTTTATTTCTTTTTATAGCCTATAGCCTAAGGAGATACAAAAGCGAAATTGTTAACAGCCTTGGCTAGCCTAAGGAGATACAAAATCGAAATTAGTAATAGCCTTGCCTGCCTACAGTAAACATGGAAAATGGAAGTGTGCGCTTATCATTTGAGCAACGAAAATGGATACTAAAGTCGTATTTTAAAGTTGAGAAGATATCAAAAGTTCAACAACAGTGGAGAGACAATTTTGGAACTAATCCTCCAACTCGACTTACCATTTCACGTATCTGTGAGAAATTTGAAGTATACGGTACTGTGCATGATGTGTACAAGCAAGCGACTGGGCGTCCAAAGACATCAACAGATGCTAACACTTCTGATGAAGTGCTACAGGTATTCAACCGATCACCAAGAAAATCTGTGAGACAATGTGCTCGTGAAACAGGGAAAAGTAAGTGTCCACAGAATTCTGAAGAATGCTAAATGGAAATCTTACATCCCGAGATTATTACATGCCTTGAATGAGGATGATCCGGATCGCAGAATCCAGTTTTGCGAATGGTTTCGAGTAAAAAACACAGAAGATGGCCAATTTGTGGACAAAATTGTGTGGTCTGATAAGGCTACATTTAAGTTGAATAGTATAATTAATCGTCATAATCGCACATACTGGTCACAATAAAATCCACACATTTATGTGGAACGACATGTAAATTTACCGGGTATAACTGTCTGGTGTGGTTTTTCTTCCAAAGGTTTGGTTGGTCCATTCTTTTTCGATGGTACAGTTACCGGTCACAGCTACCTCAACATGCTTCGGGGAAAAGGTTTTCCTGCAATTCGACAGTTATACGGAGATGAGGACATTTACTTTCAACAAGATGGAGCACCTCCTCATTACCATCAGGATGTCAGGAACTACCTTGATGAAACATTTCATTATCGGTGGATCGGACGACGAGGTAGTATCGAGTATCCACCACGTTCACCAGATTTGAACCTACTTGACTTTTTTTATGGGGTCATTTGAAAAATGAAGTATACAGTAGAAGACCTACATCACTTGAACAACTAAAGAGCACAGTTGAAGAAGCGTGTAGAAATATCCCTACAAACATTTTTGTTGAAGTCTGCCAATCAGTGAATCAAAGAGCGCAGTGGTGCATTGATGTCAATGGTCGACATTTCGAACACTTACGTGTTTAAAACAAATTAAACTATCTATTATTTCGATGTTGTATATTTTACCTATAAAAAGAAATAAAAATCATCTGAATCCGTTTGTGGGTTCGCCTGTTATAAGTTTTTTAAAAATGTATACGTTGTTTTGGGACACTGTATATATATGAATAAAGATTTTTTTTTTTAAGTTCGGGAAGAACCGATTCGCCTCTATTTAAAAGGGCATATCTCGGCGGAAAAACAAAGAAAAAGTGAGAGGAAAGACAGAGGAAAAAGAAAGGGTGGAGGGGACAGTCGAAGTGGAAAAAGACCAAGGATGACAAGGACTGCAGGGTCGAGCCCCATCATCCTTGGGTGCTAGGGCCGGGAGGGCGCACGTGAAACCTCCAGGAACAAGCACGTACAAACTAGCACAAAGAGCACTCAAGAGCACGAGCTTAGACCCCCCTTGCGGGGATATGAATAAAGATATTGATGCAGTTATTAATGAGAGTATTGTATCATGTTTCGCGGATGACAAAGATATGCGACGAAATATCAAACGAAGGTGACATAAAAAAATATAAAATAGCATTGAAACATTATTCAAGTGGGCAGAAGACAACACTGAAGTTCAACGAAGAAAAGTTCCAACTTCTAAGATATGGTAACAAAAAGGTACTACAGAATAAAAGGAACAAAACTCCGCAAGCCAAACAGATAACACCAAACCCACAAGTCAGTGATCTTGAAGTAATAATGTCTCCGCAGACTTCAGAGGGCACTATAATATTAAAATTACAACGGCTAGAAAAATAATGGTAATCATCTGGAGGAGCTTCCGCGGCAGAAAAGCAAACATCATGCTCAAATTATGGAAGAGTCTAGTCCTACCAATAATTGAGTATTGCTCAAGCTCATACAATAATATACATATGAAAAATGTTTGAGGGTTTTGTCCATAACATTAGAAACGAAATAGAAATACTGTACAGTGTACACTGGAATGAGAGAAGAGGCAAACTTTGTACGGGGCACCATGAAAACGAGGATGGAAAAATAACCTTAGAATACGAGGCCCAGCACACCATCCTGAATAATTTCAAGAACCAGCTGGACAGGTTCTTGCGCAAAGTTCCTGACCAGCCATGCGTGGCTGACTACGAGGACAGGAGGAGATCGGAAAGTAATTCCCTCCTCCACCAAATCTCGTAGATGAAGCGGGATGCTGCAGAGGGGTTGACCTCAGGTCGATCCTGAACCGTTGTTCAAACCCTCATAAAGTGTATATACACACAGGGTGTTATCAAATTGTTTCATAAAGTAGTATACATATTCAGGACGACAACGTGAATAAAAAAGTTCCAATGAACATAAATCTGCAATTGCTTCGTTTCCGAGATACTTTGCTTTTTTTGCCGAGGAAGATCTAATTAAAATGAAAGGCATTAAAGTTTATCAAAGTTCATTTACAGAAAGTGCTCAAAATGGTTTCCCTGCATCAGAGTACATGCTTCAACGCGTCGTTGAAATTTTGCCGCATACGTTCGAAAACACCGACATGGTTGCGTATTGTTTCTGAACAATCTTGAACACGTTGCCACAATTCATCTATATTATTAACTTCTCTCGCATAAACAAGATATTTTAAATAATCCCACAAGAAAAAGTCAATTGCATTTAGGTCCGGAGACCTGGGTGGCCAAGCGGCGGGACCATGCCGCCAATGTATGTACTCTGATGCAGGGAAACCATTTTTAGCACTTGCTCTAAATAAACTTTGCTAAATTTTAATGACTCATTTGAATTGGATCGTCCTTGGCAAAAAAGCAATGTATCTCGGAAACGAAGCGATTGCGGATTTATGTTCATAAGAACTTTTTTGTTCAAAGTGACGTCGTGAATATGTATACTAATTTATGAAACATAATTTGATAGCACCCTCTGTGTGTGTGTGTGTGTGTGTGAATATATATATATATATATATATATATACAGGGCCGGATCTAGAAGTTGCGAGGCCCTAGGCAGATCTAGAAATTGCGAGGCCCTAGGCCTATATATATGAAAATATGGACTTAATTATCGGTACTATACCAGCAATATTAGAATCCCGCATAGACAGAACTATGCCAGCACTTAAAAATTAAACCAAACCAAAATAATCACGCATGGAAATTGTATAAGAAATATAAATAAACCATACAAATAAGTATAAATTATAATATGAATCAAGATTTGTATCGAAAATATAAGACAATGATTTCTAAGATTTATATAATATTATAGGTAATGACTTTCCATAGTATACAAACGTTTTTCATATGTGATGTATAAGAGATGTTGACATTTCATTTTTTATAATAGTGAGCGATCGACTTATCAGGCTAAATATTAATGCTTTAATATTTGGTTCAGATGCTCCTTGAATATTACAGCAATGCTTTTCTACTTTTCTTCGAGCTAAACTCTTCAATTAATTGAGAATAATCTAATGAATTTGTTATATCGTTTTCTATTGATAACATAGCTAATGATTGCAATCTCGCTTGAGACATGGTGGAACGCAAATATGTTTTAATAAGTTTGAGACGCAAGAAACTTCTTTCAGCCGAAGCAACAGTAACTGGGATGGTTAACACTATTCGAAGTGCAACATAAACATGAGGATAAATCTCACTTAGTTGTTTTTGCACTATATAAACAAGGGCATTTCCGAGATCTGTTTTCTCAGGTATAAACCTGCAAAGTACTTTAAGTTCTTCATAGAGTTCTAAATCATTAATATGACTTGAACAGAACGCGCAAAACGGCTTGAGCGAGGCCCCCTTTGGCGCGAGGCCCTAGGCGATCGCCTAGTTCGCCTATAGCTAAATCCGGGCCTGTATACATATATATATATATATATATATATATATATATATAGGGTGTCCCATAAGTCCGGCGGCATCATAGGAGAAATTCATATTTTTCTATTTCTACAAACCATAATTCATATTTTTCTCTTTCTACAGGCCATAATGTCTGTGAGCAAGGAAGAACGAATCCAGATAATTCTACTCATAGGAAATCGGAGTCAAAGAGAGGCCGCTGCTGAATTTAACAGACTGCATCCAGACCGACCGCGAGCCAATAACACAGAGTTGTGTTAACAGACTTGTTGCAAAGTTTAAGGAAACAGGATCCATAGAAGATAAACCACGCAATGGACCTTCAAGGAGGTCCACTGACGATGATACAGCGACTGCTATCCTGGCTCATTTTAACAGAAGTCCCAATAAGTCTCTTCGGCGATTGTCCACCGAGACAGGAGTGTCGAAAAGTAGCATCCATCGCATTCTTCAGGCTCACAAATGGCATCCATATAAACTTCAGATCCTACAGAAATTAAGCGAAGATGATCCCGACCGGCGGATGGAATTTTGTGAATGGGCTACGGAACAATATGCTCGGGATGCCAGTTTCCCGTCCACCATTCTGTTCAGTGACGAGGCTGTTTTTTATGGAAATGGTAAGGTAAATCGACAGAACACCCGCTACTGGTCTCAAAACAACCTTCACTGGTATACCTCTTCAAAGGAACAAGGTACATCTCGGGTGATGGTATGGTGTGGCATTTGGAAGGATCGCATCATAGGCCCCCTCTTTTTCGATGAACATGTCACTGGAGGCACCTACCTACGTATGCTCATGGAAGAAGAATTTCCCAGTGTCTTGAACGAAGAAGGAAATTTCCCAACATGGTTCCAGCAAGACGGCGCTCCTGCACATTACAGCACCAAAGTAAGGGAATACATGTACCAACAATTCCCTGGTCATTGGATAGGACGTCGAGGGCCTGTGGAATGGCCAGCTAGAAGCCCGGATCTCACGCCACTAGATTTTTATCTCTGGGGCCACTTGAAAGCGCTGGTATACGCAGAGAAAATTAGGAGTGTTGAACATTTGCGGCAGCGCATTATTGGGGCATGTAACACAATTACTCCTGACATCATTCACCGTGTGCTTGCTGACTGGGTATCACGTCTGAATTTGTGTATTGAAAACAGTGGTAGACATATTGAGCACGTTCTGTAAATAAAAGCTTTTGTTTTGCCTTTTTTTATTATTTTTCCTATAATGCCGGACTTATGGGACACCCTATATATATATATATATATATACACTGGGTGTCCCAGAATTAACTATCTATTTCAATGAAATCGGACAAATTTTTTAAAAACACACCTTTATTTATGTTTATCATGTTTAATATGTGTTAAAAATGTATAAATTTCTAAATTTTTGTCATAATTTTATTTTCATAATTTTTTCATTATCTGGTCCAATGAAAGACCGTCTGAAGTCATAGAATGGCAAAGAGAGACTCCAAAAGTTAACGTGTGGCTTGGAATGACCAAATCCAAAATTTATGGCCCATTCTTCTTTGCGGAAGCAACTGTAACAGGTACCGTCTACCTTGATATGCTTCAGCAGTTTCTCGAACCACAGCTTCTTGATGATGGCATTCTTGATAATGTTGTGTTTCAACAAGAAGCATTGATCTTTTGGCGATAAACCTTTGTTTTTATGAAACCCCATGCAAAGAAATCCAGGGGTGTCAAATCCGGAGAACGCGGAGGCCAAGGTCGAGGTCCTCCACGTCCAATCCACCGATTCGGAAGGCGTCTGTTGAGGTATTCTCGAACAATTAGAGCATAATGACATGGTGCTCCATCTTGTTGAAACACAACATTATCAAGAATGCCATCATCAAGAAGCTGTGGTTCGAGAAACTGCTGAAGCATATAAAGGTAGACGGTACCTGTTACAGTTGCTTCCGCAAAGAAGAATGGGCCATAAATTCTGGATTTGGTCATTCCAAGCCACACGTTAACTTTTGGAGAGTCTCTTTGCCATTCTATGACTTCAGACGGTCTTTCATTGGACCAGATAATGAAAAAATTATGAAAATAAAATTATGAAAAAAATTTAGAAATTTATACATTTTTAACACATATTAAACATGATAAACATAAATAAAAGTGTGTTTTTAAAAAATTTGTCCGATTTCATCGAAATAGATAGTTAATTCTGGGACACCCTGTATAATAAACAGGAACACCAGAGAAAATACAAACATTCTTCAAGGTTTAATAGTACCAACGTTTCGGAATGCACTAATTCCATCTTCAGGGCTAAAACAATAAAATGCCAAATCACATACAAAATACAATTTGCTTAATAACAATTTAAAATAACTTAAAAAATTATAAAAAGTAGCTAATTAGTTTTAATGTTTTACATTTAATTAGCTACTTTTTATAATTTTTTAAATTTATTTTAAATTGTTATTAAGCAAATTGTATTTTGTATGTGATTTGGCATTTTATTGTTTTAGCCCTGAAGATGGAATTAGTGCATTCCGAAACGTTGGTACTATTAAACCTTGAAGGATGTTTGTATTTTATCTGGTGTTCCTGTTTATTATTAACTGCGTTTTCCGCGCCACCAATCAATAGCCGATATATATATATATATATATATATATATATATATATATATATATATATATATATAGATCATAGGGTAACAAAACAAGCGATACCGAAAGAAAACGAACTTGAAATGCACAAGGGGCAACGAAAAACAAAGAACATAAATATTGTCCTGGCTAATATTCAAGGAATAAGACCAAACCAATCATTCAACAAAGTTTCGTACCTGAAAGGATTTATGGACAAAACAAGGGCGGACATTGCATACCTCACAGAAACTCATCTTAAGGGATTGCCAAGGAAATTGTGAAAAATGCGAACATTGTATTGATAAGAAAGAGATAAATATAGAGGGCTTCAACTTACTAAGAGCGGATA
Organism: Bathynomus jamesi; assembly: GCA_023014485.1. Taxonomy (NCBI): domain Eukaryota; kingdom Metazoa; phylum Arthropoda; class Malacostraca; order Isopoda; family Cirolanidae; genus Bathynomus; species Bathynomus jamesi. The sequence goes on along the minus strand of JAJOZX010001031.1, from coordinate 711,129 downwards.
GAACAATGAGACGTAAAGGTGGCTGTGCTATATATGTACATGAAGGTATATGACAGAGACGATAATAAGTAAATCAAACAGCTTTGTGGAAGTCCTAGCAGTGAAAATAGAAAAACTAAACGTGATACTGATAGTCATCTATAAACCTCCAAACACACAAACCGGAAAATTCTCGGAGGCCATTGATGATATCACAAAGCTAATGAAGGCCATAAACCCTCCATCCCCCAATATAATGATCTGCGGAGACTTTAACTTCCCATTTATAAAATACAAAAAGGTGGATAGGAATACACACACACACACACAACACACACACACACACACCAGGTCAAGGGGGGCACAAGAGAAGATCAGCAGCAAGCAAAAATGTTGATGGCTCTCACAAATGAGTTTATGCTGACACAGGTGATAACAGAAAATACCAGAAAAAATAACTGCCTAGATCTGGTATTCACAAATAACACGAACTTGATTGCTGATATAAAAATAACCCCAACCATTATCTCAGACCACAACTTAATCGAGATATCAACAAATATGACAACATTAAAAAACAATACACATATTGAGGAAAGAAGCAAATTTGGGGCGTTTAACTTAAGCTCCAAGACTATAAATTGGGAAGCAATCAGATCGCACATGGCCCAAGTAGAGTGGAGAACAGTTTTAGAGAATAAAACAACTGAAGAAATGCTAACAACCTTGGAAGAAAAAACACCGAGAATTTTAGAAAAATATGCTCCGAAATCACAGTCAAAAGGAAAGAGTAGCTGGCTAGAGAGGCAAAAGAGAAGACTATTCCGTAAAAGAGAGAGAGTGGAGGCGAAGTTAGGCCACTGCGGAGATAATGCCAGGAAAGTAATGCAAGAAAAACTGGAGGGTATCGATAGGGAAATACAAGCCCTGATTAAAGACCATATAGAGAGGGAAGAGGAAAAGGCGGTAGAAGCAACAAAGGAAAATCCAAAATACTTCTATAGCTATGCGAAAAGGAAAACAAAAACGCGCGCCGCTATTGGGCTCTTAATGAAGAGAAATAATGAGCTAACGGACGATCCAAAAGAAATAGCTGAAACATTAAGAGCCCAGTTTGAATAAGTTTTTAGTACCCCAAAAATGACAAAGCGGTACTACCTGACATAGATGCATTCTTTGAAGAGAGATTACAAGAAAAGTGTATAAACAGGCTTTGATTTTACCGCAGAAGATGTAGCGAGAGCTATAGGACAAATTAAACCACATTCAGCTGCAGGTCCGGACAATTGGAACGCATTATTGATTAAAAACTGTAAAAATGAAATAGCTACACCTTTATACTGGATATGGAGAAGATCCCTAGACACTGGGGAAATACAGAGCATCTTGAAAAGAGCAAACATTGTCCCTATATATAAAGGAGGGGACAGATCTCAAGCAAAAAACCTATAGACCAGTGTCATTGACGTCCCACTTCACCAAAGTATTTGAAAGAGTAGTTAGAGAGAAAATTTATGATTTCTTGAAGACATTGGAAAAATTCAACGAAAATCAGCACGAATTCCGATCAGGTAGATCATGCTTATCACAACTAATAGAACACTACAACAATATCCTAGATGAACTGGAAGGCAATGACAACTACGTCATATACACGGATTTTGCTAATGCTTTCGACATATGTGATCACGGTATAATAGCACATAAAATGAAATATATGCGAATAACAGGCAAATTGGGAAAATGGATCTACAACTTCCTCAGAGAACGTCTCCAGGGCATCAAAATTCAAGATATATCATCATCATCATCATCATCAGAATCGGAAGTATGCAGCTCAGTACCACAAGGTACAGTACTTGCCCCACTCCTGTTCATTATCATGCTAACAGACATAGACAGCGGAGTAAACAGCAACCGTATAGTAACATCCTTTGCAGACGATACAAAGATCAGCAGAAAAATCAGCGCTGTAAATGAAGTGGAGGTCTTGCAGAGGGACACGAACAAAATATACAAATGGTCAAAAGACAACAACATGATATTTATCACCGAGAAATTTCAGCTCTTGAGATATGGTAGAAAAGAAGAACTTAAACAGACTGCATATTATACTCCAGGCAGGAAATTCAGAGAAGCACGAAAGCGATCGATCTGGGGGTAATAATGACCGATGATGTGAAATTCGAAACACAAAATCAGATAACGATAAATAAAGCAAAAAGAGTCGCGGGACAGGTACTAAGAACATTCAAAGGAAGGGACAGGACAGTAATGATTCCCCTGCTAAAAACACTGATTATACCAAAACTTGAATACTGCTCAGTTTTGACGTTCCCATACAAAAAGGAAGAAACTAATAAATTAGAAGAAACTCCGAGACACTTCACAGCAAGGATTGATGGCTGCAAAGAGCTCGACTACTGGGAAAGACTACGTAAACTAAATCTGTACTCCCTTGAAAGAAGGAGAGGGATACACCATCACCTACATATGGAAAATGATCGGAAGACTGGTACCAAACCTCAAACTAAACCCAATTACCATTCAAACAACAATGGAAAATAGGAAAGGCCTGACAAGGGACCTCCTCAACACTGAAGGAAAATAGCTTGGTTGTCAGGGAGCCAAGACTTTTTAACCAGCTTCCAAAGGACCTCAGAAACGTTACAGGGGTCAAAGTTGAAGTCTTCAAGAGAAAACTAGATTCCTGGCTCAGGATGGTACCAGATGAGCCGGGTGTACCTGGCTATGCACTGTGGAGAGCGCAAGAGAGCAACTCGCTCCTCCACCAAGCCAGACCTAGAGGCGGGGCCACCAGGTTGACCTTCGTGTGAAGAGAGACCAACGCACGAGATGTGTATTATTATGTATATATATATAATGTGTGTGTGTGTGTTATGGTTATTTGCGTTTAAATATGGAGATAATGGGAGTGCCTTTGGCAGTTAAAATAATGTTAATTGGTTAGAAAATATTCGGTAGAGTTTTAGCCATTTTTTTGGCCGATGAATTAAACCTGACTAAGTCACTTTATATTTTTCATAATCATTGTGACTTGGACTTGTGTTTCTTTGTTTGTATGTTGTATGTGACAAAATGTGCGTATGAATTTGGTAATTTAAAACTTTATTTTCGTTTGTTAGTGAGAAGTAAATTATAAAGTAAAATAGGAAATGCTGTATTGAAGGAATATTTTGGGCTAACTTTCAGATTTTAGAGCTTGGTTATTTCCTCCCTATGTTTGTAAGACCTATACCAGTCGAATCGACGAGACTATAACAACGTCGACAATAAAAAAAACTAACAACCTCATTTAACCTGCCCTAACCTACTTATGCTAACCTAATCCAACTTAGTCAAACCCGCAATATATTTGTCGATAGAATGTTAAGTTGATCAGATGTCTTAATCCCGTTTTTATATTGTTTTGAACGGATGTTGTAAAGTGAAGCTTTCGATTTCACTGCGGCTCACCGACCTGAGTAAAAATATGGTAGCAGTTGCCGTCCTCAGGCCAGTGCACTAGTTGCCATGACTCCTTGGCACACGGGTTTAGGGTCTCGTTGGCCCAATGGGGAGGTATTACCGCTCCCTGCGGGTGACCACCACGATTCTGAAGGAGGAAGCAGAAGAAGAAAAGGGTTTCGAAACGTTGGTTGAGAAGAGTTCTCGCTCCGTTCACCATTACAACCTCTTTCTTTTAACGAGTTTTCTCTGGAAAGAACAAAATTGTTCTCATCAAATTAATACAAATTAATACAAATTAATAATTATTTTATTTAATAAAATATATGCAATTGTCTGTCATCAATGACTAATGTTCAAAAGCAAATCTTGCTAATGAAAGTTAACATTCCCTATACCTTTCAGTTATAAACCTAATTTGACAAGCTTTAAGAGTTATGACTTGAAAACCACCGTCAAGATCATTAAAAGGGTGATATACAACGGATGAGTAAAGTGTGTCTTACTGATGTATTGTAAGTAAGTTGGTAATTATGTAGGCCTAGTCAGACGTTGGAATGTCCGCGACAAATGGTTAGGCACTTCATGCAATTAATGGAAGGAGTTAAGAGGTTTTCTTCGTAATTGTTTGAGAGCTTGTGTCGATGCGTATTTAACATTTTTTGGGGGCAATTTTACAAACTTAAAATACTAAAATCTGAAAAAGTTTTCGTCTCGTTAGGAAATCTTTTAAGAAAACATTCGAAATAATTTGCATATAGGGCCTAGGTCGTTTTGTAATTATTATTATTATTATTATTATTATTATTATTATTAAAGGGCGTGTCATTAGACTGGTACAAGTCCTATGTATATAATAAAAAGCAGTACGTCAAATTAAATAAAAGTGAATCTGACTTTCAATCAGTCACACACGGAGTGCCAGAGTTCGGTATTAGGTCCCCTTCTATTTCTCTGTTCTGCGAATGATTTTTATAATCGTCACAACGGAACCAGTATTCAGTACGTAAATGACACGACACTCCTTGTATCTACTAAATCTACCAAAGACCTTATATATGATTATAACCAATAGAAAACGGAATATAAATTTAAATGAGGCGTCGCGAGTAGGAGGGGCAAACTCGCCAAAACAGTTTTGAGATAGACGCGTTTAAACTTTGTGACTATCGTGTACGAGGGAGACATAACGCAAATACACGCGCTGAAAATAACTACATTTTGAGTGTACAAGGGTGGTATTTGGCTATACCAAGTTGTCTGAGATGGGGCGGGGGGGGGGGGGGGGTTGTTGAACTATTCACTCGTGGAACAATCGCATCGCAAAATCGACAATGTGCCGAGTTCACCCCTCGTACTCGCGACGCCTCAAATATACATATACGGAAGGTTGACCAAAGTAAATAGACACTATGACGAGTGTCCTCAAGAAAAAATGGTAAATTTCATCAATGGAATGCTAGTAAGTGTGTCAGCTTTACCTAATGCAAAGGGGAAAGCAACACGATTCGAAATATATTGATTCAATAAATCAGTCGTTTATTGACTTTTATTATCAAATAAAAAAAAAAAAACCGAAGGTGTTTATTTACTTTTGTCAACCCTCTGTAGATTTTACTTTAATAAATAGCGCATCAAAGATGAAAGTATTACCTGTAATTTTAGATAGAAATTAACATCGAAAGGGCATATCGAACGCATTAAATAAACTGCCAAAATGTACATATATCTTGCATAAATTAAAACACCCCATTCTAAGATATATACTGCTTTAACCTACATTGAACACCCGTACATCCCGTATAACGTGGCAGTTTGAGGAAATATAAGTCATTATATTATTTATCCATTTAACGTATTGCATAAAAAATTGTCCGTCATATGAAGTGCGAGAACGAACTGAGAACACACACACACACACACACACACTGTACAAAACCTTAAAACTTCTTAAGCTTAATGACCTGCATAAGCTGAATATCTGCTCACGTATTTATACCATGTATTGTATAAGGAAGCTCTTGTGTTAATTAAGCGAATCTAAGACATAATAACGATTGCTTCCGAAAACCTAACTCCAGACTTGAAATATGAACGAGATCCCTCTCATACGAAGTAGTTCATATTTGGTATAATCTGGAAAGAAATTCAGAAGCAGACGCTTCTCTTACAAATTTTTGTATTCAATCAAAAAAAAAAAATTTGATTGGATACTCACTTCTTTCCCTCCACTTTTTCCCTCCACTTTTTCCCCCCATTTTTCCCCCATATCCTATGCCTTCATTTCTGCTAAAACGTTTAAAGAAAATCAGTTTCATGCGTAAATTATCGCTTTCTTTAACCTAAAATTATTTTCTTTATTGAAACAAAAATAAAAGATCGACATGACCTCGAGCAAAACTATTTATTGAATGAAAATATTACGGCTTGATACAGTAATTGGAAATAATACAGGCTTCTTCTCCTTCTGCCATTTACCAATCATTGCGTGCATTCTTTTCCAGAATAATCTAACTTACGCTTGATTGACGTAATCTTTATAGTCTTTGAATACCTGCCCACATCTCACTACATCTCGTGACCACCACAAGCATATTATATCTTGAAACGTTGCGGACATAGATTGAAAAAGAGAGAAAATTCCGTAGGCACTCCGTGGGAATGTCATGCCGTTTTGTGGAGTAGTAATTCCTTTGGTTTCTGATTTAGGGACAGCATCCCATAAATTCCTTTCAGTGAGATTCTCATTTGGACTTTGCAGTTTCAGCCCTTTGACTCACTGGAATAGAAACGGCTTTCCTTTTAGACGAATTCCACCGGGCAGCGCATGGCGTATGAAAGTACTGTGGTAGTGGTGCTTATTCTTAATTCCTTTCAATGTTTATCAGATCACCAACTCGTGCGGCACACCATCGTAGTCCTATCACTATGTTTCACAATTTTTTACAATTTGATCTACATTTCTCACTGACGCGTCTCCTTACAAAGTTACGTTTCGAATTTTCGAAAACTTCAAATTTAGTTCCGTCATTCCACTGAACATTGCAAATTCGAGCCTATTCTTATACTGTAGTAATCTTTCCTTGCAAGCTGCGTGATGCATTCTTCTAAAGGTAAAACTGCTGACAGTATTTCCGTGGTCCTGCTTCACATCTGCACTTATTTATGATTTAGTGATTCGCTAAGGGCAGTCTTTGCATGAGATCCTGTCTTTCACTCGTTACTCTATGGTGTTCCTATCTAGAACTCGAGTTCATATGATTGCGTCGAGAACTCTAGCGAAGTTTTAATCCATCATCCCCTAAAAGGTAGTTTCATAATACCTTTTAAATTACTGAGCCGTCACATAGGTTTATGATAGTGTGTTTATAAGAAAGGATTAACCCCTCTAATAAGACCACGAGAAAACAATTTGCTAATAATCTGACCAGCAGCTGGGTAATTAATACTTAATATTGCGCTGTCCACATTAATGCATTATCGCACGCTTTCAACTTATGGAGGTTAACCCAATTTATATTCACATCCGTCGAAATATTCCTCCACGCACTCCCCTCTTTATGGAAGGTGATTACATTTCTAATCTTACTGGTTAATCCAGCGTTTGATTCACGCTGTTGGAAGTCATCAGCTATTTTCCTACACTATTTCAACAACAGTCCATAAATCAGTACTGAAATTACTTCAAAACGCAGTAGATGTTGAGAGAGTAATAATGAAATATCGTCACAATGTGGCGTGAAGGCCAGTCTCACCAACGGCCCAAAATAGTCGCAAATGATGACTACAAAATGTTAAGAATGCGAAGGAGGTCCACTCTAATATGAGAATGTCTGTCTACAGTTATGCAGTGATCCTTGGGATCAGGTGTTCATGCGAGTAGTTTATGTACTCCGTGTTAAGCATCTTGCAATCGACTGAATTCTCTTCAAGTTACTCGTTTACAGGACCAAAAAAAAAGGTGCACTCAGTATATATACAGGGCGTCCCAAAAAAATGTATACACACTTTAACAGCTGATAGCTCAATTGATGTTTCTTTCTTTCCAAGTTAAACCCATTAGAATTAATAATGGCAGTCAGACTAAGCTTTGAACAAAGGAAATTCATTCTAAAATGCTACTGGAAGTGTGAAAACGCAGTTGAAGTGCAAAGACAGTTTAGGAGGGAGTTTCAAACAGATCCACCAACGCGACTTACCATCACTCGAATTAGAGATAAGTTTGAAGCCGATGGAACTGTTCAGAATGTCCACAAGAAGCGTTCCGGAAGACCACGGACATCGACAAGCCCCACAAAGCAAGAAAGAGTACTGGAAACGTATCACCAAAGTCCAAGAAAATCTGTGCGGCAAGCGAGTCGTGAGGTAGGAATTTCAGAATCGTCTGTCCAACGCATTTTGAAGCGCTGTCAATGGAAAAGTTACATTCCAAGATTAGTCCATGCTATTAATGAAGATGATCCGGACCGAAGAGTAGAGTATTGCGAGTGGTATTTGGCACGATGTGGATGTGGACTGGACGAAGGGGTTTCGTAGAATACCCTCCGCGTTCACCAGACCTCACACCATGACTTTTTTTATGGGGATACTTAAAAGACAAAGTCTACGCTATAAAACCTGCACCAGTCGCTGAATTGAGAGCAGCCATTGAACGAGAATGCACACAAATACCAAACGAAATGTTCGTGATGTTTGCGATTCCATTGCTTCGCGTTATCAGCAGTGCCTGGACCAGAACGGACGTCAGTTTGAAAACGCGTTGACAAAACAATTAAATAATGTCTGTAGATTCTATTACATTTTGAAAATGAAATGTATTTTAATAAACACTGCCTTTATAATTATTTAAAGTGTGTATACATTTTTTTGGGACGCCCTGTATATATATATATATATATATATATATATATATATATATATATATAATATATATATATATATATATATATATATATATATATATACAGGGGTTAGACAAAATGATATGAACACCCGCCGATTTCACCGGTTATCTTTACGGACTGCTCAGACACAAAGTAAACGTCAAATGACTGGCAAACCTATTTAAATGCGTAACAGAGAGTGTATACGTCATGTTATAACCCTCACGTTGTTTTTACAGATCTGAGTGAATTATGAATTAACAGCTATGAAAGACCTGTCAGACTTCCAAAGAGGGCAAATTGTCGGAGCGCGGATGGCTGGTGCATCGGTGACGAAAACCGCTCAGATGTTCAATGTATCCAGAGGAACTGTCTCTATGGTCATGTCTGCATACCAAAACCATGGAAAGACAAGCACCGACAAATGCAATAGTGGACGCAAGAAGAAGCTATGTGATCGAGACCGCCGGGTGCTAAAGCGCATTGTGACAAAGAACCATAAGACCACAGCTCCAAAAGTGACTGCAGAGCTTAACCAGCATCTTGCAAGCCCGGTATCGACCAGAACTGTACGTCGCGAGCTCCATGGAGCTGGATACCATGGGGGGGCTGCAATTGCCAAACCCTTCCTTTCGCACATCAACATTGAGCGGCGCAGAAAATGGTGTAATGACCATAAGAATTGGTCAATGGACCGGTGGAAGAATGTAGTCTACTCCGACGAATCCTCCTTTACGCTATTTCCATGTTCCGGTCGAGTTTACGTCTGGAGACAGCCTAAAGATGCTTATGACCCCGACTGCCTGACCCCAACCGTTAAGCATGGAGGCGGATCTGTGATGGTTTGGGCAGCAATATCGTGGAATACTCTTGGCCCAGCTGTAGTACTGCATGGTAGGGTTAACGCCCAGATCTATCTGTCAATATTGGCTGACCAGGTCCATCCCATGGTCCAAACGCTGGGGTCGTTAAAACTGGTTTGAAGAGCATGTTAGTGAAGTAGAACGCTTGGATTGGCCTCCACAATCCCCGGATCTTAACATTATCGAGCATCTGTGGTGTCAGTTGGAGCAGCAGGTCAGAAGCCGATTCCCACCGCCGGCGTCTTTGGAGGAACTGGAGCAGGGTTTGCTCGAAGAATGGTTCAGGATTCCTCTAGCCACTGTCCAAAAGCTGTATGAATCAATTCCCCGACGCATTGCAGCTGTTATTGCCGCTAAAGGAGGACCAACTCCATATTAAGAATAAAAACCGCCATTTATCAAGGTGTTCATATTATTTTGTCTAACCCCTGTATATATATATATATATATATATCCTTGGTAAACCTTGGTTTTGTTTCCGCCCGAATTGTTCACTTTGACGAAGGTCAAGCTTGTTACTCGACCTTAGATCTACAGCTTAACGTGGAATCCGAACTACGACCCACGACGGGCGGTCAGAAATTACAAACCGCCTGCCATCACCGATAATCGAACCCGGGGCCGATTATATAATTTCAATAAGGCCAAGAATTACTTAGATGAGGAATTGAGCGTATAATACAGGGTGTTTATAAAGTCCCTATCTATTTCAGTGAAAACATAGCAAAAAAGGGTAAAATTCAATAACAATATAATAGAAGGCATACATTTAATGAATACGTAAGCATATTATTCTACATGAGCACCATCAGTAGCTCTACAAAGTTTGAATCTGTCAGCAGCATTGCGGAACACATTTTGGAGCATGACGGGGGTTATTTTTGTAAATGCTCTTACGATACGAGCACGTAAATGTCCCAGCTCCATTCAGATGGCATTTTAAACACCGTCGTCTTTCAACAAGATGGAGCACCTTGTCATTCGCAAACATTGTTCCTAATGAACTACTTCCAAATCGGTGGATCGGACGTGGAGGCAACAGGCCCTATGCGGCTCGATCTCCTGACCTAACACCCTTGGATTTCTTCGCACGGGGGTTTATCAAATCAAACGTCTATCAAACGAGGGTTACAGATCCGCAAGATTTACGCGCTCGTATCGTAACAGCAGTTACAAAAATAACCCCCGTCATGCTCCAAAATGTGTTCCGCAATGCTGCTGACAGATTTGAACTCTGTAGAGATACTGATGGTGCTCACGTAGAATAATAATAATATGCTTACGTATTCATTAAATGTATGCCTTCTATTATATTGTTATTGAATTTTACCCTTTTTTGCTACGTTTTCACTGAAATAGATAGGGACTTTATAAACACCCTGTATTAATACAATTTTTTATTGGAGTAAAAATGTGTTGTTGAAAGATTGTGGATTGAAAATGTTTGAAGTGTGACGATCATTTCGTGAACTTGTTTCATGATCACTTTAAAAATATTATTGCCTTTTAACCATCATATTAATTACTTTAAAAATAGTACAAATAAACATTTGAATATTAACACTGACGTTAATCAACATTGGGTGTAAGTATCAGGTCATCCCGTAAGTAATGTCGTTTTTTTACGATAGATTAAGTTTAAACTGGTCCTACTCGGTTTAAGCATAAATTTTTCGAAGGTTATATCTAAGCGGAGATCTATCGTGTTTCGCTACATACTTTACAGACTTTGACCAATGAAGACGTGTGTTTTGCTTTATGTGAACCCCTCATAAACATGGCGGTATCAGGCATATAATGTTTTACGAGTTCAAAAAAGGGAATAGTGCTACTGAAGCAACGCGAAACATTCAGGACGTTTATGGCAACGATATTCTGCATGTGAGGAAATGTCAAAGATGGTTTCAAAAGTTTAGGAATGGTCACTGCTGTTTGACAGATGCAGCACGCTCTGGACGCCCTGCTGAGTTTGATGATGACCTGCTGTTAGCCGCACTTGAAGAAGATTCAACAACTGTCGAAGAATTGGCCCAGAAACTCAATTCATCCCCGTTCACCATCCATCGACATTTGCAACAACTCGGGAAAGTGCCTAAGTTAGGAAAATGGGTGCCACATGAATTGTCGGTCGACAATCTGAGAGTGCGGGTAAACATTAGCATAGCTCTTCATTCCCGTGAACTCCAAGATCCGTTTTTGCACCGTTTAGTGACTGGTGATGAAAAGTGGATACTGTACCAGAATGTTAAGCGCCGTCGACAGTGAGTTTGTGCCGGAGAACCAGCGACACCACAGCCAAAACCAAATCTTCACCCTCGGAAGGTGTTGCTTAGTGTTTGGTGGGATAAAGGTGGTGTAATACATTTTGAAACCTTACCACACAACCAAACAATCACCGCTCGAGTCTACTGTCAACAACTGGATCGATTGAACACTGCACTAAAAGAAAAGAGACGTTCTTTGGTTAATCGGAAAGGAATCGTGTTCCATCACGACAACGCACGTCCTCATACCGCTCGGATCACTTCTGCAAAAATTGAGGAGCTTGGGTGGGAAACACTTCCACATCCTCCATATTCTCCAGACGTTGCGCCTTCAGATTATCATCTCTTCAGGAGTCTGCAAGACTATCTTGACGAGAAACAGTATACTTCTTTAGATGACCTGCACACCAGTCTTTGTTCGTTTTTTGCCTCAAAACCGCCTGAATTTTATAAACATGGCGTTGAAAAGCTTGTCGGACGTTGGCAGTGTCATTGATTCCGATGGAAAATATATACTAGATTAAAAAGTTTCAGTCGAGTTTTTTTTTGTCCTTCAAATTCCGATCTAACAAACGACATTACTTATGGGATGACCTGATAGTTGGATCGGGGACGTCCTCCGCGTTCAGATGAGGCGACCGCTGGTTCGAATTCAACGTTAAGCAGTACGTCCCCGCTATCGCGTGACCCTGACTCTTAGTCCGGAGGATATTTGTATTTTGGAGGTTATTTAATCTCTTTCATAATGGCAAAGGTAGTATGGCGGAGGGGACCTACGCTTTTACGTGGGATTCGAACCACGGGTCGCTATAATCCGGACGCGGAGGACGATCCCCCATCCGGCTACAACCCAGACCCAATGTCACTTAACTCGGTTGATGGACGAGAAACGAAGTATTAACGCAATTAACACGAACAATGCTTTTCATTACCTACGTCATGTTTCAATATAAAAAAGCGATCCAACTTTGCAGTCTAAGAAAGTATATAAACATATACAGTATATCAACCCCTCTCTGGTTCCGCACGGATGTCAGGCTGGTGGCCCCGCCTCCAGACCTGGCTTGGTGTAAGAGAATTGCTTTTTCAATTTTTCCACTTCATGTAGCCGGGTACTCCCGGCTCATCTGTGATTATCCTCAGCTGGGTGTCTAATCTTTTGAAGACGTCACACAAACCAAAAACCTTTATTGAGAAAAAAAATTAAAGTTTCATAGTTTCCCGATATTTTTCAATATTTTTCTGTACAATTTAGATATTTGATATGACGTTAATATATTGACAGTATTCTAATCTGAATATGCTGTTGGAAGCGTGGGAACTTTTTAGGCAAAATTAATGGGATTCAGTTTGTTTCTTACAGAACAGAAGTGAAAATGGCAAGTAATAATAATAATAATAATAATGATGATGATGATAGTAAAATTTACAAAAGTTTAGTGTTTGATTATTTTACTCAGTTTTAAATAAAATGATGCTTAATGGGGGTCGCGGGAAAGAGTAAATTATGAAATTAAAAGTGCTCTAATGAAATTAGCATATTTTAGACAGTTAATTACTATGGTAAAGGCAGAAGTGAACTTGCACATCAGTCAGAGCTAATGAATTACTTCTTTAGTGATTTACGAAATACATTTGTTGATGAAGCCTGGATGATATTTATTATTTACTTTATGAGTTTCAACGATGGTTCAAGATCGACCCCGCGGTCAATCCCTCTGCAGCATCCCGCCCCATTTGTGGGATTTGGTGAAGGAGAAAAGTGCTGTCTGCTCTTCTCCTGCCCTCGTAGCCAGCCACGCATGGCTGGTCAGGGACTTTGCACAGGAATCTGTTCAGCTGGTTCTTGAAGTTATTCAGGTCGGTGTGCTGGAGATTCCTTACTTGTCTCGGTAGGGGATTGAAAAGCTTTGGGCCTCGTATTTTGAGGGTATTTTTTATCCTCGTTTTCATGGCTCCCTGTCCCAGTGTCCTGCAGCACCTGGGACTGTACAAAATCTGCCTCTTCTCTCATTCCACTTTGTTTCTATTTCATTATTAAGGTTAGGGACAGAGCCCTCAAGTATTTTCCATATGTATATTATTGTGTACTGCTCGCGCCTTCTTTCGAGAGAGTAGAGTTTCAGAGATTGTAGTCGAGACCAGTAGTCTTCACCTTCCATTTCTTCTATCGTAGACGTAAAAGTCCTTTGTATTAGTGATGCACCGGAGGCAGATTTTGGTCGGAGGCCGGAGGTTCCGGCCAATTGATTTATTTCAGTATTTATATGTGTGTGTGTGTGGTCCATCGTCTCATCTATTTAGAGTTTATATATTATAGTCCTGCTATTTTAAATTATTAAGTCTTTAATAACTTAAACTTTATAAAAGTCGACTTTCTATGCTTTGTGTGTGCTAATTTCTCTAAAAATTCCCATTGAACAGAATATCCTCAGGTTATGAAACTTATGATGTCTTGCTGAATGCTGAGTAAAGTAGCCTATATCAAATCGATTATTAATACAATCACTGATCACTCATAAAATAAATTATTATTACAGTCACTGAGAACTGAAATATTAATACAATCACTGATCACTCATAAAATAAATTATTATTACAGTCATCTGAGAACTGAAATATTCGGATAGGTGCAGAAATGAAGTTTTATAGTTTTATAGAATTAAAACTAAAAGTTGTCAATTGAATTTGGTGTACTTGGTACCTCCGGCCAGAGGCCGGAGTTTAGTGAGACCTCCGGCCGGAGCAGGAGGTTTTCTAAAATGGCCGGAACTCCTGCTCGGCCGGAGCAGGAGCTCCGGTGCATTACTACTGTATAGCTTCAATGTTCGAATGTATCGTTTTCTGTATGGGCTTGTGAGTAGAGCAATACTCAATTATTGGTAGGACTAGGCTCTTCCATAATTCGAGTATGGTGTTTGCTTTTCTGCTGCGGAAGCTCCTCCAGATGATTCCCATTATTTTTGTAGCCGTTGTAATTTTGATGTTGTAGTGCTCTCTGAATTCTCTATCCGACGACATTATTACTCCAAGATCCCTGACTTGTAGGTTTAGTGTTATCTGTTTGCAGAGTTTTGTACCTTTTATTCTGCAGCTCCTTGTTATTACCATATTTTAGAAGTTGGAATTTTTCTTCATGAAATTTCATATTGTTGTCTTCTGCCTCCTGGAATGATGTTTCAATGTCGTTTTGTAATTTCCTTACGTCAGCTTCGTTCAATATTTACTTGTTAACCCCTCCGTCTATGGCCTTGGTCGGTTCGAAGTTGACGGGGGTTCTGGTTAGGTGGCAGCAACGGATTTGTTACTCTGGAGTAGCTGGTACCGTATAGGGAATCGCAGTAGTTTCCTTCTATACTACTCTCCTTATAGTGGATCGGAGGATTCTGTGAAGCTGATTAAATTCTCTGAAGGTTCCCCTATTCTTCTTGTAACGGATCGGGAAATTATTTTTCTCTATCTAAGACTAAGTTCTCTGAAGAGAGCAAGGCTCGAAGGGGAAGATAATGACTTTTTCTTATGGTAATTTACTGCTAAAATGTTACAGGTAATGTTCTGCCTTTAAGTTAGATCAGTCTAATCAGAATGAACATTGGAGAAATTTTATGGCTTTTATATTGAATTTTTTTACTTGCATCATTATTATTTAATGCTGACCTGTTTTTTTTTTTTTTATTCTCAATAGGCTGATTTACTTTGCAAATTATTTAAAGACAAAACAAATATTTTAGCTGTAGCAAGGTCTAGACTGCTTTTTTAGCTGTAGTAAGGTCTAGACTGTTAAGCAAGAGAGAGCCATATTTTTATTTTAAACCTCATATTGACAGATCTGATGTTATCATGATCTGCCGAGTTAACTAAAAATGGAAACTGAAATATGCCTTCCCATCACGAATTACAAACAAACATGCACATGAGCAAAAATTAAATGCTTAAGATTCAAAACTAAACGTTAAGCAGGCCATGACTTCATCTTTTACAACAAAGAGAGAATGTATACAGGGAATGAAGAAGATTACTTTTATTAAGCTAAAAACATGATTAAGTAGTTTAAAAAGAAATAATTCACCAATTATAAAATAGAAAACAAATAAAAAATTTGTCCAAACTCATGTCAGCGTTATACGATTTTGGACCTCATATGTAGGCTGACCATATTTCCTTGAGACAAAAACGGGACATTGGGATGACAAAAAAGGGACGGGGGTTATGTAATATTCTGTATTCATGAAAAAGTAAGTACATAAACATATTGAGCTTACAATTATTCTTCAGTGACAGAACCCATACAGAACCCATAAAACAAACGGTACTGTCCCGTTCAAAACGGTACGTATGGTCAGCCTACTCATATGTCAAAATGAATATATGAATAAGAATATAAGGATTATATAAATATACGAAGTGTACGAATAAACATAAGAATTATATGAATTTAGGAATTATTCATTGTTCATTTTATACTTACATATATCTGTGTCATCTGCGAAACATTATACAATACTGTCCTTAATATCTGCATCAATATCTGCAATCATTATTATGAACAGCAAGGGAGCTAATACTCTCCCTTGTGGGACAGCTTACTACTTCCGAGAATTCCGATTTAACTCCGTTTACCACCACTCTTTGTGTTCTTTGCGTCAAGAAATTAAATATCCCTCTTCCTAGCTTTCCAGTAATTCCTGTATTCTTAAGTTTGTGTGCTATGCTTCCATGGTCACATTTATCGAAGGCTTTAGCAAAGTCAGTATATATTACTTCTATGTTTTGTTCTCGACACAATGTTTCCAATATTTTCTCCTGGTGGTCTAGTAGCTGTGATAGGCATGATCTTCCAGCCCTGAAGCCATGTTGATTTGGGTTGTACACGTCTTTTTATTGTAGGTAGTAGGTAGTTTTGCTTCTAATTATGCGTTCAAAGCACTTTATAAGGTGTGAGGTGAGAGCCACTGGCCGATAATTCTTGGGCATTGTTCTGTTGCCACCTTTAAATAGGGGGGCACTATTCGCGTCCTTTAAGGGGAGTGGAATTTGTCCTGTGTCGAGTAATTTCCTCCATAGTAAGTATAGCGGTTTGGCAATGTAGTAATGCCTAGTTAAGAATATTAATTTTTGTTTAATTAAGATGATAATGTTTAATGTAAATCATTTACTAATAATTGTGAAATTACGAAAAAGTATGTTTGTTAGATTTAAATTGCTTAAAATGGGAAGAGTTGGCAATCCTGAACAGAGGCCCACAGAGCGGACTACTCCCAAAAAGAGTGTCATTCGGCAGCGCGATAAGCGTAAAGTTGGGGCCATGTAACCTTAAAATTAAATTAATTGTTTGTGCCCCTCCGACGTAAAATATTATAGTAAAATTTCCTACTCTCATCCCCTCCAAATTAATTAAAGCATTTTCGGAATTAAATAAAGTATTAACAAGCGTTAAAAGAGTGTTAATGAACCCCCCCCCCCCCTTCCCCCTTTGTGTTGTAACGGCTTTCATAGTCTCGGCGTGGCTACCATGAATTTATAAAGTATTGTGGAAATGAGTAAAGAGAGTGTAAAGATAAATGCAATAGAGAGCAGAAAGTAGAGTAAATAATGAAGTATAAGAAATAAAACATATTCACGACATTTTGGTGGCAGCTAATTTTATTAAATTGTTATCAATTTAATAATACGAACCCATGCACTCCGTTCTTAAAATAGGCTTATGCAATATTTTTTCGTGTCTGATAAATAGGAATTCAAAATTTGTGCGTGTGTTGTTTCGACTAATCACGATCTTTTTCACGTTCTCCGTATGAAGAAAATTAGTAGATATTCTGTTTCGCTACCCGTTTTAGAGTAATTATCAAATTAACCAAAAAATTCATTGTAAATGTAAATTCAAAATGGCGCCCATTATTTTCCAAATTATTCTGAGTCGTGTCGCTTCAAAAAATTTCGCGTCAAAATTTGTTGTTTGAGATGGAGTCTAGAGACTAACTTATTCACGACAGCAATTACTTTTTACATTTCTTTAGAAACGTGGCACTCGATGTGTCTGGCCCTGGTGCTGAATTGTCTCGCATCTGTCATAAAGCCGTAATTACATCTCTTTCCGTGAACTCGAAGTTTGTGCCGGAATTTGTTCTTGGTTGATTTGTATCTATGTCGAAAAATTCGTTTGGGTTTTCCACTTTAATCTCGGACTTAGGGGTGCTAAACACAGAGTAAATTGTTCCTTAAGCAGTTCGCTTATTTTTTTTCGATCATTTGTGTATTTGGCCTAAACGTCTATCAACGGACCAATACTCTCCTTACACTGCATTTTCCTTTTCGCAAACGTGTAGAAGTATTTTGGGTTATTTTTTGTTTTTTACTACCTTGCTTTCCTCTTCGTTTGTCTTATGTATGAATGTTTGCTTTAGGTCCATTTCTATTTTGCCAATTTTCCTCTCTAGTTTGAGTCTCTTTGCATCTGCGGAGATGTTTTACGGTGTCTTCGTTGCCTACATAGTGTCCTGATTTTCCCCTTGAGCTTGTTACGTTTTCTTTGCTGTCTCTCTGGAATATGTTTCACTATTATAGGTTTGGTTTCAGTCTCTATTATACATAGTATTTGTTTTGGAGTCTTCTCGTGAAGTAGCAATTCCCAATTTACTTCCTTTAAATCTTTATTTACGTTTTCCCAATTTACTTTCTTTGAATTTATGTTTTAAACCTTCAACTATTCCTTCTGACTCTAGGATGCGTTTTCGGACCTCTGGGTGCTAATTTCAGTTGTATATCGATGAGGTTATGGTCAGAGAACTGTGTGCGTTATTTTTTTATTTATTATCTCGTTATTTGTCAAGATTAAATCCAAAACGTTCTCTTTTCTTGTGGCTTCACAGATTTCCTGGGTAAGGGCGTAATGTTCCATAATATCTAATAGCATTGTTGCTTGGGTTGTATCATCTTTTGTATTGTTGCCATGAAGCTTCTCGACATAAATAACTTCATTTTTCTTCCATGTTATGAATGTGAAATTAAAATTTCAAAAAATTAAAATATTTGTTTGCTGGAGTTTCAAGTAATTTTATGTTTTCTATTTCATTTGTAGCAAATTGGAATTCAGTTTTTGTGGTGTTTGGTGGTCTGTAGATGTTCATAATGGTTAGGTTCAGTTCTTTTACTTCTAATATAATAACTTCGACTGTGCTATTTGATTTGTTTACCTTTACTTCACATGTGTGTGCAACACCCTC
Source organism: Bathynomus jamesi (assembly GCA_023014485.1). NCBI lineage: Eukaryota > Metazoa > Arthropoda > Malacostraca > Isopoda > Cirolanidae > Bathynomus > Bathynomus jamesi. Next base: position 692,449 of record JAJOZX010001031.1, on the reverse strand, counting down.
CCCCTCATCTAGCCACTCTATCTGCTCTGTGTATGTTGTAGTCCAGCAATGCTATTTCAGTATCCTCGATGCAGTTTTCATAGTCTTTTTCGCATTTATGTAAGTGTGTTTCCGTTAGGCATATGATATCTATGCTGGCTTCGGTAGCTAAATTTTGTAAGTATTATAATTTCCAGCCTGTATGGTCTGTGTAGAGGCCTTGAATATTTGTGTATGAAACATTTATCGGGTTTCTAATTTCCGTGTTCGGGGTTTTCCTATATACTGGTCGGTTCCTGTTTGGTGTTATTGGTTGGGCCGCTGCATTTGGGAGAATTGAGGTTGCGGCCCTTGATACGACTGTGGTTGTTGTATTATCGGTGGGTGGTGTTGGATAGAAGGGTGATGTATGTAATGGTGTGGTGAATATATCTGCAGAGTACTGTCCTTTCTTGTTAGCAGGGCAAGCTGTGCTTTCATCGTTCTCATTTCCTCTAAAATATTTGTTTCCTCGCTCCTGTTGTTACTTCTAATTCGGATAAGGTGTGTTCTTTCCCATTTTCTTCTTTGGGTACCCTTTATGTGAAAATATGGGCACTCAATATTTAGACATTTTCTCTCAGTCAGTAACTGTCTGCATATAGGAGGGTGGAAAAAGTGGCATATTTGTCCGTATCTGCATCTTCCATTCCTCATCATATCGGATCATTTTTTTGGGTGACAGTACCTGCAGTTTGATCTATATATGACGCGTTCGGTGGAGAAGGGGCGAACGCCACAAAATTCGAAAAATGAGTTTTTGTCGTATAATTATCCTTTAAAACCTTTGCTTTACCTATGCAAAAAATTAGATGTTAGTCTGCACTCTTTCACGGTAAAATTTAGGTTTTAATGTATCTCAGAGAAATTCACTCCGCATCATTGCTTCACATTGAACACATCTATCTACTTTCTGGTCACTCGACAATGCCTTGTGATGCTCAATTTGGCCAAATTGAACAAAATATAAAAAATAATTACAGCAATATTTTACACCAAAAAATTATGTTACGGCCATAACTACAGCCGTTTCGCAGCGCTTCCTAGTTGTAGAAATGAAACAGGCTGATTTTCTCGATTTTGACGTCCTAAAAACGTGCATTGTCATTAGGAAATCAACAACTACTAAATTTACAGATGCAAGAAAGTTAATATTTGACTTTCAACACAAAGAAGGCTACGTAATATCTACTGCATACCGCACAACCCCAGATAATAGCCATCCCGTCAGACTGCAGAAAGGGAAAAAATCCTACAGTGTCAGTTTATTCAATCTAGCCCAGCAGACACTGCAACCAAAGTATTCCCAATTGCTGCCAATAACTAAGGAAAAAATAAAAGATCTCAAAGAATTATCAGACCTAATGCCTGCAACTGCAGTGAACTATTATACAAGATTGTTAAAGGAACTGGAAGAAACCGAAACAGTTGAAGCAGGTAAGACAACATTCGACGAAGAGGACCATATAATGGATTACACCAGTTAACATCAGAAGCTATCAATAAATAATATTGTAAAATTTCTTGGCGTTTTATTATATCGACATATTACACAACAATATTTTACTCAAATATGTGTTCAAATTCATACAACATTTCAATAAACTGGAAAAATACAAAGGTTTAAAGTTTACAAACTTTAACTGCATTTTGTGGCATAATTCGAAAATGTTGCGTTCGCCCCTTCTCCACCGAACGCGTCATATGCACGACCCTGTTTTATAGTATTTACATATGGCCCGTCGTTTAATCTCCTTATGAGTCCTATGTGATTCGATTGCTTTCTTCTGTTAGCACAACTAACTTGTATATTTTTACTGGGATCATATTGATGTCAGTCTTTATTTTTCAGATTTTTTATGGCTAAAGAGATATCGTTCGGTCCGATTGGATCAAAGAAAAATGAATTTGAAGTGGGTTGTGACATGTATTGTCGGTAGTGAGTGTCAATATTGGGAATCAAGGCTGCAGTATTGAAGTCGATATTTGCAAAGTTGTTTAATAAATTGGCAATGTCTTTGGAATCACTACAAGAATTTCTGTCTTGTGTGAGGGAGGACAAGGGATTTGTTTTCACCTTTTTAGTGTTAATTAAATTCTTCAGTGTTCCATAGCCTTTTGGGATTGGATTTTTGTTCATCAGTTTTTGGACGATACGCTCTTTCAATGACTGCATTAAGTCTGTCTGTCAGTAATTTTTTATATGTCCGTTCGATAATAACATCAGTTTTTCCATATTTAAAGAGAGTATGTTTACGTTCAACACTCGCAATGAGTGCTGGGATGATCCATAACGAAAACAAGTTAGGTCGTTGCGTACCTATGCGCAACATCCACCTTTGGAGTGAAATTGAATATAGGGAAAGTAGGAGGGTACAGAAAAGGGGTTGCTGTTAGTCGTCTCCGACACCCGAGTTTTAGTGAGGAAGAGAAGGTGAGGTTTCGACGACGAGAAGTGGTGTTCAACAGATTGAAAATTTGAGGAAAGACCGCGAATGTTGCAGAAGTCAATGAAAAATGAATCAGGCAGAGGCCCAGGATATCTCGAACACATTAGCACAACCAGCCCCGCTGCCAGGGTCTGCCTTCCCGGTATTGGCACCGGGGCAGCCGGAAGTGAGGACATTTATGGTCTTCTCCCCATGATTTTGAAGTTGCTATTTTATTTTTTTAATTTTGAGGTTATGTAGTGTGTAAGATGCGGGTATGTGTAGTGAAGAACAGGGAGAGGTGTGCGTGTTTGAGAGCATACTGGACTGCATACGGGGTAGATGAGACACGAAAAATGATCAGCTAAGGAGGACAGCTACAGGAGAAACGGGAGTTCTAGCACTTCCTCTTTCTTGCCTAACGTTTCCCCCCGTACTTCCCTGGTCGGTTGGTGTCTACAATCTCCTCCTATATACTTATCTCTGTTTTTGGTTTGAAATATAAAAAGCTGAACAGTTATTAGGCCTATGCTGTAATCTGTAGGTCGAAGTTTAATTAAAAGAAAGTCTGTTTTAAATAGTTAAAATATACAGTACTGGCCAAATTATTAGGAATTTTTAAAAAATTTCATTTTTTCGTATAAAATGTTAAATTAAACCAATTTTAAACGTTGAAAAGTTATTTATTTCTACACAAGAATACATGGTCATTATTTAGCAATAGTTTAGTACTTAGTTTGACCCCCCTTAGCTGCCTTAAGGGCTGCGACACGCTTCGGCATGCCATGAATCAATTTTTTGCATAATTCCTTAATACGTGTAGAGTGAAACCAGACTTGAATAAGTCGCTCTATGAGTTGGTGTTTTGTTGTTATCGGCGTTTCATGGATTACGTCCTTTAAAATACACCATAAACTTTCGATTGGGTTCATGTCTGGAGAATTTCCAGCCCATGGAGCAACCGAACACTATTTTCATGACACCATTTTTTAACCGACTTTGCCGTGTGGCATGGAGCTGAGTCTTGTTGAAAAATCCAACGTCTATTACCATACCATTCCCTTATTTGAGGCAGTAGACGTCTTCTTAGTACTTCTATATACTTGACTTGGTTCATATTCCCCTCAACAATGCTCAAACGACTAGTTCCATGCACAGAAATTGCTCCCCAAACCATGATCTTTTTGGAAATTTCACCGTTTTCATCAGACACTCAGGCAAAAATTCTTCTCCAGGCCTCCTTCTTACACTTTGAACACGATCGTCAAGCACGGCAATCGTTGACTCATCGGAGAACACCACCTGCAATCAAAGAAAGCCCTGTGAAAGAGTCAGTGCATAGCGTATGAAGTACAGCTAAAACGAAGTAAGTATGACTTGCTGCTTTACAGATATTTTTACTGCAGTTTTATCACGTACTGTAAATACACTTCTATGCATACTGTATTTACTGTATTAACATTCTATTTAATGTTAAATATTATTCTTACCTGTTCCCAATCCTCACTAGTCCAGTTAATGTGTTCCTTTGCCCATGCAAAACGTGCCTTCTTCATAGCCTCAGTGAGCCTGGGCTTCTTCCTTGGGCGGTAGGCTTTGAAGCCGGCAGTTAGAAGCCTCCTGTTGACTGTTCTACGACTAATATTGATGCCATCAGCCGCTAGACTACTGGAAATGTTTTTGCAAGTAGCTCTTCTATTTCTAAGAGACAAAATTGCAATCTGTCTATCAGTTCTTGGAGTCGTTACCCTTTTTCTGCCGCATCTTCCAACCCTTTTGGGGCCTACATTTTCTCCAAATACCATTTTTTTTCTTAATACGAAGTACTGACTGTGGTGAAACATGGAGTTTGGCAGCGATTTCCTTTTGTTTAAATGTAGAAGAAGTTAATAAAACCTGTATTTGCCCAATTTTCCGTGGACTCAAGTCATTCTTTCGCCCCATTTTCAAATTCACTTAAAAACTGTAACAAATAATTGCCGAAATTGGGTAAATACACTATTTAAATTAAACGGTAGTTACAATGACACGTAAAAGAAAGAGAAACACACCCGCATCGCACGACAACCAAACGACAACTGACGAACAAACACGCTTCGTTCGACTAAAGAATTATGCAAAAAATTGATTCATGGCATGCCGAAGCGTGTCGCAGCCATTATGGCAGCTAAGGTGGGTCAAACTAAGTACTAAACTATTGGTAAATAATGACCATGTATTCTTGTGTAGAAATAAATAACTTTTCAACGTTTAAAATTGGTTTAATTTAACATTTTATACCAAAAAATGAAATTTTAAACAAATTCCTAATAATTTGGCCAGTACTGTATGTTCTATACGTTTTTCCAACATACAAAATGTGATTTATTGAAACTATACATTTACTTTGTGTAAATTGATTTTCTGTTGGATACGGTAAAAAAAAAAAACCAGCCCTCCCTTGTGCACAGTCCTTTAATTTATGTGGTGCGCACCTTTTTCAATTGCACTTATTTCTTACGCGCGTGTTCGATTAGTTCAGGATGACTGCCTATCCACTCGGATGGCCCTTTAATTTTATACGCGTAATTTCCCTCGGCTGACGTGAAGCCCACTTTGAATTTTCAAATTTCAATGTTAATTTACCCTCAGCTTACAAGAGAGGCGTATTGCAAGGTAGCATAGAAACGACACACTCCCTCTTATAAAGTTTATTAAATTTCACTTCAATTAGTGTATACATTCAAAGAAATAAGCTGGTGTATGATTACAAATTTTGTTAAAAAGAAAAAAAGAAAATTGTTCATTTACAGAAAATGTTTACAGATATTTGTCTAAAAAAAAAAACCTTTATACAGAGGTTTTTTTTATTTGCGTGTAACAAAAAACAACAGCACTAAATCCAAATTTCGTAATCTAAGAAAAGGTTGGAAAATTGGTGTACTTACAAAAATTTTGGAAAGATACTTTCGACAGTTCTGCGCGAGTCCCGCAGATTTATTTCCAGAACAAAGCAAAAAAAAAAGTCCGCCAAATACATTAGATTCCTTCACAAAATGATTGACGGGTCAGGCACAATAGGTCACAAACTTACAGTTTAACATTTAATTTGAACCAAATTAGATTAATTGAAAATTCACAAAATTCTTGGTCTGTTGGCTAACATTAATTAAGATCTAACTAAGTTCTCTTTTCCGGTCGCTAACAATAAGTTCTTATACACAAGTTCGCGTAAACGAAGGCAATTCAAATTTTAAGTACAATCGTGAGACAGTTCTAATTCAACTTAGAAATTATCTACTACACCACAAGTTTTAAAGAGTTATTTAAGCCGCTGTTAACGGTCGAGGACTTGAACATACAACTGACTTAAAATTCTAAAATACACCTTAACATTTCAAGGGCTCCGCCTTACTCTATTCTAAATGACCTATCAAAACAATTTCCATACATAAGGTCCCTACGAACGATCTCATCCATACATAAGTAAAGAAAGTGCTTTTGACCCTCCCGTCCAAAGACGAAACTACTCCTTTTCCGGAAATTAATTTAAAATACAGTTCTTGACTTCGAAGCCACTTGGTTTCCCAAATTTATGACCCACGTCATGGTCCAATTTAACAAGTGGATTCGAAGTCTATCTCACAAAAGTCACACCTCGAAGCGAATCGAAACAAACCATTTTACATTTGAACCCCCCCCCCCTCAGCTTGTTTCCTCTTCCCTTGGGGTTTAGGGCCTCGGTCTGACCTCGGCCATAAATCTCGGCTACAAGGCTGTTTTGGTTTATACCCTCATCGTGAGAACACAAAAATAAAAATCGAACGAACGTTAAACAATCTGAAAAATTTTCATTTATTTATTTAATAGGTCATAACCCAAACCACCTTGCTTTGGAGATCTAAACAAAAAATCTTAAAACTAAAATTTCTGGTCTTATTTTCGTAAAAGATTTCGGCATGCCAAAATTGCCGTCACAACACCCTCCCTCCCTCCCCCAATTTCCTTTTTACCATAAAGAAATTAAAAAGCCAAACATCCGTTTTATTTTACACACACACACACACACACACACACACACACACACACTCTCTCTCTCTCTCTCTCTCTCTCTCTCTCTCTCTCTCTCTCTCTCTCTCTCTCTCTCTCTCTCTCTCTCTCTCTCTCTCTCAATAACAAGGGTAAAGGTGTGCTAGGCGCGCTGCTCGACCGGCACCTATACAGAATGGTGAGGTCGAGTCCGGGGAGAGATGATGGGCCCCCCACCGGGGAGGGATGATGATGAGCCGGTAGCGGACGTACCTTCAACTGAAGGGTGCGTCCAGGTACAGGTGGGTGACCCTCCTTCCACGTTAGAGGGGACTCAGGCTCCTGCGGAAGTTGCCCCCTCGTTAGTGAGGGGCTCTTCAACTCCCGACAGCCCTGTCTGTTCGGAAAACGGGTCGTGCTAGGGGGCGATCAGAATAGGGAAGGCTCCCTCCGTGCAATGCTTTTTAATGCTAGGTCGATCAGGAACAAGTTTTGCGAGCTACGGGTGCTCTTAGCATCAGAATACCAGGATATCGTTGCTATCACCGAGTCCTGGATTCATATTGATCGTAGAGACTACGTTGGGGAGTTCGAAATTCCCGGGTATAGAATGTTTCGCAAAGACCGCACCCGTGGGGAGGGGGGGTGGGGTACTAATATACGTCAGGGACACGTTCAGTCCGGTTGACTACCAGTTCCGGTCGGAACCGGAGCTGCTTGGCGTCGATCTGAATGTGGGAGGGACGAGCTATAGGTTAGTCTTGGTGTACAGACCTCCGCATCTCCCCCTTGGGGAGGATACAGCCCTGTACACCGAACTCAGTACCCTGCTAGGGGATAGGGTGTGTGTAGTTTTAGGAGACTTCAACTGTCGCGGCATAAAGTGGGAAGACAGGACTGCTGATGCTGAAGGGAGGAGGCTAGTTGACTTTGCTGATGAGAACTTCCTCACTCAGTGGGTCAATGAGCCTACACGAGGCGAAAGCGTTCTAGACTTAGTATTCACGACCGAAGACAACCTCGTCACTGGCCTCACCGTTGACGAATCGTTGGGCGGGAGTGATCACGGTCTTATTAGGTTCCGTGTGTGCGTCCCTCGGGTGAAACGTAGTAACTCGAGAGGCAGTAAGCTCGATCTCCGGCGGGCGGACTTTGTTAGCCTCAGGGATAGCGTAGGTGAGATGGGGTTAGAGGGCGGCGGCGATGTTCAGCGAGTGTGGATTGCATTCCGGGACGAGTTTATGGTGCTGCAGTCTGCTGCCATACCCTCAAAACCGGTCACTCCTGCTACAACGCAGCCTAAGTGGTTCAATCGTGACATCGCTTCGGCTATCCGAAATAGGAAAGTAGCGTATAGGAGGGCGAAGGCCAATCGTTCCCAGGAGAACACTGAAGCGTATGTCCGCCTGTGTAGGGAAGTGAAGGCGAAAGTTAGACTAGCGAAACGTAACGAAGAACTACGGGTGGCAAGCCTCTGCAAGAGGAACCCTAAGGAGTTCTTCAGTTATGTTAATAGTAGAAAACCCATTAGAAGCGGAGTTCTGCGGACCTCCGACGCGGACATCGCCTATGTGCTTAATGAGTACATTGCGGGAGTGTTCACCAGGGAGTACACCCGCATCATCCCCGAGCCAGGCGTAAGGCTCCTGGGCCAGACCAGTTTCTCCCCAGAGTGTTGTGGGAGGTGCGCGACCAGGTGGCTCCCCACCTGGCTACAGTCTTCAACAAATCGTTGGAGACGGGCCAAGTGCCTGATGACTGGAGGGAAGCCAACGTGACCCCTCTCTTTAAGAAAGGGGATCACGAATGTCCAGGGAACTATCGTCCCATTAGTCTCACTTCAGTTGTAGGTAAATTATTAGAGGGGATAATAGCGGATAAGATCGTTGACCATTTGGATTCCTACAAGCTGCTTGGGGACTCCCAACATGGGTTTAGACGGCATAGTTCGTGTCTCACCAACTTGCTCGAGTTTTTCCACGTCATGTTGAGTGAGTATGATAAGAGTAGGGCGATTGATATACTTTATCTCGACTTTCAGAAAGCCTTTGATAAGGTACCTCACCGCCGGCTAATGGCGAAAGTGCGCGCGCTAGGTATCGGTGGGGAAATAGGTAGGTGGATTGAAAACTGGTGAAGAATAGGCGGCAGAGGGTTGTAATTAAAGGGGTTAGTTCGGGTTGGGCCTCGGTCACTAGTGGGGTTCCTCAGGGTTCCGTTTTGGGGCCACTGTTGTTTATCATTTACATAAATGATATTGACGGTGGCATCGTCAGTCGGATCGCAAAATTCGCTGATGACACCAAGCTTGGGGCCAATGTTGGGACGCCCGAAGCGATCGAGGAACTGCGTGCGGACCTAGGTAGGATAGGAGAGTGGTCCGAAAAATGGCAAATGCCGTTTAACTTGGGTAAATGCAAAGTGATGCACATTGGCTACGCCAATCCCAAGTCGGACTACTCGATGTTGGGGAACAATATCGAGGCGACTGATTTGGAAAAGGACTTGGGTGTGCTAATTAGCAGCGACCTTAAGTTTACCAAACAGTGCGTAGAGGTTGAAAAGAAAGCCCAGAAGCTGTTGGGTTATATCAGGAGGCAATTTCAGTTTCGGAACAAGGAGATTGTGCTCTCTCTGTACAATTCCCTGGTTCGGCCGCACCTGGAGCATGCAGTGCAGTTCTGGTCGCCCACCCTCAGAAAAGATATTGAGAGGCTGGAGCGATTGCAGGCGAGGGCCACAAAATTAATCCCTTCCGTTAGGCATATGGGCTACAATCGACGGTTACGCGCCCTGAACTTGTTTTCGCTGGAAACTCGGGAGGCTGCGCGGTCAACTGATCGAGGTTTTGAAGCTCTTACGCGGGTTCAACGATGTCGATTTTAGAAGCATGTTTAGTTTAAATGACAACCCAACTCGCAATAATGGTTGGAAGTTGGATTTGAAACGGTTTAGGACTAGTGTGTGTGGGAATTACTTTACGTATAAGATCTGTGACACGTGGAACAGGTTACCTTCAGAAGTTGTGAACAGTTCCTCTGTGGATCATTTTAAGAAAAGATTAGACCAAATCTTGCACACTATTTGAGGGTGTAGAAAATTTTCCCTGGCACTGTTGCCATTAGTACCTCCTCGGTATGGGCCGCAAGGCCTTTTGAGGTACTTCTTTTCCTTGTAACTCCTCTCTCTCTCTCTCTCTCTCTCTCTCTCTCTCTCTCTCTCTCTCCTCTCTCTCAATGGAGAAATAAGTGTCCATTAGGTTTTACAAAATAAATAAATACATTGTGTCAAACCTTAGTGCCATGTCCGGGCTGCGCATAATGCTCCTTGGTGGCATACCAACTGGACGTACACTCTAATTTTGCTATAAAAGCCATTTTGAGAAATGGGAGCACTTCTCCCATCCTGAATCTGTAGTTGGTTGGTTTGTCTAGTTTTTATGGCAATGAAAGTTCAATTAGGATTTCGCCTCGGCATTTTTTTTGAAAGTGAGATTTTGGGCCGTGATTTTATTATTATTATTATTATTATTATTATTATTATTATTATTATTAATTATTATTTCAAGTTTTATGATAATTAAGAAGACGTTGTGATGATACAAAGTAAAGCTAAGTGGTCGCGTGTTTGCCACTTTGTTGGGAACGTGTGTGGTTGAAAGTGGTCGTAGCTGGATGCGGATCTTTTTACCACGCAAGCATCGTTGAGTGGATCGAAGCACGCAAATAATCCGTTGATTATTTATATATATATATATTATATATATATATATATATATATATATATATATATATATATATATATATATAATGCTGTTGGCACATTCTCTGAAGGAATTTGTTTATCTTTGAAAGTAAGGAGAACACAATGCGAATAAATGTTGGTAATTATTTAGTTGAGTGGAGCGTAGCCGCAAAATATGCACGACATCTACTCCAAGTCTTATTGTGATATCTACGATTCGTAGTTGAGTGATTGGAAAATGAGGACTGGAAACGGCTTCGAAAGCCGTGCACAGAATATCGTTAAAGAAATTGAATGTCCTCAAGATTAAAAGTGAAGTAGAAATCGGCCATACGCGGGGAATGTCTTCCAGCTATTTGTGTTCCTTAAACCGTAGCACGTTTCCAATTGCAACAGTCTTCACACACACACACACACACACACACACACGTGCGTATCTCCGCATAAACGAGATACTGACTTTTTTAAATCTACTGTATATATCCAAAAAACTTATTCACAATACTTAATTTAACCTAGCCTTACCTTAGTGCCATCGAACCAAGAAAGGCGTTTTAAGGGTTCCGGACGCAATTGAGGGTTCGAACGGTGTTTTTTGTAAGTCATTAAATAGTGAAGTACTAGCTAATCAAGGCTAACCTTAACTTACCTAACCTAGTGTAACCCAACCTAATCAGGACCAACATTTTTCCGATAATAAAATTCATTATATAATCTTTATATAAATATTTTAAAGTTCCGAGGTACCAAAAGTATTACCCCACAAAAATACTCTCTACGTACGACACGCACACTGCCCCTATCGTAATTACTGTCGGACAACGATATTCATTATTGTTTGCCATTGGACGACTGTTTATTGTAATTTAAAGTTATACAATCGGTGTCATAATACTGCCACGCGCGTTATTGCGTGTCGCGTTTTATTTCATTGTTTGGCATGCGCGTGAAATTGAATTTAATACACGTATGTATTATGGGGGTTTTAGGGGAAGGGTTTTCTGATGAGGTAATAATTACCGCCTCATTCGTGAAATAACTATCCTTATATAGTTAATTAATCCTCATTTTCATTGTTATTTATAACTGATATCAGGAAATTATTCGTTCATTAAGTTTTACTTGTAAAATTTATGAGGTTATAATTAGTGTACTTCATCCATCGCCTATTTACTAAACGTTTCTCTTTTCCAAATGTAATGCGATGTAACACTTAATATTCCCCTCTGTTCCGGCACACACACACACACACACACACACACACACACACACACACACACACACACTAATAATAATAATAATAATGAGGTGCGTTTATTCCTGTGAGCCAAAGAGCGTTATGTACGTGTTCCGTGTGGACACGTTTATACACGCTTGTAATATTCGTGTACACCGTCGCGTCGTTGACCAACATTCAGTCAGATATTCATAAAAAACTTTCACTGAAAATCACAGTATAATTTCACTTATTAAATAAAATTCGTTTTTAAAATGTAAATATGTGCGAACTTCGAAGAAGAGGTTTAACAGGTAATTTCTCGCCAGTGTGCTCGTCATTACTTCATTTTTTAGGTATACGTTACACGTTTTATATATATATATATATATATATATATATATATATATATATATATATATATATATATATATATATTATTTCAACCTTTCAAATGTTCCGTACGATGATTCCTCATTTCACGGAGATCAAACTTGTCGCTCCTCTCGAGTTGGCCTGGTGAAGTAGAGAGTTGGTTTCTCGTACTCTCCATCTCCCATAGCCAGGTACGCCCGGCTCATCTGGGATTGTTCTGAGCCAGGAGTCTAATTCTTTTGAAGATGTCCACCGCAACGTCACTCGCGTTCCTTAGTTCCTTGGACAGCTGGTTAAACAGTCTTGGTCCTCTCGCAACAAAACTATTTTCCTTCAGGTTTGAGATAGTTAGACAGAAAATCTATGACTTTTTAGAAACGCAGAAAAATGATAACCAACACGGGTTTCGGTCAGACAGATCATGCCTATCACAACTAATGGAACACTACAACAACATTATTGATTCACTGGAAAGTAATGAAAACTATGATGTACTATACACAGACTTTGCTAAAGCGTTTGGCAAGTGTGACCACGGAATCGTAATACATAAACTGAAATATATGGGAATAACAGGAAAAGTAAACAGTATTAGCTCCACTACTCTTCATAATCATGCTAACTGACATATTGAGGAAGTTACCAGAGACAGCACAGTAACATCCTTTGCGGATGACACAAAGATCAGTAGAAAAATAAGAAACCCAGAAGACATAAGATCCCTACAAACCGACATAAACAGAATCTACAAGTGGACGGAAGGCAACAATATGAAGTTTAACACCGAGAAATTTCAGCTATTACGGTACGGAAAAAGAGAGGACCTAAAATCCATGGAATATTATACCCCAAATGGACAGGAAATTCAGAGAAATCCCAGAGCAAAAGACTTAGGGGTTGTAATGACGGATGATGCGAAATTTGAGACAAAATAAGATAGCTCAGTAAACAGAGCAAAGAGAATAACGGGACAGATATTGAAAACCTTTAAACGAAGGGATAGGAATGTAATGATTCCTCTACTGAAAACCCTGATAATACGCAAATTGGAATACTGCTCGGTCTTAACATCCCCATATAATAAAGAAGACATTAGACAGCTGGAAGGGATCCAGAGAAGCTTCACAGCCAAGATCAATGGGTGCAAAGAACTAAATTACTTAGAAAGGTTACGTGAACTAGACCTATACTCACTGGAAAGGAGAAGAGAGAGATACACCATTATTTACACTTGGGAAATAAAGGAGAAACTAGTCCCTAATCTTACTCCGAACCCTGTAACTCCCCAAACAACGGTGGACAGTAGAAACGGCAGACTGTGCCGTATTCCCAAATTGAAGGCGAGACAGGGCACATCCTTAATCCTGAAAGAAAATAGTTTTGTAGTGAGAGGACCAAAACTGTTTAATCATTTGCCCAAAGACCTAAGAAACACAAAGGGAGTTGCAGTGGAAATCTTCAAAAGAAGACTAGACGCCTGGATCAGAACAATCCCCGATGAGCCGGGCGTACGTGGCTATGTGAGGTGGAGAGCGCAAGACTCAAACTCACTACTTCACCAGGCCAATTTGAGAGGAGGGGCGACAAGCTTGACCTTCGCGAAATGAGAGATCATCACGCGAAACCGTTGTAAGGTATATATATATATAATTGGTGTGCCATAAAAAAGGGTACATTTTAAAAAGGCTATAAAATCAACATTTGTCATTTAATTTTAATAAAACTTCTACACAATAAAGTATATGTATTTATCTATATGCAAACAAGTTTTCAGACTAAAATATCAAATAATTCAAATTCTATCAACATTCAAAGAAAGAGTATGATTTTTCTACTTGCAAAAATTACACTGGCCAACAAAATGAAACTTTTTTTCTCATCACAAACATGATCACACTTTTCTTAATGCATTTTTCGCGCTGATTCCGAATCTGGTTTTATTTTTTTCTAGTATGTAGAGTTATATAGATACACTGGTTTTGATATTTTTAAGTTTTTGATATTGCTATAAGAAAATTTATGGATGTATAGATCACACTTAGGAATGCTAAACAACAAATACATCATATACTTTATTCAATGTACTTATAAAGAATATATACATTATTTTATTAAAAGCGCTGTGAGTGTGATTTCCTTTTGTAAATTTGGCCTGGATTGTCACGATACAGCATCCAACAATGGTCCGCCATCATGCTTTAATTCCAATATCCTTGGTAGCGCTTCTCCATCATCTGAATATCTTGATGGAAGAGCGCTCCTTGCTCGTCACTCACTGCACCAAGGTTTTCAAGAATGAAATCTAAGTGGGAATGCAGGAAGTGAATTTTTAACGACATTCGACACTCCATTTCTTTGAAGGCATCAAGGAGGTTCTTGACTCCATCCTTATACGCAGGTGACTTGTTGCTTCCAAGAAAGTTTTCACATATCCATTTGAACGCCAGCCAAGCCTTCAATTCCAGCGGACTTAGGACTTTTTCAAATTCAGTGTCATTCAAAACCTCCCATATTTGTGGCCCAACAAAAATTCCTTCCTTCAATTTTGCTGCAGTAACCTTCGGAAATTTCCTTGAAAGGTATTGGAACCCTTCAGAATTGACTTTACCCATTGCTTTAACAAAATTCTTCATTAAACCAAGTTTAATGTGAAGAGGTGGCAAATAGATCTTTTGGGGATCCACTAAAGGGACAGACTGGACATTGCTTATCCCTGGGACATATGTATACCTAAGTGGCCAGTCACTTTTGGTGTAATGTTCTATAGTGGCGCGACTGTCCCACAGGCAAAGGAAACAACAAAATTTTGTGAATCCTGACTGCATACCCATAAGCATTCCTATAACTTTTAGATCTCCACAAACATTCCATTGATGACTGTCGTATTTGATTGCCTTAAGTAGTATATCCATATTGTCATATGTCTCTTTTAGATGGACGGAATGGGCAATGGGGATGGATGGCATTATATTACCATTATGCAAAAGAACTGCTTTCAGGCTTCTCTGCGACGAATCAATAAAGAGGCGCCACTCAGATGCCACATACGTCTGAGATATGGCTGTAAATAGTCAATTGATGTCATGGCAATAACAGAGAGGACCGTCTACTGAAAAGAATGCTGTTAATTCAAAATTCCGCTTTCGGTAGTAACTAATACGAACATTGTTCTCAAGTAAATTATTCTCCTTTAGTCTTAAGGCGAGAAACTCTGATTTCTCTTTAGACAGCGATAAGTCTCTAACAAGATCATTCAACTGTCCTTGGGTTAACTTTTTAGGCTCTAAATGTCTACCTTCAAAAGTGTACTCTGGTTCTGTAGATGGTCCGGAAACGCCAGTTGCACCTTCATCACTTTCCATGTCATCTATGATAGAATCTAGCCTATCACTTGGGGGAATTGGAATGGGCAATGTTTCATCATGTTTTACTGGTCTACGTGCTGAATCCAAGTTTGGATATACAATCTGGTGTTTGTTCTTGGCAGAAAACCCCATTAAGTTCACACTACAAAAATAACAGTCTTCATGATGATCTCTCGGCTCCCTCCATATCATGGGTATGGCAAATGGCATTGAAACTTTCTTTTTGTTAAGCCAATCACGTAATCCATTTGAACAGCCAGAACAGATTTGATGTGGCCCATGGTTTATCTTGGTCACCTAGATGGCAACCAAAGTATAGCTTGTATATTTTCTTAATGTCGGTTGTAATACTTCGTCGCTGTGTTTTAGTTGTCAACTGGCCGCATACGAAACAGAACTTGTCGGGGTCATTCTTACATTGTCGAGGCATGTTGACTGACCTGAGCAAACTATAAATTAAAAAAAAATGTACACCAACTTGACACAACAAGTTCTTGGACTGGACTGATCTTTTGACACACAAAGCACGGCGTTGTTGCCTGAATCACAATGCTGCTAGACGTAAAAGCTCACACCTGAAATACATAAGATGTATAATTAAGATAATTGAAATAAATAAGATGAATAAACTAAAAAAACACAATAAAATAAACACAATCAAATGTTGAAATATTAGTATTTTGCCTATTTAAAATGGTTAAATCTGTGTAGTTATATATATGCCTTCATCTTGAAAACTATACGTGCTAGAAAAAATCTGAATGCAGTTTTGGAATCAGCGTGAAAAATGCTATCCAGCCACCACAAATTTTACTCTGATGAAAAATCTTTGTTGACCAGTGTTATTAAGCGTTTTTAATATTTTTTATAAAAATAATTTTTAACATAAAATTTACCTGAAATTATCAAAAAAATTGTTCGAAATGCTTTCTTTCCATTTCAATAACTTTTTTTTATTGGCCGGAATTCATCTATGGCTCGATTTACTCGTCGCTGTGGAAGCTCTCCCCATTTTTGAATGATGATCTCGCGTAAATGAGCGACCTCTTTTATCCCATATTCCGGCCAAGAATAAAATATGGAAGGAAAGCATTTTGAACAATTTTTTTAATAATTTTGGGTAAATTTTACGTTAAAAATTATTTTTATAAAAAAATATTAAAAAAGCTTAATAATTTTTGCATGTTACGTAGAAAAATCATACTCTTTCGTTGAATGTTGATAGAATTTGAATTATTTGATATTTTAATCTGAAAACTTGTTTGCATATAGATAAATACATATATTTTATTGTGTAGAAGTTTTATTAAAATTAAGTGACAAATGTTGATTTTATAGCCTTTTTAAAATGTACCCTTTTTTATGGCACACCCGATATATACAGGGTGTTTGAAAACTTTCTGTACAAATTGTAATGGGGGATAGGCAACACGAAGACAAACCTTTTTCGTCTATAAGTGTATGTCCGCTGACGTCACCATTCGGCGCGAGAGGGCGCCGCTGCAATTGGCTAAAAGGTGAAGTGGGCTAGACTCGCGCTTGCCGCGGGCATTCTTAAATTGGACGTAGTACGCGTAACATGGAGCGCTTCACGACTGCTGAGATGGCTGACATGCATATGGTGTATGGGGCTGCCAATGGAAACGGAAGAGCTGCTGCGAGGTTGTACCGACAGTGCTTCCCAAACAGACGTGTGCCAAACCACCAAACGTTTGCGCATTTGCATCGGCGACTGCGAGAAACTGGAACATTCCATGCAAACATGCATGACACTGGTCGGGAGAGAAACGTGCGCACTCCTGACATGGAAGAAGAAATCCTACGGCGATTTGAGGACAATCCAAGCGCAAGCACGCGAGGTGTTGCACGTATCCTCGGTGTGAACCACGACCTGGTCTGGAGAGTGACGATGAAACGGATGTAATTGCTGCTCGTACAACAGAGAGTCCAGGCATTACAACCTCGGGATTACCCTCTTCGTGTGGAATTCGCACGCTGGTTTCTGCAGCAGACAGCGGTGCAGCCTAATTTTCCGGCTTATGTGCTATTCTCAGATGAGGCCTGTTTCACACGTGAGGGTGTGTTTAACATGCACAATTCTCACGTGTGGGCGCACGCAAATCCACATGCTACACGGGTTTGTAATGCCTGGACTCTCTGACGATGAAACGGATGTAACTGCTGCTCGTGCAACACTCTCCAGACCAGGTCGTGGTTCACACCGAGGATACGTGCAACACCTCTCGTGTTTGCGCTTGGATTGTCCTCAAATCGCCGTAGGATTTCTTCTTCCATGTCAGGAGTGCGCACGTTTCTCTCCCGACCAGTGTCATGCATGTTTGCATGGAATGTTCCAGTTTCTCGCAGTCGCCGATGCAAATGCGCAAACGTTTGGTGGTTTGGCACACGTCTGTTTGGGAAGCGCTGTCGGTACAACCTCACAGCAGCTCTTCCGTTTCCATTGGCAGCCCCATACACCATATGCATGTCAGCCATCTCAGCAGTCGTGAAGCGCTCCATGTTACGCGTACTACGTCCGATTTAAGAATGCCCGCGGCAAGCGCGAGTCTAGCCCACTTCACCTTTTAGCCAATTGCAGCGGCGCCCTCTCGCGCCGAATGGTGATGTCAGCGGACATACACTTATAGACGAAAAGGGTTTGTCTTGGTGTTGCCTATCCCCCATTACAATTTGTACAGAAAGTTTTCAAAGACCCTGTATATATATACAGGGTGTCCCGTAAGTCTGGACCCATAGGGATTTATAATATATTTTTTTATTATATTATTATTATTTTATTATTATTATTTTTTATTATTTTTTTATTATGATTTTTATTTGTGGGGCCACTTGAAAGCCAAAGTGTACGAGGTCAAACGTCAGAACATTTTCCACCTTAAAGCACGCATTGTGGAGGCGTGTCAAGAAATTTCTGCGACTGTGATTCAGAAAGTGCTGTCGCAGTGGAGATTGCGTCTTCAACTATGTGTGCGACACAACGGCGGACACTTTGAACAGATTATGTAATAAATTTTTGGACTATTTTGTAATTTTATTATTTTTCCCTATGAGTCCAGACTTACGGGACACCCTGTATATATATATATATATATATATATATATATATATATATATATATAACCAACACAAAGCGGTGTGTTTTTCCTTGGTTGTTTAAATATATGACAAGCTGTTAACTTTTACCTCGTCGTAGTGTGGTGGTAGCGCTCGTGACTCCCACACAAGAGGTGCCAGGTTCGAATCATGGTTGGTGGCAATTTTACGTATATAGATAGATTGCTTTCCATTTTGTTCGAATTTCGTGCTATCTCTATAACAAATAACTCGGTGTGGTAAAAGCTGGGTACGATATTATCCCACTTATTTAAATTTTGCCTTTTTCAATTAAAACCCGAGTGCAGATGAAATTCGAAAAAAATAATCATTGTATAGGATAAAAACATGCTTTCTTCAAATTTTTTAATGAAATTCTCCATACTTTAACTAAAGCGTAAGTGATTAAAAATGTAAAAAAAAAAAATTACGCAGAGACAAAAAATTGCACAAAAATCCGAGCTGGAGGCAGATCTATTGTTATATATATATATATATATATATATATATATATGGGATGAATTTCTCAAACGCGTGAAATGAATGAATGATGCAAACCCACAAGGAAAAGAAAAATGATTCCAATGCCTTTCGTGTATTCAGAAATACACCTCGTCAGGGAATACACGAAAGGCCTTTGAATCATTTTTCTTTTTTCTTGTGGGTTTCTATCATATATACATATACACACACAGGCCCTCTCAGAGGTTCAAAGAGGCCCGGGCCACTTCCAGCTTTTGAGGCCCATAGCTAAACCCAATTATTACTTTCACTGCGAAACATTATATTCAAACCTAAAAGTTTCTAAATTTGAGGCCCCCCCTTAAGCTTGAGGCCCAGGCCAACTGGCCCTCCTACCCCACCTCTGATAGGCCCTGTGTATATATATATATATGGGATGAATTTCTCAATTAAACACTTGAAATGAATGAATAATGCAAAGTCTTTAGCGATTATTCGGCAGTATACCTCGTCACGTCGAGGTGTACTGCTGAATACACGAAAGGACTTGGAATAGTTTTTCTTTTTCCTTGTGGATTTGTATCATTTATTCATTTCACGCGTTTAATCGAGAAATTCATCCCATATATATATATATATATATATATATATATATATGTATGTATATATATATATATATATAATTATATATATATATATGAAGCAGACCAGACCACGGGCTTAAAATGCATTCTGTGCAACACGTTTAAACACTACGAATGCATGAACTTAAAACAGACAGGAAAATAATAAATAGAATAAATAACAAAATCATAGGTCTTTATGGTTTTCTGTGCGTCAAGTACATGGAAAACAATGGAAATTAGTACAAAGGGGAATAAAAAATGTTGAAATAGAAGAACCAAGTGCAGCAGTTTTACCGACAGAAAACCAGGAAACAACAGAAAACACCGACACAACCGAAAACGAGATTAAGGACAACACACTGCAGGGAGGTGCGAAAGCATCCTCAAATGAAGAAATACCCTGCAAAAGAGAGATACCAGATACACGCCGGAGACAAAAAAACACTGAGTAGGGAAGAAGTGGTGGCGGAGCAGAAGGAAATTGAATCAGATAAGACTCGAAGGGAATTTAAACGACCGGCCATGCGCAAATATTATAAAACAGGTTATGCAAATATGGCTCAAACTGCGTGTACAATCACCCACCAAAATGCTTCTATATGATGAGGAATGGAAGATGCGGTTACGGACCAACCTTTTCCACCCTTATATGTGCAGACAATCAATTACGGAGAAAAAAATGCCTGAACATAGTGCCCTATTTTCGCATAAAGGGTACACAAAGAAGAGAACGGGAAAGAACAGATCATATCCGAAGTAGAAGTAATAAAAAGGGTAATGAAACATTTTTTTTAGAGGAAACGAGGATAATAAAAGCACAGCTTGCCCTTCTAACAAGAAAAGACAACGCCGCAAATATATGCACCACAACATTACGTACATCACCCTTCTACTCAACAGCACCTACCAATAATACAACCACCACAGTGGTATCAAGGGCCGCAACTCCAATACTCCCAAATGCAGCAGCCCAACCAATAACACCAAACAGGAACCGACATCAACTAGGAAACGACCATTATTTAGGAAAATACTACACAAAGATTAGAAACCCGGTAAATGTATTATACATAAATATATAAGGCCTCTATACTGACCATGCAGACTGCAAATTACAACATTTGCAAAATTTAGCTACGGAAACCAGCATAACTATCATACGCTTAACGGAAACACATTTACATAAATGTGAAAAAGGCTATGAAAACTGCATCGAGAATACTGAAATAGCACTGCTGGACTACAACATATACAGCGCAGATACAGTGGCTAGATGAGGGGAGGGTGTTGTATCTACGTGAAAAACGCATACACATGCGAGGTGAAGGTAAACAAATCAAACAGCACAATTGAAATTATTATTTTAGAAGTAAAAGAACTGAACCTAACCATTATGGACGTCTACAGACCACCAAACACCACAAAAAGTGAATTCCAATTTGTCACTAATGAAATAGAAAATGTGTTAAAATTACTTGAAACTCCAGCAACAATATTCTAATTTGCGGAGATTTTAATTTCCCATTCATAACATGGAACAAAAATGACAGTCATATATGTTGAGAAGTTTCATGGCAACATTACAAAAGATGATAGAAGTTGAATAGAACCTAAACATATTCCAGAGAGACAAAAAAGAAAACAGCAAACTCGAGAGAAAAATCAGGACGCTATTTAGACAACGGAAGGAAACCGTAAAACATTTCTACAGATGCAGCACTGATGCAAGGAGACTCAAACTAGAGAGGAAACTAGGCGAAATATAAGTGGACCTAAAGCAAACATTCGTACATAAGATAAACGAGGAGGAAACTAAGGTAGAAGAAAACATGAAAAATAACCCAAAATACTTCTACACGTTTGCGAAAAGGAAAATGTAGTGTAAGGAGAGTATTGGTCCGTTGGTAGACGGGGAGGCCAAACACACAAATGACCCAAAAAAATGAGCGAACTGCTTAAGGAACAATTTAACTCTGTGTTTAGCACCCCTAAGTCCGAGATGAAAGTAGAAAACTCAGACGAATTTTTCGACATAGATACAAATCAGCCAAGGACAAATTCTGGCACAAACCTATTAATGGACTTCGAGTTCACGGAAGATGTAATTAAGGCTCTATCACAGATGCGAGACAACTCGGCATCAGGGCCAGACACATGGCGTTCCACGTTTCTGAAGAAATGTAAAGAGAGTATTGCCAAACCGCTATACTTAGTATGGAGGAAATCACTCGACACAGGACAAATTCCACTCCCCTTAAAGAACGCGAACATTGCCCTTATTTAAAGGTGGTAACAGAGCAATGCCCAAGAATTATCGGCCGGTAGCTCTCACCTCCCATCTTATAAAGTGCTTTGAACGTATTATTAGAGGCAAAACTACCTCCTACCTACAAGGAGTATATAACGGTTCTGCATTGAAGAGGAGTCCAAATTATTGATAAATTCCTAAGAGGAGCGGGAGTTTATTTAGCCAATTCTTCGGGGATAAAGATAGGCGATGTGGTGAGGATGAAACAAAATGAGTGTATTAATGAACGTAGTATAGTTTACAAAATTCCGTGTAATGGCTGTTCTGCCATTTATTATGGAGAGTCAGGGCGCGGTTTACCCAAAAGACTATATGAACATAGAGCAGACATTCGTATACATCGAACATCTAACTCACTCGTCTTGCTCGCAGGTAGGTACGAACACCTGCCAAACTCGCAAGAAGCTAAGATCATTCATAAAGGACTAGGTAAGGGGATGAGGAAAGCAATTGAAGTTGTTTATAAGCACACCGGACAAAAAATTAGTCACCCCTCTCAGAATGTACCTAATAACGTGTGACGGCGCCTCTGGCCTTGATAACCGCACGAATCCGGCGAGGCAGAGACTCTACGAGGTTGTGCATGTACTGAACATCGATTTGCTGCCACTCGTTCATCAGCCGGTCCCGAAGTTCCGCCAGAGTCTGTGGGTGTCTATTCCTGCGCTTCACTTTCTGTTTCCAGCCTGAACAACACCTTCGACGCATTCAGGATTAAAGGCTTCATTGGACCTGCGATGTACTCGTCGCCTCCCATCATTGGAGAACAAACAAAAACGGGACTCATCGGACCAAATTACACGTTTCCAATCTGCCGCAGTCCAGTTTTTGTGCCTCTGAGCCCATTTATAACGTGCCAATTTGTGACTTGCTGTTAACAGCGGCCTCTTCCGTGGTACCCTGCTCCAGATGTCCATCGCATGCATTTCTCGTCGCAATGTCCGTTCGGAAATTGGTCGCTGGAGAACCTCATTGGTTTCTTGGAGCAATTGTTCTCTGGTTTGAAAACGATTTGCAGTTACTAGACGAGAAACATGGCGGCGGCCCCTATTGTCGAGAATTGTTTTCCGGCCACAGTTACGCCGTCGATTGTCAGTTGATTGCGAACTACACCACTCTTTGTAAACTCGCTGGACAGTACGCGTTGACACACCAACAAATTGGGCTACTTCAGACATTTTGTGTCCGTGGGCTCTGCCAAACACGATGGCTCCTTTTTGCCACTGAGTAACGTCTGCCTCACGACCCATTTTGCAGACTATATCCAACACACACTTTGTTCTTCACCACCTCACGAAACAGATCTGATCCTGTGTGCTACGTCACCGCTACTTGTCACTTACCAATGCTACATCAGCGCCCTCTGTGTGACCTTGAACTTCCTACTATCGGTGCTATTAGGGGTGACTAATTTTTTGTCCGGTGTGCTTATAACGTCAGGAAACGTGGTAAATCATAGAGAAGAAGTTATATGTTTAGCCAAAATAACGGGAAAAATTATGGTGAAGTTAGCAGAAACGGCCGGGGCCAAGGAGCATCAACAGTAACCAGCCAATCAGGTGAAGCCGCGAGTGTTCGTCCAGTAGGTTTAGAAAAGATCGTCTGCATTTGAATATTGTGTGCTTAACTCATGTTGTCATTCTATGTGAGCAAGGCTTTGTGCCGAAACGTAACGGAATATAACTCCATCTCTTATCTGTGTATTTTTCTACTACCCTTAACCCTTTAAGGACTGAAGGTACAAATTGCTAACGTTTCAAATGCAAGCATTCATAACAACCCTACAAAAAATTCAGTGCTTAAAGGGTTAAACCGCTCATTTTTCTATATGGGATAATATATATATATATATATATTATATATATATATATATATATAAAGGGTGATCCAGAGAAATGGGACCCAAAAGAAACCCCTGTAACTCTTAAAGTATAAGTCCTTTTATAAAATTATACGCATCATTCGAAAGAGGATAGTTACAAGTTTGTACAGGATTGTATAGGTTTTGACAATGCAAGACAAGATAAGATACAAAACAAAATAAAAGTGTTAGTTAAAACTAACCCTTCAAGATGACTGCATGGACTGTGGAACAGCTGCGTTTCATAACTGAGCAATATTATGAGCATGGAAGAAGTGTAGTTTCAGCTCAAAGATCTTTCAAGACAAATTTTCAGATGTCAAAATCACCTTCTAAGAGCTGAAACTACACTTCTTCCATGCTCATAATATTGCTCAGTTATGAAACGCAGCTGTTCCACAGTCCATGCAGTCATCTTGAAGGGTTAGTTTTAACTAACACTTTTATTTTGTTTTGTATCTTATCTTGTCTTGTATTGTCAAAACCTATACAATCCTGTACAAACTTGTAACTATCCTCTTTCGAATGATGCGTATAATTTTATAAAAGGACTTATACTTTAAGAGTTACAGGGGTTTCTTTTGGGTCCCATTTCTCTGGATCACCCTTTATATATATATTTATATATATATATCGCTTACATCTTGAGAGACCCTAGTTCGAAAAAAAAACACGTTTTTATCAAAATATTGGTTCGTTTTCGTGTTCTGCACCTTGTCTCAAAAGGGCCTAGCTCTCCTCCAATCAAAAAGCTCGTGCACCTTGTAGAATCAAGCGCGACAAGTGGGACGACCTTCAGAGCAACAAAACAGTTTTTCTTGTTTCCTGAACAATTGACTTTTTGCGAGTAGGACCTTTCCAGATATAAGCGACGATGGTGCGCTTGTTACCGGCACTAAGTTATTTGATTTTTAATTTGTCGGTATTATTTAATTACTTAAGTAGATGAGTAAAAGTTTTTACGAACACGAATTAAATTAATGAAGGAAAGGGAAGACTTCGTGTTTCTTCTTTTAATTAACAAAACAAATAAACGTCACAGCGAATAACGTTATAATTGCTTGAATTGAAGGTGCAATAATAATTATTGAATTGTTGGCCTTAAATGCTGATTACAACGAATTTTTTTCTAACATTGTTTAAGCACTGAAAACTAAACGTGAGGTTTGTTTTTCCATTGAAAATACTCAGCATTTTTGAAGCAACAACTTTTCTTTTTCAGAAATTAATAATGGCCCCCAGGAAAGAAATTCCTGTGAAGAAATACATTGAAATAATGGCTCTGCATTGTACTGGGTTATCCCAAAGTGATATTGCATTTCTCAGAATGGAGTGTCCAAAACCATTAAAAGACAAGGAGGAGGCATTCTCAGTAAACAACAAGAAGGGCCGAGAAAGAAAAAGAAAGACGACAGTAAGGGAAGATAGATTATTGTTAGAAAGTCCAAAAGAAATAGATTCCTGACAGCAACTGGACTAGCCGCTGAACACAACTGAACATCAAAAAAAAGTTTCTCAACTTCAGCTGTTCAGAGGCGACTAAGAGAGACAGAGTTGAATGGTCGTGTAGCTGTTAGAAAGCTTTATCTGAGGAATGGCAATAAGCAAATGCGATTGAAATGGGCAAAAGAACAAAAATTTACGTTAGAAGACTGGGAGCAAGTACACTGGACAGGTGAGAGCAAGTATGAAATATTGGGCAGTAAGAGAAGACAATATGTGAGAAGAACAGCTGGAGAAAGGTTCAAAGAGAGCTGCATGGTGTCTGCAGTCAAACACGGAGGTCACAATGGTTTTTTTTTCTTTGCAGGAAAGAGAGGCCAAGGGCGAATGCCCGCATAAACGCACCCCCGCGCCCCTATAAAAGAAGAAGAAGAAAGCCAAAATCAAGGTCCAGGGTTTTCGAGATGCCTGGACACTGCTTTTGAAAGATTGTAGGTCATAAACAGGGGGAAAGATTGAGGAAGATTGTTCAAGAGTTGACCGATTGAGTAGATGAAAAATTGAAAATACCGATTAACCCTTGCGGTAGAGAGTTGAACAGAAAAGGAATGGTAATGTATCAAAATTCTGGTGCTGCTTGCTCTCCTTAAATGAGGAGGCATGCAGTTAGAGAGTTAGAAGAGCACTGTCCGTTATAATAGCTCGATAGCAAAGAGAGAGGGATTGAAGACAGTCAGTAAGAGGCGTGGAACTGATGAGACTAAAAGCCTTTGATTCCATCCGGACAAGTAGGG
Source organism: Bathynomus jamesi (assembly GCA_023014485.1). NCBI lineage: Eukaryota > Metazoa > Arthropoda > Malacostraca > Isopoda > Cirolanidae > Bathynomus > Bathynomus jamesi. The sequence continues at coordinate 666,686 of JAJOZX010001031.1, read as the reverse complement.
TTGTGTGGGTTGAGCCACCCCATACATGAGAAGCGTTCTCCATACAGGGGCGGGATGACCCCTGTACAGAGAGAGCAACTGAGCGGGGGTGAAGAAACTGCGGAGGCGGTGCAGCACACCTAACCTCTTAGAAGCTGTTTTGGAAAGAGAGTATGTGTGATCTTTGCAGGAAAAATCACGAGAAGAGGCAGGATTGAGTTGTGTGTTGTTGAAAGATTGTGACGAGTAGACAGATGGAAGAACTGAGTTTTTGAGACAATGAAAGCCACAAGGTTTTCTCTGTAACAGTCAGAGATAGTAGAAAGATCAGAGGTCAGGTGTACCATAGCCATCCTACGCGAATCATGGAGTGATTGTTGAGATGGACGCTTTGCAAAGCGGGTGAAGTGGAGAGTGGAATCATCATCGGCATAGGAGTGGATAGGTAAAGCTATGGGGCTGTTTTGTTAGTGATGGGACTGGGTACCTGGTGAAAATTAGGGCTGTGCCGGATACCACTATCCGGCAGGATATCCGGCCGGACAACAGCTATTATCCGGTATCCTGTATCCGGCCGGATAGATGTCAGTATCCGGCCGGATAGCCGGATATTTATGATAGTCTTTTTTGTAATGGGAATACCATCTGGGCCCGCCCCTTTCCAATCTTAGCTTGCATAGCCTTTAGCTAGCAAAAGTTGAATATAGTTGTACAAAAATCTAAAATTAAAATAACTGATAAATAAGCATGTACCACTACTAGTATGTAACTATATTAACACTGCTAAAAAGGCAAAATGTTTGGTCCAGCTAAAAGTGTGACGCATAGCTAAGATCCCAGCTTCCCTTACTTTTTTATTTTTATTTTTATTTTTTATTTTTATATATATTGCAAATTACAATATGAAAAAATATGAATTAGCGAAACCTTTTATTAAGATTTGAGATATAAAAATAAAACATATAGCCTAATCAAATATACCAGTAAGGTAAGTGAAATTATTAAAATAGCAAAACCTTAAAAAGTAAAAACTCACATTAAACAATAAAAATTAATACTATGTTCAAGACACTAGATTCACAAGTTTAAATCAAATTTTCGTCCATTGTGATGGATAAAAAGAAGCATCTCCCCTCGCTTTGGTAGCAAAGTACTTCTTTTTTCTTCAAAAATATTTCCGTATTCGGAAAACATTCTTTCTGAGAAAACTGAAGATGCTTGTGTCACTAGCCATTTTAGAGCAATTTTCTTGAGAGATGGAAAGGATTCTTCATTTTTCCAAATTTCAAGTGGAGATAGTCGTCTGTCTGATATGGTTTTTTTTGCATATTGCTCAATTTCCTCTGCTATTTCTGCGAATGAAGCCATCTTACGGCTTTTTTTAAACTTTTTCTCACCAGGTATCTTTTCTGAATTTTCTTGTGTTAGTTCCCTGAAACAAGCAGAGAGGATCATCATCAAACTTTGCCTTTTTTCTTCCTGTTGAGGAGGAAGAAGAATTAGAATCGTCGCTGCTGTGAGCCTGTTCTTCAAAATATTTATCTCTAATTTTCTCTAGGTTGTTTATTTCATTTATTTCTTCAATTAACCATGTCTTAATATTTTCCTTTTGTTGATCTTTGAAAAACAAAAATTTAAGTCGTGGATCAATGACAGTTGCTAGAGCATACTTCCGATTTGTTAAGACATTTAGACACTTTCTTTTTTCATTGCTTTCATTGGCAAAAAATCGTGACCGCAATGACTTCAACAGTTCATCTGTTTGGGATAACAGTAGAGAGTAAACTATATTCTGTACTCATTTCTTGGGTGAGTTTAAAAAATGGCTGTAAAAGCTTTAAAAGATTTTCAATCAAGTACCACTCATTAGATGAAATAACAAGTAATTCACTATGATCAGCAAGGTATATTTGAACTGATTTTTTCAACTTAACCATACGTTCTAGCATCAAATAAGATGAGTTCCAGCACGTTAAAACATCTTGTACCAATAGAAGAGGAACATGACCCTGTTGTGTTTGGAGAGCTTTAAATTCAGAAGTAGCCAGTGGGGAGTGGTTAAAATGTGTCACTAAACGTCGACACTTTGCCAAAAGATCTTTTATAGATCATTGAGCCATTAATGCATCATTCACCACTAGCTGTAGCAAATGAATTGAACAGTGAACAGAAGGTATTTCCGCAAGGTCACATCCCAAAGCTATGTTAGAAGCTCCATCTCTGACCAATATATTACGCCTTGATCTGTCAATATTCCATGATTGCCACATAGATTGCAATTTGTCCGCTATATTAATTCCTGTATGCAATCCTGAAAAATGAGCTGAATGCAATACTGCATTACAATGAGTGTAGTCATTCATGATCCAATGACCTGACAAGGAAATGAATGATTCATTTGAAGAAGAGCAGGTCCAAATATCGGAAGTGAAGCTAATGTATTTCCCTTCTTTCAATTTATTCATAACAATTTCTTTGAGTTCTTCATAGATTTTGGGTATGACTTTTTCTGAAAAATATGTTCGATTTGGTAGCAAATACCTTGGCTGTACGTGGGCCATCAGTCCTATAAAGCCATCTTGTTCAACTAAACTAAAAGGATGGTTGTTCAGTGCCATCATTAATCCTATCTTTTTATGTAAAGCTTGAGCTTTTGAGTCATTTATATCCCATAATTTCTTAAAGGAAAAACTTTCTTCTAACGTGAGTTGCTTTTCCATGGCAACTAATTTTTTCTCCTTCGGAGCCATTGAGGTGGTCGCTATAGGTTGATTTTGATTTTCAGATGATTTGTTAAGTTGAGACACTTCTTTATATTCTTTTGAATGCAGCATCTTTGCATGATTGTGCAAAGGTTTTGTGCTATAGCACCTAGCACCCAATTTCTCTGATCCCCTTTTAATCTGTTTGGAACATAGGGAGCAAATAGCTATCGTTGGATTAGTCTCATGTATTGTAAATATTTTCCAAATAAAACTAGCCATTTTAGGGGGTAAATAATGTTAAAATATTGCTGTAAGCCTATAACTAATACTAACTAGCTATATAGCTATATGATTTAGGCAATGAAACAATCCTGAAAAGGATAAAATATAGGTAATTAGTAAAGTTATTGAAAGATAGCTATAATTTACATCAAATAGTGATTAAAATTTGATAGTATAGTCAATTAGTCAAGTAATAGCTAAATAATAATATATAAAAAATTATGAATTATTTGAATGATATTATCCGGTATCCGGCCGGATATCCGGCCGGATATTTTTTTTTATTATCCGGCGTCAAATTATTCCACTTTTCTTGCGGATATTCCCAAAGCTGAATGGAGTTAGCTCGATCTCGCGATTTTACCTTTGTCAAATCCATCCCACATAATCTCAAATAAGTTTAGATCAGGGTAGTGAGGAGGTTAATTAATTATTCCTAATGGCATATTTTCACTTTTTGTGTTAAAATATCTTTGGCAACGTAGTGATGCATGTTTGTATGACCTTGCTGGAAGAGATTAACTTATTCCCCATCAAGCAATGACAGGAAGGACGCTGTACGAAACGATGGTACCTCTCTTTAGTGAGGTTTCCTTTAATTTTCACTAGGGGTGTGCCGGATAGTATTTTTTACTATCCGGCCGGATACCGGATAGCCGGATAATAAAAAAAAATATCCGGCCGGATACCGGATAATATCATTCAAATAATTCATAATTTTTTATATATTATTATTTAGCTATTACTTGACTAATTGACTATACTATCAAATTTTAATCACTATTTGATGTAAATTATAGCTATCTTTCAATAACTTTACTAATTACCTATATTTTATCCTTTTCAGGATTGTTTCATTGCCTAAATCATATAGCTATATAGCTAGTTAGTATTAGTTATAGGCTTACAGCAATATTTTAACATTATTTACCCCTAAAATGGCTAGTTTTATTTGGAAAATATTTACAATACATGAGACTAATCCAACGATAGCTATTTGCTCCCTATGTTCCAAACAGATTAAAAGGGGATCAGAGAAATTGGGTGCTAGGTGCTATAGCACAAAACCTTTGCACAATCATGCAAAGATGCTGCATTCAAAAGAATATAAAGAAGTGTCTCAACTTAACAAATCATCTGAAAATCAAAATCAACCTATAGCGACCACCTCAATGGCTCCGAAGGAGAAAAAATTAGTTGCCATGGAAAAGCAACTCACGTTAGAAGAAAGTTTTTCCTTTAAGAAATTATGGGATATAAATGACTCAAAAGCTCAAGCTTTACATAAAAAGATAGGATTAATGATGGCACTGAACAACCATCCTTTTAGTTTAGTTGAACAAGATGGCTTTATAGGACTGATGGCCCACGTACAGCCAAGGTATTTGCTACCAAATCGAACATATTTTTCAGAAAAAGTCATACCCAAAATCTATGAAGAACTCAAAGAAATTGTTATGAATAAATTGAAAGAAGGGAAATACATTAGCTTCACTTCCGATATTTGGACCTGCTCTTCTTCAAATGAATCATTCATTTCCTTGTCAGGTCATTGGATCATGAATGACTACACTCATTGTAATGCAGTATTGCATTCAGCTCATTTTTCAGGATTGCATACAGGAATTAATATAGCGGACAAATTGCAATCTATGTGGCAATCATGGAATATTGACAGATCAAGGCGTAATATATTGGTCAGAGATGGAGCTTCTAACATAGCTTTGGGATGTGACCTTGCGGAAATACCTTCTGTTCACTGTTCAATTCATTTGCTACAGCTAGTGGTGAATGATGCATTAATGGCTCAATGATCTATAAAAGATCTTTTGGCAAAGTGTCGACGTTTAGTGACACATTTTAACCACTCCCCACTGGCTACTTCTGAATTTAAAGCTCTCCAAACACAACAGGGTCATGTTCCTCTTCTATTGGTACAAGATGTTTTAACGTGCTGGAACTCATCTTATTTGATGCTAGAACGTATGGTTAAGTTGAAAAAATCAGTTCAAATATACCTTGCTGATCATAGTGAATTACTTGTTATTTCATCTAATGAGTGGTACTTGATTGAAAATCTTTTAAAGCTTTTACAGCCATTTTTTAAACTCACCCAAGAAATGAGTACAGAATATAGTTTACTCTCTACTGTTATCCCAAACAGATGAACTGTTGAAGTCATTGCGGTCACGATTTTTTGCCAATGAAAGCAATGAAAAAAGAAAGTGTCTAAATGTCTTAACAAATCGGAAGTATGCTCTAGCAACTGTCATTGATCCACGACTTAAATTTTTGTTTTTCAAAGATCAACAAAAGGAAAATATTAAGACATGGTTAATTGAAGAAATAAATGAAATAAACAACCTAGAGAAAATTAGAGATAAATATTTTGAAGAACAGGCTCACAGCAGCGACGATTCTAATTCTTCTTCCTCCTCAACAGGAAGAAAAAAGGCAAAGTTTGATGATGATCCACTCTCTGCTTGTTTCAGGAAACTAACACAAGAAAATTCAGAAAAGATACCTGGTGAGAAAAAGTTTAAAAAAAGCCGTAAGATGGCTTCATTCGCAGAAATAGCAGAGGAAATTGAGCAATATGCAAAAAAAACCATATCAGACAGACGACTATCTCCACTTGAAATTTGGAAAAATGAAGAATCCTTTCCATCTCTCAAGAAAATTGCTCTAAAATGGCTAGTGACACAAGCATCTTCAGTTTTCTCAGAAAGAATGTTTTCCGAATACGGAAATATTTTTGAAGAAAAAAGAAGTCTTGAACATAGTATTAATTTTTATTGTTTAATGTGAGTTTTTACTTTTTAAGGTTTTGCTATTTTAATAATTTCACTTACCTTACTGGTATATTTGATTAGGCTATATGTTTTATTTTTATATCTCAAATCTTAATAAAAGGTTTCGCTAATTAATATTTTTTCATATTGTAATTTGCAATATATATAAAAATAAAAAATAAAAATAAAAATAAAAAAGTAAGGGAAGCTGGGATCTTAGCTATGCGTCACACTTTTAGCTGGACCAAACATTTTGCCTTTTTAGCAGTGTTAATATAGTTACATACTAGTAGTGGTACATGCTTATTTATCAATTATTTTAATTTTAGATTTTTGTACAACTATATTCAACTTTTGCTAGCTAAAGGCTATGCAAGCTAAGATTGGAAAGGGGCGGGCCCAGATGGTATTCCCATTACAAAAAAGACTATCATAAATATCCGGCTATCCGGCCGGATACTGACATCTATCCGGCCGGATACAGGATACCGGATAATAGCTGTTGTCCGGCCGGATATCCTGCCGGATAGTGGTATCCGGCACAGCCCTAGCAAACAACACACGGTATAATTAATGTAAAGAACGACGCTTGTGTAGAAGAGCGTTCCGTACAAGATGAGGAGGGAGAACGACCAAATGAAAAATGAGGTACCTCCCACGAATCGAACCCGGGATCATCCAATTGCAGGTCAGATATGTTAACCACTACACCAAGGACCCCGATTAGTCAGTACCCGTAATTCTCTTACATACGAGCGGAATCAAATGCCCTGAGGGGGCACCTTCGCATGCCGTACATATATACATTTTAACTGCAAACAACACAGTATAATTAATGTAAAGAACGACGCTTGTGTAGAAGAGCGTTCCGCACAAGATGAGGAGGGAGAACGAGCAAATGAAAAATGAGGTACCTCCCAGGAATCGAACCCGGGGTCCTTGGTGTAGTGGTTAACATATCCGACCGGCAATTGGATGATCCCGGGTTCGATTCCTGGGAGGTACCTCACTTTTCATTTGCTCGTTCTCTCTCCTCATCTTGTGCGGAACGCTCTTCTACACAAGCGTCGTTTTTTACATTATATATATAACAAGAAAACATATGACTTATGAACAAAATGAAAAATATTCATAATTAAGATTGTTTTATGTATTGAAAAGTTGCTCTGTATTACCCGAGATGATGCACGCCAGCAATGAATGCCCCAGAGAGGGAAAAGCGGTTGAGTGCTGCCCACTCTGTTAAGGTCAAGGTAGGAAAGCTGTCGGGTGTTTAACGAGATTTCTTTTCACTTAACCGTAGTGTTCTTCTTTATTTGACCAATTTGTGTGGAAGGTCAATTTATTTTCACGCTCTTTTCCTATCTCGCTTCTTCGCTTTGGAACACCGTTCCGGGAACGGAATCATATATATATATATATATTATATATATATATATATATATATATGATACACACAGACAGTGCATGGAACAAGGAACTCTTCTGGGATAATTAAATCCACTATAGTCCGAATAAGTAATGGTAAATGACAAATACCATAGTTTTTCTTTTTCATGATGCTAGCCCGACGCGGGCAACGGGTCACTCGCAAAGAGGTCCCATAAATATAGCTTCCCTCACCAGCTATCTGCAAAGCAGACAGGATCCAGCTTTGGGACATGTCCCAAAGCTGGATCCTGTCTGCTTTGCAGATAGCTGGTGAGGGAAGCTATATTTATGGGACCTCTATGCGAGTGACCCGTTGCCCACGTCGGGCTAGCATCATGAAAAAGAAAAACTATGATATTTGTCATTGACCATTACTTATTCGGACTATAGTGGATTTAATTATCCCAGAAGAGTTCCTTGTTCCATGCACTGTCTGTGTGTATCATAAAAAACTCAGGGGACCATTCTGAGTTCATTCCCATATATATATATATATATATATAATTTTTTTTTTTCCCAGGGTTCATTATGACCTGGAAAGTCGGGGAATTGAAAAATAGTCAGGGGAAGTCGGGGAAAATCAAAGTTTGTTGCGATATTTCGGAGAAAACAGAAAAAAAATTGGATAGTGGTCAGGGAATTAACATGACTGTAAATAACGATAGGGTACGGCAGACTGTTTAGATAATTTTTTTCATCAAAGATTCTGAAGTAGCAAATTTTATGATAAAAGTCTGTGGAATCATCATCAACATTGTGTAAAGAAATTGCACTTAATAATAAAAGGAAAACAAGGTGTGTGTGTGTGTGTGTGTGTGTTTGTTTGTGCGTGGACGCCTGAAAGGGATGGAGGAGGAGAACGTTTAAAATAAACAAAAAATGAAATGTTTGCAAAATTGTCAGGGAAATCACTGCAAAATTCGCTATGAACCCTGTATATATATAATATATATAATATATATATATAATATATATATAATTATATATATATATCCCCGCAAGGGGGTTCTAAGCTCGTGCTCTTGAGTGCTTTTGTGCTCGTTTGTACGTGCTTGTTCCTGGAGGTTTCACGTGCGCCCTCCCGGCCCTAGCACCCAAGGATGATGGGGCTCGACCCTGCAGTCCTTGTCATCCTTGGTCTTTTTCCACTTCGACTGTCCCCTCCACCCTTTCTGTTTCCTCTGTCTTTCCTCTCACTTTTTCTTTGTTTTTCCGCTGAGATATGCCCTTTAAATAGAGGCGAATCGGTTCTTCCCGAACTTAAAAAAAAAAAAAAAATATATATATATATATATTATGATTTAATGCTAATATTTCCTCATTTGCATAAAAGAAATTAATTTAAAAAAATTGGGTATAATTGTTGTTTAAATGCTCGTCACTCTCGAGTAATTCAATTTTGGCCACTGATGACGTCACAGTGGCCACATGGCATGGATTCATTATAAATCTTTGGAGAAGAATGAAGTTGGTTTTCACTCTATAGAAAGTGGAAAGTTTTTAACATTTTTTAATTCTTAACTTACATTTTTAAAAATCAACATTTGAAGACTTTTATACTCAACTTTATTTTACATTAAATAATTTCGGAGCAAGTGTAGTTTACGTGTCCCTCACGCAAAAGGTGACACAAATTACACTAGGTCAAAGTTGGGGAACGTAAACTACACTAGGATCTTTAGAAGACATTTTTTAAATGAATCCATCAAATAAAACTTCAAACTAACGAAAATATTACCACTTAACCAAGTGTCAATTTATATATATACACACGTGTGTGTGATATATATATATATATATATATATATATAAATATATATATATATATTAAACACAGACCGTGCATGGAACAAGGAACTCTTCTGGGAAAATTAAATCCACTATAGTCCGAATAAGTAATGGTAAATGATAAATACCATAGTTTTTCTTTTTCATGATGCTAGCCCGACGTGGGCAACGGGTCTCTCGCAAAGAGGTCCCATAAATATAGCTTCCCTCACCAGCAATCTGCAAAGCATACAGGATCCAGCTTTGGGACATGGATCTAGGGTTTAAAGCAAGCCTAGTCCCACTACATTCAGAACCTCTATATAAGTAAAAGACTCGTTGCATTCACGTCGGATTGAATAAATCAAAGAAAAACGGGTAACTATTGTATTTTTAGCCAAAAAAACAAAACTTAAACCTCAACCGGGACATTGAGCGTCCACTTTTCAGGGCACGTAACACGTCCGTTTAATATACACAAACTCAGAATGGTCCCCTGAGGTTTAAGTTTTGTTTTTTTGGCTAAAAATACAATATTTACCCCTTTTTCTTTGATTTATTCAATCCGACGTGAATGCAACGAGTCTTTTACTTATATAGAGGTTCTGAATGTAGTGGGACTAGCTTGCTTTAAACCCTAGATCCATTGTCCCAAAGCTGGATCCTGTCTGCTTTGCAGATAGCTTGAGGGAAGCTATATTTATGGGACCTCTTTGCGAGAGACCCGTTGCCCACGTCGGGCTAGCATCATGAAAAAGAAAAACTATGGTATTTGTCATTTACCATTACTTATTCGGACTATAGTGGATTTAATTTTCCCAGAAGAGTTCCTTGTTCCATGCACGGTCTGTGTTTAACATATAAGTTTCTCAGGGGACCATTCTGAGTTTGTATATATATATATATATATATATATATATATATATATATATATATATATATATATTGACGATTGGGTTAGATTAAGTCGTAATACCTTAGTTAGTTTTAACGTTTTATTTGATTAGGTATACACGGACAAAGTTGGGGAACGCAAATTACACTAGGATAATGTAGGGGAACGTAAACTACACTAGGCACCACAGGGGGACGTAAACTACACTTGCTCCACAATTTCTGTTCGTAATTTTTTTTTAATTTCAAAAATTAAAATGTTTTGTTTTAAAATTGTAACAAGATTTATTTAAGGATTTTTGTCTTGAAATTGATGATAAAGTTCCTGAAAATTTTAAGTATATAACCTTGGTTAACCTTGATTTTGCTTCCGCCCAAATTCTTCATTCTGATGAAGGTCAAGCTTGTCACTCCACCTTAGACCTACAGTTTAACGTGGAATCCGAACCACGCCCCATCACAGGAGGTCAGAAATTATAGATTCCTCGCCCAAACTCGATCTCCAGTGTCTTAATCACTAAGCTACCCAGGGTACCCATTTATCTACCATCCAATTTTATTTTATTGTGTGGAAGGATGAACAGCTGGGTTTTGCTGCTCGCCGCCTCCCGTCATCGGGTCTCGGTCCCGGGGCCAATGGATTCGTAGTCAGCAATGCCAACCACTGCATCACCGAGTCGCATATATTTAAGAACTTCAAGAACTTAAATTTGAAGTTCTCGACCATCCAGCCTACAGTGCAGACCTGGCACCTTCGGATTTTTACCTGTCTGGACCACAAAAAGACGCTTTGAGAAGTCAGCGATTCCAAGGCGATGATGAACCTGAAGGAGGTGGTGCATGACTGGCTACGCACACAGCTAAAAACATTCTTTTGTGATGGCATTAGGAAGCTTGTAGATCGCTGGACTAAGTGTATTGAGAAACAGGGAGACTATGTTGAGAAGTGATGTCTTTATAATCTATCAGATGTGAAAATAAAATTGTGAAAATAAAAGGTGCCGATACTTACTGAATTACCCTCGTGTGTGTGTGATATATATATATATATATATATATATATATATATATATATATATATATATATATATATATATATATACACACACATTTCAACTGCAAACAACACAGTATAATTAACGTAAAGAACGACGCTTGTATAGAAGAACGTCCACGCAAGATGAGGAGGGAGAACGAACAAATGATTGATTGAGGCCCATGGTGTAGTGGTTATCATATCTGACCGGCAATCGGAAGATCCCGGGTTCGATTCCAGGGTGGTTACCTCATTTTTTCATTTGTTCGTTCTCCCTCCTCATCTTGCGCCGAACGTTCTTCTATACAAGCGTCGTTCTTTACGTTAATTATACTGTGTGTTGTTTGCAGTTGAAATGTATGTATGTGCGGCATGCGGGAGGTGCCCCCTCAGGGCATTGGTTTCTGCGCGTATGTAGGAGAATTACGACTTCTGATTGATTGAGGCCCATGGTGTAGTGGTTATCATCTGACCGACAATCGGAAGATCCCGGGTTCGATTCCCGGGTGGTTACCTCATTTTTTCATTTGTTCGTTCTCCCTCCTCATCTTGCGCGGAACGTTCTTCTATACAAGCGTCGTTCTTTACGTTAATTATACTGTGGTGTTTGCAGTTGAAATATATATATATATATATATACACCTTACCTTACAACTTTACAACCTTACAAAGGTTCCGCGCGATGATTTCTCATTTCGCGAAGGTCAAGCTTGTCGCCCCTCCTCTCGAGTTGGCCTGGTGAAGTAGTGAGTTGGATTCTTGCGCTCTCCACCTCACATAGCCAGGTACGCCCGGCTCATCGGGGATTGTTCTGAGCCAGGCGTCTTGTCTTCTTTTGAAGATTTCCACTGCAACTCCCTTCGTGTTTCTTAGGTCTTTGGGCAACTGATTAAACAGTTTTGGTCCTCTCACTACAAAACTATTTTCTTTCAGGGTTAAGGATGTTCCCTGTCTCGCCTTCAATTTGGGAATACGACACAGTCTACCGCTTCTACTTTCCATCGTTGTTTGGGGAGTTATGGGATTCAGAGTAAGATTAGGGACTAGTTTCTCCATTATTTTCCAAGTGTAAATAATGGTGTATCTCTCTCTTCTCCTTTCCAGTGAATATAGGTCTAGTTCTCGTAACCTTTCCCAGTAATTTAGTTCTTTGCACCCATTGATCTTGGCTGTGAATATATATATATATATATATATATATATATATATATATATATATATATGCAGTAAAATCACAGAATAATACGTGATTTTAGTAATAAGCAAACAACCACAGGGAAAAGGAAAAGAAACACGAAATCCAAGCGCTTTCGTGATATATTCACATCTTCAAGGACAAGAGAGAAATAGGCTATTTTTTCTTGTCCTTGAAGATGTGAATATATCACGAAAGCGCTCGGATTTCGTGTTTCTTTTTCCTTTTTCCCTGTGGTTGTTTGCTTATATATATATATATATATATGGGAGGGGGGTAATCCGATGAAATAAGGATTGAAAGTCCGTGAAATAGCCGAATCATTGAATTAGCGATGAATTGCTAAGACGCGAAGCCGATAAAAATTTATAAGTATCGTAGGGGCAGTCAGAAAATAAGTTTACACGGCGTATAATTTCGTAACTAAAGGACCTACATTGATTATGTTTGTATCAGGTGAATTCGTTAATCATTGTTGGCAACACTGCTAGTCGATTCGGCTGCTATCTACCGTAAATTGGTTATATGAGTCAGTTGAACATGGCGGCTCGACTCAAAGCTATCATTTCTGCAACGATTTTCCGAGTCTATCAGTGGCCAAGAATTTCTCGAGCGCATTGTCACAGGAGATGAGACATGGGTTCATCACCGTACTCCTGAAACAAGACGTGCCAGCATGGAATGGAAACACCATGGGTCCCCGCGACCAAAGAAGTTCAAGATTGTGAGGTCCGCTGGCAAAGTGATGGTTACCGTGTTTTGGGACCACAAAGGCGTTTTGCTCGCGGACTTCATGCAAAAAGGCACAACAATCAATGCAGCTGCATATTGTTCAAAACTGGAACGTTTACGAGCGGCCATTAAACGTAAACGTCTCCGACCACTGACGGACTCGGAATATCGTTGCAGAAATGACAGGGCACTGTTCCAGTCGAGCCGCCATTTTTCAATTGACTCGTATAACCAATGTACGGTAGATGGCAGCTGAATCAACGTGCAGTGTTGCTAACAATGATTAACGAATTCACCTGATACAAACGTAATCAATGTAGGTCCTTTAGTTACGAAATTATACGCCGTGTAAACTTATTTTCTGGCCGCCCCTCCTACATTTCGTAGTGTTATGTTACATGATTAAATAAATGTAAAATTTGGAAAAGATTCCTTTCACATTTTGTTGCAAAAAGTTCTTTTAGGCCCCAAGTAGGTCCCCAAGTGTGGATGGGCAATCGTCGGATAAGGCGATGAATGGTTTCAGTTGGTAATTGTTGGAATAAACAAAATCGAAGTACCCAGATGCCTATATATATATATATATATATATATATATATATAATATTATTTTTTTTTTCAAAGCTTAAATCAGTAATTAATAAATGAAAATTATGATACTACGACTACTACTACTAATAATAATAATAGAAAAGAAATTAAATGTGGAATGAAGCGTGTTAAAATTTCGTGTTGTAAGTTTTAACCAAAAATTACAATTAATATTGCGAAAAAGATGGAAAATAGAAGTTGAAGTTTTGTGATGAGTCACGGACGTGAAGTTGGAAGAGAAGTAGTGGTGAATTACCTTGAAGTTGTGGTTTTTCCTTGATCCGTTTTTGCGGTTGTAGTAATGTAGCCAAGGTCAGTTTGGGCCCAGTTTGGTTGAATTGGTCACTGTTCGCTTATACATTTACGGTGCATTTAGATTTGTTTTCTTCAAAATATCGGTCCATTGAATTGATTGGAGAATGTAATTGACGGATTACATTCCCTTTAATCGAGTCCAGTGTAAGTCCCGAGATGATGTATTCACTCGAATGGTGATCGTTATTTAAACTCTTCGCAATTGGAATTAACTTGACGGAGTTTTAACCTTTGTTTCAATCAACTCAACCTTAAGACTCAAAAGTCAACCAAGCGTATGTTTAATCCAACCAAACCATCAACTAAAGTTTAACGTAACCCAGCATCCTCTTTGTCCTTGAATGAGACGAGGGAATTAATTGTCACTGATAAGTTGGTTTTTGTATTTTGTTGATTTCATTGAAATGTAACTTTATTTCGTGATAAAATAATTGCTGGAGGTCATTTCCAATTTAATGGTTTTAGAAGCCCATTTTGCACTCTTCTTCTATTTATTAATTATAATATTTATGTTATAAATTATGTTGTTTTAATTATTTTAATGAAAAACTTTCGTCGTTAATTTCAGTTTTACATAAAATTATTAGAGTTTGCTTAATTCTCTATTTTTACAAATTTAATATTATTTTTTAAATGGTCTGCGATCAGTGCGAAATCACGTTTCTCGAATGTCTTTGTACGGAGCGGAACGACCAACCACTTCCAGCACGAGGCGAAAACTGAGATTGGGACACTGCCAGTCTGCCATTGCCATTGAAAATGCAAGTGATCATTGTTTGAATGCCTTTGGAAAATAAATTATATATATATATATATAATATTATATATATATATATATATATATATATATATATATATATAGAAACGACGTAAGTATAGAGGAGTGTTCTGCACACGAGGAAGAGAAATAACGAACAAATGAAAAATGAGGTGACCGCCCGGGAATCGAACCCAGGATCTTCCGATTGCCGGTCAGATATGCTACCACTACACCACGGGCCTCGATCAGTCAGACGTCGTAATTCTCCTACATAGGGCAGAAACCAATGCCTTGAGAGGGCACCCTCGCAAATCGTGAATATGTACATTTAACTGCAATGACCACGCAGTATATTAATGTATAGAAACGACGTAAGTATAGAGGAGTGTTCTGCACACGAGGAAGAGAAATAACGAACAAATGAAAAATGAGGTGACCGCCCGGGAATCGAACCCAGGATCTTCCGATTGCCGGTCAGATATGCTACCACTACACCACGGGCCTCGATCAGTCAGAAGTCGTAATTCTCCTACATATTTCTCTTCCTCGTGTGCAGAACACTCCTCTATACTTACGTCGTTTCTATACATTAATATACTGCGTGGTCATTGCAGTTAAATGTACATATTCACGATTTGCGAGGGTGCCCTCTCAAGGCATTGGTTTCTGCCCTATGTAGGAGAATTACAACTTCTGACTATCGTGGCTCCGTAGTGTAGTGGTTAGCACGTCTGACCGGCAATCGGAAGATCCTGGGTTCGATTCCCGGGCGGGTGCCTTATTTTTCATTTGTTTGTTATTTCTCTTCCTCGTGTGCAGAACACTCCTCTATACTTACGTCGTTTCTATACATTAATATACTGCGTGGTCATTGCAGTTAAATGTACATATTCACGATTTGCGAGGGTGCCCTCTCAAGGCATTGGTTTCTGCCCTATGTAGGAGAATTACGACGTCTGACTGATCGAGGCCCGTGGTGTAGTGGTAGCATATCTGACCGGCAATCGGAAGATCCTGGGTTCGATTCCCGGGCGGTCACCTCATTTTTCATTTGTTCGTTATTTCTCTTCCTCGTGTGCAGAACACTCCTCTATACTTACGTCGTTTCTATACATATACTGTATATATAATATATATATATATATAATATATATATATATATATATATATATATATACACACACACACACACACACACACTGGCGGTCAAAATTATGGAAACATTTTTCAAATGGTAATTATGTAATAATAATAATAGAATTCTTTTCATTCTTTTTATAAGTTACAGGAAGTAAAAATGGTATGTGTGTCTAATTAAGGAGCTCTCTAATGTGGTGTTTTATTTAATGAAGACTTACAAGCAATAGTATTAAAAGAAATTATATTTAATGATGACATCACGTTTTGATTAAAATAATTGTTTATGTTCACAGAAATATTGATATTATTGGTTAGAATGTTTTTCTCTTATTTGTATTCATATATTTTATCCCATTTTCATTCAGAAATATAATTTGACTTGTGAAACCTGCACTCCCAATCACTGTTTGGTAACATGGTGCCCTTCTCTTACACGTATTTCTCTATAATGGCTCCCACAAATGAAATATATTAAAATAAACTCAAAATTGATTAATACAGTCTTGGCTTCTTTTGCGACAAAGAAATAGATCCAAACGTTTGAAATTGGCATAAAATCACAAAGAATGGTCACACCAAGACAGAAAAGAGGCTTTCTGGTAGCTATTTATTGGCTATTTGTCTCTGTAGTTCTTCACCAAGACTGTATTAATTAATTTTGAGTCTATTTTTGTATGGTATTTCCTTTGTGGAAGCCATTATAGAGAAATACGTGTAAGAGAAAGGCACCATGTTACCAAACAGTGTTCGGGTGCAGGTTTCACAAGTCAAATTATATTTTTGAATGAAAATAATATCAATATTTCTGTGAACATTGACAATTATTTTAATCCAAATGTGATGTCACCATTAAATATAATTTCTTTCAATATTGATTAATTGCTTGTAAGTCTTCATTAAATAAAACACCACATTAGAAAGCTCCTTAACTAGACACACACATCATTTTACTTCCCTGTAACTTATAAAAATAAAAAGAATTAAGAATTTTATTATTACATAATCACCATTTTAAAAATGTTTCCATAATTTTGACCGCCAGTGGATATATATATATATACAGTATATATATATATATAATATATATATATATTATATATATATATATATATAATATATATATATATATACCGTATATATATACACACACTACATATTGATTTAGGGGTAGGCAGGCAGACAAAGGAAGTCCTTCGTAACATGTTAATTTCCTTTCATTTCCTTATTTCAGTTCCGTTTCAACCTTTTCCTTCCCTTTCCTCCCTGGCATCCAAACCACACCCTCCTTGTTATTAGGTAGGCACCGATTGGGGTTACTCCCTTTTTAGGAACCCTTTCACCTTTTTTAGTCTTGGGAGATGGCACGCCGCCTGACCTCGCTCTTCATTTCACTGGCAAACATACACACACACACACACACACACACACACACCATATATATATATATATATATATATATATATATATATATATATATATATATATATATATATATATATATATATTAAATGTGTATTATGTAAAATGATAATTAGATTTCATCATTGTATTGTTCCGTGTATGATTTTTCTTTTTGTTAAGAGATTGTTTGGAGTGTACAGTTAACAAAAAGAAATTATTCCATTAAAGTTTTGTTTGGCTCTTTCATTATTGGAAAATGCTTCTTGCGAAAACAGTAAATGAAAGGAGACTTAAATACTGTACACACACACACACACACACACACACACACACACACACACGGAGATTTTTTAATTATGCAATGCACAATTTCAGAAATAATTTTCAAATCACTGAATTAACTTACGTTCATGAAATTTGGCACAATTATTATGAATGGAAGGTGAGGAGGGTTGGATTAATGCGAAAATCGTTCAGATCTGGCAGAAAGTGTGAAATTTGGCATGAAATTACCTTTAGCCATATTGAAACATTTCCAGGTTGGGGACACGCTGGGACCTCACTTTGGCGGCCATTTTAAGCAA
Organism: Bathynomus jamesi; assembly: GCA_023014485.1. Lineage (NCBI taxonomy): Eukaryota > Metazoa > Arthropoda > Malacostraca > Isopoda > Cirolanidae > Bathynomus > Bathynomus jamesi. The sequence continues at coordinate 649,082 of JAJOZX010001031.1, read as the reverse complement.
ATTCAAAATGGCTGCCTCGATTCCACAACCAAAACCATAAAATGCCATGTCTCAGGAATTACTGGTCTGATTTTGATGATCTTGGGCTCGTTTCTTATACTTTTGAGGATGCCTGATCAATCTAACTATGTTTCGGAATGTTTCGAGGTCAAGTCACGTGATAAGTCATGGTCAAGGTCATTTTGTCCCCTAAAACACCTATATCGCTCTCTCTCTGAAACGGCTGGGCCAAATTTGATGATCTTGGGCTCGTTTCTGTCAGATTTCATAGCTCCGCGGTTGCGGTTGTTTGGTTTAAAGTTGAATTATCACTGTAATCTGTGTGAACTTATGGAGAATAAGAGCGATACCGGCAAATCAAAGATTAACACTTTTTAGCCACACACTGCAAATTGAATCATTATTCGATAGTCAAGTGTGTTTCCAGGGTGCGGGACGAGAACCCAACGCGTTATACACCCCACCAACCACTTTCCCCAACCTCCGCCCATCTGAAAGTTGTTATATTTATAGTTACACAAAACTAATCAAGAACATTGGGCAAGATCATCGTTACTACAAGTCATGACACAGGGAGGGTGTCAAAACTGATCATGCAATGAGAACACTAGGTAAGATCATCATTGTTAAAAGAAGCACCTTGGCAGTGCCATAAGGAGGTGCCGTGTAAGTGCGCTTTGTTGCATTTGCAGTTGCCATTGCATGATTTCTTACATGCACAGTGTCGGAGGATCGCGCAATCCTTACTGACATCTGCAAGTATCGTCCAGAGCGGCACCAACTCCTTCTGAGCTGAGATCATCCATCCCCAGTCAGTAGGATCAGGGATCTCTTGATGAAGCCGCAGCGCCTGACCCCAAATGAAAGCTGCCTGAAGGATGGCTCGTCTCACATGTTGAAATAGAGCTGCCTGGGTAGGTGGGATATTGTCGAAGGTTCTGCTCCCTCGTGAGAACATCTCCCTCAGGGCTTGGTTCACTGTAGCAGCTCCACAAGACTTACTGTAAAGTAGGACAATGAAACGTTCGATGACCTGTATAGGTATAGATTCCATGGTGAAGCAGTCGGGATCACGCAATATTGCGAGCAGGCTATTCGTGAGTTCCGGAAAGAGCTTCCACACTTCCCAAGCTGTCTTCTTGCCAACTCCTACAAAGTGCGATGTGTCCGAGCCTGTCGGTGCATGGAACAAGGGAAGCGCAAGTCCCAACTCTGGGCCGAGCTGCGACGTGCTAGCACGTGAATGGGGAAACAGTGGAAATGTTTTCCAGTCCCAAAAGCCACCCATAGTTCAGACAATGACAGTTGAGGGAACGATGAGATTGCGACAACCACGACATCAGTGTCCACTGTGCGGAGGTATGCTTTGTTATGGCCGTGCTGAGCTGCATGTTTGAGGTGGAGAATCATCCTCGTGTCAGCGTCTTGATGGTTACACGGTTCCAGACCCTCCGTGTCACAGGGTGGTTGTGTGAGAACCTTTTCCTCTTGTGTTGTGATGAGTTGTACACCCAGGTCTTCCTCAGCTAACCGCTTACTCACGAGTGTGAAGAGTTCTGTTTTCTCTGCATTTTTGTGGATGGCACTCCACTCTTTTCGGTTGATTGGAGTCTTGGAGGCAATTTTTTTCCTTGGACCATCTCGATTCTCATGAGCTTGGTCTTTCAGGCTTCTCTCAGGGTAGATATCCCATATCCAGTCCATACAATCCACACAACCAGAGGCATGAGATCTTGCAAATGGCACTAGTTGCTTCTCCATATATTCACTGATCGTGCTCACGGTTTCGGCGGGTTGAATAATTTAATGGACTACAGCAGGACCATCGAAGATTTTCACGTTGAATTTCCATCTGGTGTTTCATTGACCTCGAAGCATTTCAGGAGATCGGACTTCGTACCAGTTCGCAAACGACCAGCAACAGCTAATGATGGGGGTTCTTTTTGGTTTTCATACATGGAAAAACTCATCAATCTCTGCATCTGGTCGTGATTGCACAGATAGGAACAACTGAGTGACCAAAGCTGACTTGTGTTTGAGAGCTTGACCTTTTGCATCTTTCTGTTTGTCAGGTACTTTTTTGAACGTGTTCAGTCCTTTACGCTGGATAGTTTCAGTGATGGCCTTTGAGGCATCAATGAAGCGTGTCTTGACGAAATCATTGTACATGGCAGATCCGATCTCATGAGCATCTCTTAACGAGTTAGTCACATGCATCCATGACCAATTTAGTATCAAGGGTAGTAAGGTAAGAACTTGTGTCACTGAATGAGTTGCCGTGCTCTTTTAGGACTCGCACCAGAGACTTCACGTCACTGTGAAAACGAATGTGGAGGCTCTGTGCCTCTTCGGGATGAGAGGAGCTCGACGTGTGGTGCCATGGCATGAAGTCCTCATAAGTCGAGATGAGGAGAAGCTAGCATCCATATAAGGAGGGCAATTGGCTCATCGTAAAGGCCAGATGCCCCTCCATCTCCCTTGATCTGATCGTTTGAATGTTCATGTGATTGGTCTTTCGCCATCATGGAATACCTGTTCTCTGACCTCTGTACAACGAAGTTGCCCTTCATAAACTCGTGGTACACTGTTGGATGTTTGTCCTTCAACTGCATGAGGTCTCTCATGTGTATTGGCAGCCACCGTGTGTAGTTTGGAAGGTCGAGAGCGAAACACCATGGGATTATCTCACCAAGCACTTGGACATAGAGTTCAAAATCTCCTCTCTCTCTCAGACCTGATGAACCTGCAGTATACATTAGTTGGAGATCCTTTGTCTGTGTCCAGTATTGGACTGTTGGATATGCTGCTTGTCTTTGTGACACTGAGTACACCTCTTCCCTCAATATGTGAAGAGCAGCAAGGGACACTTGGTGTGCATATAGAGTTCTTTTCACGTTAGAGCCACTCAACGCCGAATGAGCACGACCAAGTGATAGAACGCCTGCTTCAGCCAACGCGTGATCCCACCCTGAGCCATCAAGCCACTTGTCCAGGATCTCCTGCAGCACCATTTCAATGTGAAGCCCTCCCATCATCACAAAGTACTTGTCTTCACCAAGTTGCTCTGGGTACTTCCATTGGATTCGTTTTGCCAGACTATACAATGGTTGGGCAATGCCAATGACGGGGGTTTTCCCTGGATTTAAAAAATCGATTCCATCTTTTACAACCTCTATTGAATGTTTGATCATGGATGGGGATTGCGCTTTCTCTACAAAGAGTGGTAAAATCCCGATCTCAACGCGAGGGCGCATATTGTCTTTCTGAAGGCTAGCGTTATAACCTGACCAGGTTATGACGTCTCCCACCTCAATTCTCTCTTTGTTCAGTATGTGAGATACATGGGCTAACCAGGCATCCTCCTTCACGATGGACCCTGGGATTCTGGACGATCCTGGAACAACCGGGTCATTGCAAAGGGTCATGAAAATATCTGTGTTGGGTAGTTCAGTTGGGGGTACTACAGCATAGGAAGCTGGTAGAGTAAGATTTTTCCGATCACTGGGAGTATCAGCATTAACGGAACAGACGTCACGCTTGACTCCCTCATTAGAAGTGCTCAGATGATTTGGTAGGGATATCATCGTACCATGAAACTCTGAACGGGACAGATTTGATCGTTTCTTTTGATCGATATTATCCACATCACCCGTAGTAAAGACATTTCTACGCATATTCGTGGGAACAACCACACCATCTTGGCGGAATTGGTTGGATACACTAATTGCCAAATCCAACGAGACCTGCGATACTCTATCATAAGATATTGACAGCCCAAGAGATGAGAAGTGATTTATGAGCTGCTTTGACCGACCCTGGTTTTGCAATTTCAACCCAACATAGAGGGGGTGGGTGTTTCACGTTCTTTGGAATGACGCTTCTCATTACTGGTAGGCTTAACAACACGCTTTACAGTATTGTGGATGATAAGGTGAGACAACGTACACGCAACCTTAGCCCTAGCACCCTCAATGGAGTTCTGTGACTTAATACTAGGGCCTAGCAATGTCATTTTCATGAATGTAAACAGCGGAGGAAGGATAGATTTGAGGAGGCAGTCGTCCGCCAACGAACCTGAGAAAGCCTCTCTCGGATTCTCAAAGATGTGCCTCCTCAGTATATTTACTGCTTTAACGAGGATCATCGCCTCGTCATCGCACAAGGTGGTTTAGCTGGAATGATTCAGCACAGATCCAACGGTATCGCTATGCGTAATCAACACGTCTCTTCCTGCAGGTTGAGCAACTAATCCTGTCAATTTTTCCATCAAGCGCACCTTCACTCTTGTAGAATTGCGTGTGGACGTGCTGGTACATCCCAATTGTGTCAACCTTTCGTCATAGAGCTTGTAAAGTTCCCTCAATTTGCGAACTTGCCCTTTACACTCACTAGCATAAACAGCTAACTAAGCAAAAGCTATTGCCTCAAAAGGTGTTGGTGGATTGCTACTATTACCACAAGTTCCAGATTTGACTGATGCTGCTTGTCGATCAGCTGAACGGGCAAGGGTGTATAGTTTTGTGTGGCAGGTCTTACAGTAATATGCATCTATGGCATGCATATCAGATGCAGTAGCTAGTCTTGCTAACAGTTGGGAGTTGTTGGTTTTTGTGGCTAAGTTTCTGAATGTGATATCAATATCATTAGTTGATGCTTTGATAAGTTTTGCCTTCAATTCAGTATCACACAATATGCACTGGGGCTGCTCACGATTGAAAGATGAAACAAAACTACTCCGTGTCTTTTTTGGACTGGTAACTTCCTCATTAGAACACTCTGACTTCACTAATGCCCGTTTCTTTGCTCATCAAGCTTTTGGGCATTACATTCTGCAATTTCCATGAATGACAACCTTATTCTTCAACAACGTACTTTCTATACCTGAACCATCATCCAAATGCCTAATATTCATAGGAAATGGCAACTCTTTGATCACATCAAATGCTATCAAATTTTCAGACAATGTTTTGTACACACCTTTATACTCATTTTCAGCTGGGCATGTCAACTTATCATTTCCATTTTCTTGGCATAGACAGCAAACTTTCTAATTAGTGATCCGAGATGGAATTGTGCTATCAACTGAATCACTCATAGGTTGACGTTCACTTGGCGCAGCCATGGTCAACATGTTGTTCGACATCAGACGTCAGATGGAGCGACAGGGGGCATCACCTGAAAGGAAGAAAGTCTGAATGTAAAATTTGAAAGCTATTTTGAGTCATACATTATCATTTTATTACACCACTCATTAATTTTTAATAATTTTTGATAAAAATTTTAATAATAATAAATATTATATAATATATATATATATATATATATATATATATATATATATATATATATATATATATATATGATGAATAAAACCACGAAGGAAAGGAAACACAAAATGGTGCTCAAGCGCTTTCGTCTAATGACATCCTCAGGAACACTGAAGTACATAAAAAGGTTAAGCCTATATATAGGTTACAGAAAGAAAAAAGAATAAATAAATAACATACATACATACACACACACATATATATATATATATATATACATACATATCTATATATACAAATACATACATACATACATACATACATATATATACAATAAACAGAGAAGTAAAAATAAAAAAATTAAAAATTAAAACCTTAAAGGATTACCAGTGAGGCGTACAGATTTGTAAGGAAAAATATCGATTTTTAGCACAAGATCAAATGGATTATAAAAATACAAATTTATACTGGAACTCTGCCCGGGTTTTAACACACTGCTGCCTATGGTCAGGTTTCGATATATATAAAAAAAAAAAAAAAATGCAAATTAAAAGTTAATCGATTTTTAGCACAAGATCAAATGGATTATAAAAATACAAATTTATACTGGAACTCTGCCCGGGTTTTAACACACTGCTGCCTATGGTCAGGTTTCGATATATATAAAAAAAAAAAATGCAAATTAAAAGTTAATAAAGTAGAAGACAAGTTTACCAAAGATTTAATGTTTTACCCTTCTTATCTAAATCCGTTTTAAAGGAATTCAAAATAACAGGATCGAGTTGAAAAAGACCTTTGCTTATGTTGAAGTTATTTGAAAGTTGGATAATGGCAGAATCAAGAATATTTCTATTAACAATGTTGCTTGAATGGAATAAAACTGAAGCATTATTCCAATCAATACAGTGGGCTAACTCTGACAAATGGACAAAAAGGGCACTGGACAACTGTCCTGTTCTAACGGAATATTGATGCTGTTTTATACGTGTGTGCAAATCCTTTCCCGTCTGACCTATGTAAAAGGAATCACATTGTTTACAACCAATTTTATAGATAATGCCTGAATTATTGGTAGGGCTATTTTTTACTATGATATTTTTCACAATATTGTTATATGAAAATACTACATTAATATCCAAAAGTTTAAGAAGGGTAAAACATTAAATCTTTGGTAAACTTGTCTTCTACTTTATTAACTTTTAATTTGCATTTTATTTTTTTTTATATATATCGAAACCTGACCATAGGCAGCAGTGTGTTAAAACCCGGGCAGAGTTCCAGTATAAATTTGTATTTTTATAATCCATTTGATCTTGTGCTAAAAATCGATTAACTTTTAATTTGCATTTTATTTTTTTTTTTATATATATCGAAACCTGACCATAGGCAGCAGTGTGTTAAAACCCGGGCAGAGTTCCAGTATAAATTTGTATTTTTATAATCCATTTGATCTTGTGCTAAAAATCGATATTTTTCCTTACAAATCTGTACGCCTCACTGGTAATCCTTTAAGGTTTTAATTTTAATTTTTTTATTTTTACTTCTCTGTTTATTGTATATATATGTATGTATGTATGTATGTATGTATTTGTATATAGATATGTATGTATATATATATAATATATATATGTGTGTGTGTATGTATGTTATTTATTTTTTCTTTTTTTCTTTCTGTAACCTATATATAGGCTTAACCTTTTTATGTACTTCAGTGTTCCTGAGGATGTCATTAGACGAAAGCGCTTGAGCACCATTTTGTGTTTCCTTTCCTTCGTGGTTTTATTCATCATAAATATTTTTCACGTGTTACTTTCGTGAAATAATTTTCATATATATATATATATATATATATATATATATATATATATATATATATATATATACTATATATAACTGTTTTAAATATGTATCAGCGTAATTTCATATTACAGCAGAAGTATAAATGACTGATTTTTCACCTTGACATTCACCATAGCCGCACGGTTCCATAACATTGGGTTTGAACAATAATTACCCTAAATTTTAGTACTGAATACTATATTACGCATTATAATGCTCACTGCACTCTATTATTTTGTGTTTTGGTAATAAAATCACCTACCTGTACTTTAAAACCGTTCAAAATTGATAAAACACTGCAACAGAAATTTCACCATTCACTGACTGAAGCGTAATGGCGACTAACTTACTAAGCCTGAATAATGCTTGTGGAAGGGCCCGCACAACGCCATCTATTATCACTTTTTTTAACTAAAATAATGAAACCGGATGATAATTTGCTCAAAATGGCCGCCCAAGATCATCAAAATCGGCCCAGTAGTTCCTGAGGTATGGCATTTTATGGTTTTGGCTGTGGAATCGAGGCAGCCATTTTGAATTTGCTTAAAATGGCCGCCAGAGTGAGGTCCCAGCGTGTCCCCACCCTGGAAATGTTTCTATATGTCAAAAGGTAACTTCATGCCAAATTTCACACTTTCTGTCAGATCTGAATGATTTGGGTGTATTTTTGTATTAATCGACCCCACCTAGGGGGGGTCTTTTTCTAAAGGCACAGAGCACGCTCAGAGTGTCCTCCCCTTTGCGAAATTACGTGATAAATCCGGGAAGCTTAATTTGTTAACGCTGTCTTCGGCATTTCTACAGAAATGGAAGGGGTTTCACATTTAGTTTTTGCTTTTACAGCTTTCATTGTTCTGGGGGTTTCCTACGGACACCGTCTTTTTAGATATCCCAACAACGGGAAATCGATGGGATTGAGGACGAGTTACGTAGAACGATACGTGAACCTCGTGGGTAGAAGTTAATTATACGAAATGTTAAGCCTTTACGCTGGTGCACATAGAGTCGTAGTAGCGTACGGTTTCTTGTAATTTGTAAATAAATCGGGCCGAAGAGGGCTAAACATACGGAATATCGTACCAAATATGGAATAACCTAAAAACGATCACAATCTATTCTACTCATGCAAATAATCCCATTCAACTGCGTGTTTATTCCAATGACTAAGCGTTGAATTGATTGGTTGTTCAAGAGCCAAAATTCAATCTTATTGATAACAGTGGTTATCGTCGCACCATATATACTGTGTGTGTGTATATAATTCTTTTTTCACAAAGTCAAAAGAGATTCTAGGCAAAGAACAGTCACCTAATTAGGCAATAAAAAAATGCATTGAGCAGAAAACATTCAGCATCTTGTTTTCTCCCTTATATTTTGCAGGACCTTATAGTAATGCTATCGGGCATCCTCTGAATGAGTTTAGCTACTGTCTGTGCCCCGAGGTATTGTAGCCCATGACTCTTTCAGCATTTGTATCAGTGCTTACTTTGAAGTGCGTTTATTTGGGCGATTTCTTACACGGTCACACATATTGAATTCATGTCAGGCGACTGGTCCGTCCATGGAAGGCACTGGATGCCTTCACTCGTGCCACGTTTGCCTTGCACCAGTAGTGTGGGCTCAAGTGCCAATCGCCAATATATATATATATATATATATATTATATATAATATTATATATATATATATATATACAGGGCGTCCCAAAAAAAATGTATACACACTTTAAATACTTATAAAGGCAGTGTTTATTAAAATACATTTCATTTTCAAAATGTAATAGAATCTACAGACATTATTTAATTGTTTTGTCAACGCCTGTTTTCAAACTGACGTCCGTTCTGGTCCAGGCACTGCTGATAACGCGAAGCAATGGAATCGCAAACATCACGAAACATTTCGTTTGGTATTTGTGTGCATTCTCGTTCAATGGCTGCTCTCAATTCAGCGACTGTTGCAGGTTTTATAGCGTAGACTTTGTCTTTTAAGTATCCCCATAAAAAAAGTCTAGTGGTGTGAGGTCTGGTGAACGCGGAGGGTATTCTACGAAACCCCTTCGTCCAATCCACATCCACATCGTGCCAAGTACCACTCGCAATACTCCACTCTTCGGTCCGGATCATCTTCATTAATAGCATGGACTAATCTTGGAATGTAACTTTTCCATTGACAGCGCTTCAAAATGCGTTGGAGAGACGATTCTGAAATTCCTACCTCACGACTCGCTTGCCGCACAGATTTTCTTGGACTTTGGTGATACGTTTCCAGTACTCTTTCTTGCTTTGTGGGGCTTGTCGATGTCCGTGGTCTTCCGGAACGCTTCTTGTGGACATTCTGAACAGTTCCATCGGCTTCAAACTTATCTCTAATTCGAGTGATGGTAAGTCGCGTTGGTGGATCTGTTTGAAACCCTCCTAAACTGTCTTTGCACTTCAACTGCGTTTTCACACTTCCAGTAGCATTTTAGAATGAATTTCCTTTGTTCAAAGCTTAGTCTGACTGCCATTATTAATTCTAATGGGTTTAACTTGGAAAGAAAGAAACATCAATTGAGCTATCAGCTGTTAAAGTGTGTATACATTTTTTTGGGACGCCCTGTGTATATATATATACATACATATATATATGATGCAAACCCACAAGGAAAAACAAAAATGATTCCATGGCCTTTCGTGTATTCAGAAGTACACCTTGTCAGGGAATGAAGGGAGAAGGTGAGATGACAAAAATATATACAACGGAACAGAAAAACAAAAAGATTAGCACATGATTAACAAGAGTTGATTAGAGGCAAAAGGTATTTTAACAGGATATTGTCAATTTTATACATTCCCGCACTGTTATTGAAATTATTTTTAAAATGAATAAATGCACATTCTAGAATATTCCTTTCAATTATATCTGTGTTTCTAACGAGCGCTTTAGAACTATCCCACTTGATACTATGATTACATATATACATATGGTTAAACAATTAAACAATGTATTAGAATTATTTGCTGTTCTACACGCATATTTATGCTGTTTTACCCGTTTGGCCTATATATACTGAGTCACATTGTGTACATCCGATCGAATACACACAACCAACCGCATTATCCGGGCTATTCTTTATTAGGAGTGATTTAACAGTATTATACTTAAAGACTACATTGATACCAATTGCTAACGAGGTGTACTTCTGAATACACGAAAAGCCTTGGAATCATTTTTCGTTTGCCTTGTGGGTTTGCATCATTGCATCATTCATCCATTTCACGTGTTTGATATATATATATATATATATATATATATATATTATAATATATATATATGTATATATATATATGATATATATATATATATATATATATATGTATAATATATTAGTGGTGGACCGAGTAGTTTGGGCGCGCTTGGGGAGACACATTGGAACAACTTGAAAATTTCCCCCCTCACCGTCCTTCATGACGGTCCTTCCTTTATAAGGTGTCTTTCATGGTCTTTCAAAAAAGAAAAAAAAATTAAATTAAAAAAAATCATCATAGCCTTGGGTGGGGGGAAGGAAAAAAAAAAAAAATTCAAATTCATCATCGCCTTGGGAAAAAAGAAAAAAATCATCATCGCCTTGGGGGGCGGGGGGAAAGGATTCATTATCCTTCCTTCACGAGAAAAATCCTCCTATGAGTTTATTTCAAGGTCTTTCATGAAACAAACAAAATCAAACAAATAAAGACAGAGTTTGACACTCAATTTTGAGCTTATACCGTTAAACATTAGAAATTAAAACAAAATAAATATCTGAAAAAAGGTTTAATAGGCCTAACGAGAGTATCTACTGACCTCAAAGCACACTATTATATCCTAATATCACATTACCTACTCATTTGTAATTCTGTTTTCTCATGTTAACAAACTGCGAGCATCACGAAATAGAAACTCAGACTAAACATGATATAAATCAAACAATTTCTTTGTTTAATATTTGTATTATATAAAGTTAAATAAAAAAAATGAAATAAAATTAAAATTAAACATTTTATTTTCAAGTATAGGGGTAACTTTTTCTTATCCTAATTAAAATTCATTTATTCTACATTAATATGAAATGAGGCGAAATGAAATGAACTGAAAAGGCTTATTGGCAAACTGTAGCCCATATGATAAAATTTATTAAGATACATTATGTAGTTTAACCAACATAACTATTATTATTTATTATCAATTACCATCTTAAGCATTATTATTTGTATATATGTAAATATATACAGTATATATATAGAATAAAACCGCGAAGGAAAGGAAACACAGAATGGTGCTCATCCTGAGGATGTCATTAGACGAAATCGCTTGAGCATCATCCAGTGTTTCCTTTCCTTCGTGGTTTTATTCATCATAAATATTTTTCAGTGTTACTTTCGTGAAATAATTTTCATATATATATATATATATATATAGATATATATATTATATATATATATATATATGGCATGAATTTCACAATTAAGGAGCGTGAAACGAGTGAATGTTGCAAATATATATATATACAGGGGGGCGTAAGTTTCCATACATAGGAAAAATAAACATTTTTATGGACAACCATTTTTATTTATAAATATGCTCTACATGGTTGCCATTGTTTTGAAAACACATTTCAATACGTGTTCCCCACTGTTGATGAACACGCATTAGCACAGTTGACGTTATGCTTGTAATGGCGTTGGTGATACGTTCCTTTAGATGATTTATGTCTCGTACTTTTCCTGATACACCATGGCTTTCAGTGCCCCCAAAAGATAGAAATCAAGGGGGGTGAGATCTGGGGATCTGGAGGTCACTCCACAGGACCACGCCGACCAATCCAAGCATCCGGAACTGCTGATCCAAATACCGACGCACGTGAAGACCATAATGAGGTGGAGCTCCATCTTGCTGGAAGTAAACTGGGAAGTTACCTTCCTCGTTTAGCAGGGATGGAAAATCTCTTCTTGCAACATGTTAAGATACCTTTCGGCATTAAGATTTCCACTGACAAAATTGGTCCAATAATTCTGTCACCCCATATCCCGGCCCACACCATCACTTTACCGCACCTTGCACTCTTCGTCGGACTCAGCCAGTTAGGGTTAGCATTACTCCAATAACGTATGTTTTGCCGATTAACCTCTCCATTGACGTAAAAATTTGCTTCATCAGTAAACAAGATCTTACGTCAAACGCATATTCTTAGGGTATCTGAAACATAAAAACAAACGTTTAATTTTTCCTATGTATGGAAACTTACGGCCCACCCTGTATAATATATATATATATACTGTATATTTGATAAATTTACTGAGTCAATGTACAATAGTTGCATATTTCTTTCTTAAGTACGTTAATCATAATTGGTAACTCAGTTCATAATCTTGCCAGATTTTCCAAACTAATTAATAATAAACATTTTAAATGTATGTAATTTCTAGTGATTTAACTGCAACGAGAAATATTTATTATTATTATTGTTACCAATTATTGACTATAAATTACAAAGGCCTGCGAGTGACAACTTTGTAAGAGAGAATTTCTTACTAATAACTGATTTTATACGACTCAATCACATTTGAAATGAAATGAAAAGGTTTATTGGAAGACTATAGTCCATATGACAAAAACTGCTATCAACTTACATTATGCAGTTAATCTAACATACATGTGTTTAGCAAACATAGCTATTATTATTTACCATCAATTACCATCTTAAACATTATTATTTGTTTATCATCATATATTTATATATATATATTATATATATATATATATACAGTACTGGCCAAATTATTAGGAATTTTTTTAAAATTTCATTTTTTGGTATAAAATGTTAAATTAAACCAATTTTAAACGTTGAAAAGTTATTTATTTCTACACAAGAATAATGGTCATTATTTAGCAATAGTTTAGTACTTAGTTTGACCCCCCCTTAGCTGCCTTAAGGGCTGCGCGACACGCTTCGGCATGCCATGAATCAATTTTTGCATAATTCCTTAATACGTTTAGAGTGAAACCAGATTGAATAAGTCGCTCTATGAGTTGGTGTTTTGTTGTTATCGGCGTTTCATGGATTACGTCCTTTAAAATACACCATAACTTTCGATTGGGTTCATGTCTGGAGAATTTCCAGCCCATGGGAGCAACCGAACACTATTTTCATGACACCATTTTTTAACCGACTTTGCCGTGTGGCATGGGGCTGAGTCTTGTTGAAAAAATCCAACGTCTATTACCATACCATTCCCTTATTTGAGGCAGTAGACGTCCTCTTAGTACTTCTATATACTTGACTTGGTTCATATTCCCCTCAACAATGCTCAAACGACTAGTTCCATGCACAGAAATTGCTCCCCAAAACCATGATCTTTTGTGGAAATTTCACCGTTTTCATCAGACACTCAGGCAAAATTCTTCTCCAGGCCTCCTTCTTACACTTTGAACACGATCGTCAAGCACGGCAATCGTTGACTCATCGGAGAACACCACCTGCATCAAAGAAAGCCCTGTGAAAGAGTCAGTGCATAGCGTATGAAGTACAGCTAAAACGAAGTACAGTATGACTTGCTGCTTTACAGATATTTTTACTGCAGTTTTTATCACGTACTGTAAATACACTTCTATGCATACTGTATTTACTGTATTAACATTCTATTTAATGTTAAATACCCAACTAAACAGTTAAATATTATTCTTACCTGTTCCCATCCTCACTAGTCCAGTTAATGTGTTCCTTTGCCCATGCAAAACGTGCCTTCTTCATAGCCTCAGTGAGCCTGGGCTTCTTCCTTGGGCGGTAGGCTTTGAAGCGGCAGTTAGAAGCCTCCTGTTGACTGTTCTACGACTAATATTGATGCCATCAGCCGCTAGACTACTGGAAATGTTTTTGCAAGTAGCTCTTCTATTTCTAAGAGACAAAATTGCAATCTGTCTATCAGTTCTTGGAGTCGTTACCCTTTTCTGCCGCATCT